>OZ017740.1:40021684-40501729 GCA_963969285.1 Odontomyia ornata
CAACTAAATTTTTTATCGGAGGGAATCGATAAACAAGATACGAAAATTAATTTTGTTTTTTAGCGGTTAGGGCTTTCTATTGCCTCAAAATAAGTTGTCATACAGTCACATTCCCATGAATAGGATTCGTCTCATCTCGGTCAACGTTAACTCCATTGTTACTATAAATCGATGTGACTATCTCCTTGAATTCATTGTTAAGCGAAAGCCTGACATCATGCTTTTCACTGAAACCCCCCTCAATTCATGGCACTCCTTGACATTCAAGGATTTTGAATTCGTAGGAAACGATAGGGTAAACGTTGATGACCCCGGGATATTGGTTAGAAGACCCTATTGTTTCCAAAATATTGAAAAAGTCGAATTCAAAAGCTTTGAACCTCTTGAAATGTCCGTTATCAAAATTTCACTGCCAGGTGGGGATAACCTTTTCGTTATCTCTGCCTATACAACTGGTCGAAATATCCTCAAGTTCAAGGAGGAGCTCAATTCCTTGTTTGAAATACTCGAATTGAACAGGCTGCATAGTTATTACATTCTTGCTGGTGACCTGAATACCAAGCATACATCATGGCTGAACGCCACCAATAATCCAAGAGGTGCATTCCTGAAACCGTCGATAACAGAGAATCAAATTGAATACAGGTGCAATCTATATGGGCGGGATTTCCCAACATACTCTAGGACAAATTCATATTTCATATTGCTGACGCAAAACTTGAATTCAGCTTAATGGTCCTCAATGGCAACTCAAGGTGACTCCTTATGTTAGCGACTATAACGCGATCGTAATGGAAATCAATCATCAAAGGGATGATCTCTTCCTCATTCTAGTTCAATATGAACATTATCGGTTGAATTTCCAAAAAACAGACTGTAGTGAAATGAGTTAGATAAAATGTCCGTTCAGGACCGCAGCGATGGATCTGCTGCCTCAGCGGAAGAGGATATTAAGATCCGCCGAAATTTGCCTTGTCTGGGGACGCGTGAATGCGCTGGCAGGCTAGCGTTGCGGTGTCGTGGGGCGGGTTCTTTCCCCCAGCACCAGGATCCACTATGAAAAGAATTTCGCATCCACGAATCCCGGGGTCAAAAAAATGTCGACCGCAGTCGAAAAGGAGGTAACCTACTAAGGGTCAAGGGCAAACTGGACCTGGGGAAGACAGACGGACTTAAGAGGACTTCGTCGTTACCGACGATTCTTATGGCCCACAAATAAGAGTGGGGCATACAGATGGCAGCGGTGCCCCCTCGCATCCTCCCAATCGGATCAAGATCCAAACGTAGACGTGGCCATGAATTTCCTATTTAAGTGAAAAACTCATACAAAAGTACTTTGTATGACTCTTTCCCTCAAATGAGAAATACAAACGTAACCGATTTATTCTATAGTGTTATGCAATGAAATCACATAGCTCTATATCATAAAAGGGCGCGTGAGCGGAAGGCGATTCTACCCGGCAAGAGCCCCTGTTAAACAAAGAAACGGAGGAGCGTGCCCGATGCCTAGCCCATGTCATAGGAGGCGCCTGCCATCGTTGCGAATCCTATACCCAGTCAGGGTTAGTGAAAGGAAAGACCGTGTGTTATAGTTTAAGTAGACGTGATCTTCTACTCTGTACTGTTTCCAAAAAACTTCATTATAAGTTACATTTGATTATTCAGGAGAAAACGGTCAATCTAATTTGGATTGCAATATTTACTAAGAAAAAATATTTTCATAACAGTAGTTGAAAATAATATATACAATTTTATATAGTAAGCAATGTCACAAACGCAAATTTAAAAACCTCAAGAAAATCGATAATGGTATGAAACAAGTTGAGTAAGCAGGAGAGTACTCCTACCAGAAGGTCTTTGTAAACAACCTAGGGTTAGAAACAAGTTTTCTAATGGCGTGAATCTATAATTTGAATTATTCGTCCAATACTTGAATATGAAATCGTTCAAATTTATGCAAAAGATGCACCGTTTCTTTCATAAGCACAGTGCAGCTCCCATTTTGATCTAGCTTAAATGATTTTTCTGAATGCTTGGCCGATTGAACATGTTCAAGTTAAACACTGTTCCTTAAATTTTCATGAAAATTGAAAGAAAATAAAAGTGCCTAAGTCAATTTAAATATATATGGGGTTTTCCAATAAGAGGTGTTATTTTGAATAAATCTTGTGATTTAACACCTTGCGACTTCTTCCCTTGGGGTCACGTGAAAAAGAAGGCCTACGCCAACAGCCCAGCGTCGATTCAAGACCTCAAAGATGAATTCGTGAGGCTATCGGGGACATAGGGCAGCCACTTTGCAATTTGATTATGGAAAATTTCATGAAAAGCATATGGTCCTGTAAGCGTGTCGTGGTGGTTATTTGCCTGATGTTATTTTTTGCTATTAACGGCATATATTCTTCTTTATAATGAAATAAACGTCCGATCATTCGTATTAAAAAATGGCATTTCTCTTATAATATCAAAATAACACCTCTTATTGGAAAACCCTATATCAACCATAAATACGTGTTATTGTTGTTGTAATTCCATACCATTGAAATGACTATAACTCACTTGATTATGATTCGATTTCAATTAAATTTTGTGAGCGTATGTATCATATATCAGTCTATATAATTGCAAAGTTTAAAGGTACCGTTTTGATGTTATGGGCAAAAATGTAAACTCTACAAATCATACTATTATTAACAAAGTTGAGCGAATTTCGATTTCTAAGGTATTTGTTGCCCTTGTACTCGTGATAATTTTCAGATTTTTCGGCTGAAAGGTGTCCAATCGCGAGGGGGGGACACAAATTTTTGGTACATTTTGCCTTCCCCTGGACCCCCTAATTCATAAAATGATTTGTTTATTTCAGATTCTAAAAGTTCTAATCAAGACCTTTCATTTGATACCCCATTCGACTACCTTTGATTAAAATTTTTAAATTTTTGTTAAGACCTTAACTTTTGAGAGACCATCACTTCTGACCTTTTCACAAAGTTTGAGCATTCTAGCTTCTATAGTTTCTGAGGAAATCAGCTGTGACGCACGGACAGACGAACAGACGGACAGACGGACAGACAGCTCACGAAACTAGTAGGTCTTTGTAAAAAAAATTTTACAAAGACCTAAAAAGGGGCAAAAAAAGTTTAAGACAAAATTTGCAAAAATTAAGAATGGTATAAAAAAAAGCAAAACAATTTAGAAAGAATTTGAAGAAAAATTAATAATTATATACAAGGACAAAAAAAAATATTTACGAAGAATTTTCCGAAAATTAAGAATGGTATATAAAGAAAAATGCAAAATAACTAAGAACAAAATTTGAAAAATTAATAATTGTACATAAAAAATTAACAAAAGGGCACTTACCCACATGCTCACAAGCACTCGATGACGATCTAGGTGACATTACTGAAATCGAGAAACGTGATAATGGCAAATTTTCAGTTGTCTTACAAATTCGTTCTGTTGAGCGTTCACACTTAATTTTGGATGCGTATGACCTTCTAACTTCTTCTGCGCAGATCGGACAAACTTTTCTGGGCAATTTGACGTCAAAAATGAGCGACACTTTACAAAAATTTATTCAGACGTCAACAGCCTAAGCGGTGGAATTTAATGCAGGATCGTTATCGAAAAACCGACAAATGTTGCACTCTTCATGAGACACGTTCGACATATTTCATTTATGTTAAATTCAGAATTCCTGGTCGCTGGATTTTAACTTAGTTCTTCAGAGGGATACTTTTAATTAAAATGTTCAAAAAATGAGCACTAGCAGTTCATATTTTATCGTTCCGTTTGTATAAAAGCCGCCACTATCTCCATCTGTTTACATTGCTTCTCCAATGTAACATCCCCAACTATATTCAGTGGCGGGCTACGGATCTTTTTTGGACCGGCTTTCTCTGTCGGGTCGGGTATTTTTGGGACCGGCTTTCTTTGTCGGGTCTGATATTTTTGGGACCGGTTTTCTTTGTCGGGTTGGATATTTTTGGGACCGGTTTTCTTTGTCGGGTCCGGTATTTTTGGGGCCGGTTTTCTTTATCGGGTCGGGTATTTTTGGGACCGCTTTTGTATCATTGCATTATTGGTTCGATTGCTTTTCTTGAAGAAAAGGAACACATTTTATTGAAGTTTTCTTAATGGGTAGGTAATTTGGGGAAAATTGAATCTTTCAAGAGAACACCATCACGAACTGGTAGAAATCTTATCACAGTAATCCACGACTACGGGGAATTAAGCATTGTAGTGTGATATGTTTGCCGATTTGAATTGCGCCGCCCTTGTTTTCTAACAATATCACTTTCACTCGTTATAATGAATTATCACAAAGAATTCGGAGGCATCAACGAATCCAACTTCGTATGCATTTCACAAGTGGGGTGTCGAGATCCTATATATGGAACATAAGACAAATGGAACTGCAAATTTTCACTTTCAAAGGGGTGCTCTTGAACACTTCACGCATATTACAACACAAATGTACGATTTATTAACTTTAAAACGATTTTTGGAATCTAATATAATCTAATTTTCCAAATATTCCCGACGTTAAAACGCGGCCAAGAAAATCTGGCAATCGTTTTTCGCGTCTTCCCCGTGCCGCAGTCTAATTCAAACTTCCCGATCCGTCCCCGCAATTTGTCTTTCCTCTTTCTCATCCCATGTATACGGTAAATCGCATCAGCTGCTCACTTAGCCGCGTGCGATTGCCTTCGGTAATGTAATACACCGTTGAGGTGCACTAAATCAGTGTTCCCATGTTCAAAAACATAATTGGCAGATTTAAATTTTTTTAAGAAAAATTAACTGATGTAAAGAAAACCGAAAAAGATTCTAAATAGTAATAAAATTTAAATCTCACGAAGAATATAATTAACGGGAAACGTTTAAATTTAATATAAAGGAAAATTGATATAAAATTACATTTAATAATAATAATACGAAAGGAAACTATTTTACAAATTACGATTATGAGTGCAAGTAATTAAATATTTTTTAAATCTGCGATTAAAATTTCGGATAGGAGGTGCTCGATTACTACAAAAGTTTCTAAAGAAGTTTAATCGGGAGTGCCAGAAGCAATGTCCTCCTTCTGATGATGGCAACTCTTGCTCAATGGTTTGACAGGAATCTAACTAACGATGAAATAGATCTCTATTTGTCGATGTTAGAGAAGCTGACATTGGAAACGATTGAGAAAGTAGTTCCCAAGATTAAATATCGAAACAATATGGAAGGATATGATACACAAACCATTGTAAGGTTGAAAAGATTGAAAAGCCTTCTTATCACACACATCAACACTATTTATCGGCAATTTTTGCACTACAACCATCCCTCGTTCACTTTGTTTAAATTACACCTGAAAAATGTCCGGAACTTGATCCGTTCATACTTCAGGAATGAGGTCAGCAATCAATGGGCGAAAAAATTGAGGGGTACTAGCCAACAGGACCCAGATGGCGTTTTCGTGAAATTGAACAGCACATTCCGCAAGAAGTCTCGAGTGAAGGTATCGACTCTTGCAGTTGCTAGTGATGAGATAAATCTTCTCCATGGGGCTGGTATTGAAATCGATACTACGACTCCGGATAGAAATGGAAACAGGATTACATGCGAAGAGCTGCATAAACTTGCCCTGATTGGAACTCATTTTGAATTGGTTCATCTACCCTGAGAGAGGGAATGAAATATTTTCAGAGGTCATTGAAGCAAAAGTTTTCGACTTCAAATCAAGCCTGAACGGCCAATCAATTCTTCATTTCAATGAAACATTAACATCTGACCTCATACCGAGCTTAAATCTTATTGATTATTTTGTCAGCTATGAAGACTTGTGTTTCATATTTCGCAGGATAAACAATAAGAAATCATGTGGAACTGATGATATTCCAAATGTAGTTCTGCGACATTTGCCTGAGCTTGTCATTAGGAATTATTGCATATTGTTCAACAACATGTTGAGCAATTCATATTTCCCAAATGAGTGGGAAAAGGCTAAGGTATTTCAGATTTTGAAGAAAGGAAAAGAATCTTCATGCCCTAAAAGCCCAATCAGTTTGCTGCCTAACATCAGCAATGTGATTGAAGTGATACTCAATAGAGCATTAAACACCCACATTGAGAAATGTCGAATTGCCAATTTGGTTTTCGTGTTAGGCATTCGACGACACATGCAATAAGGAGAGTAACCTCAGAAATCTGTTGGAAACTAAATGATAGAGATTGTATTGGAGCGTGTGTCATTGATATGTAGAAAGCCTTCGATACGGTATGTTCAGATGGGCTAGTTTTTAAACTCCTTCAGGACACGTTCCCCCGACACCTTGTCACCATGATGTGCAGCATGTTATACGGAAAACCGTTTGTTGTAACTGGTGGTAATCTGACAACAATGCGCGAATTCAAGGTCTTGAATGGGCTACAGCAAGGAACAGTTACTGCGCCTTGGCTCATCACTAATTTTAGAATATTGTTGGTTAATTTTTCCCTTTTTCCAATCAAATCATAAAATATGTAATAATCTTAATTAATTTGAATTTGCTATAGTTTTTTTGAAGAAATGTGTTTAACTGATAACGTATAAATTTAGAGAGCCATTTGGGCCATCAAGGTTTTGTATTGTTATTGTTTGGAATTTGGCATAGATATCAGAAAGAATGGATACGAAATGCATTGCGAGAATTGAAGCACTTTATGATGTAGTGTGAAGTTGGCGCGTTATCAGCTGTTGATTCGAATTTGAAATAAATTTGACGTGACGTCTCCCACTAATTTTCGCATCTTGAACTAAATCAATTTTCCGTGTGAGTATTCTAACTTGAACAATATAAAAGATTCAATATGACTTACCCTACGAAAGATACGTTCCTGACATGCTTCCTATAGCTGTTTTTACAATCCCACACAGATCACTACATTTTCCGTTTTGGGACACAAAAACACTCGCGATCCGTAACAAACTTTTTAGTTCGATTAATTATGATTTTTGCAACGCTTTTGCACTAGATTCAACACGGTTTATCTTGAAAAATTGTTTTGTGTACAATTTCAAATTCAACTTGATTAGACGTTTCCCATTATTGATGAATTTTCACGAATCATATCATTTCAATCATGTGGTTGATATTTCGTTGACAATTTGGGGGTTGTTAAAGTATAAAAGGATTCGGATTTTTATGAGAGCAACTAGAGAGCCACTAGAGTGTGTGAATGCTCTGGTGACGTGAAAGGCGGGGGGATCTCAATTCGTATGGGAGAGGAAGGCATGTATATAGTTAAAGTCCTTCACTCACGTATGGATAAAAATAAGCTCATTTCACGCCCATTACTTTATATGTCTTTGGAATTTGGTTTATATTATTTCAAAATTTATAACGGTTAGTATTGGATAAAGCACTTTTGACTTTGACTTTGGGTGGCTTAGAAAGTGTAAGTTTTAATATATGGTACGTAGTATCAATTATGACATTTTTTATTCAGCCTTCAAAACGAAAAAATCAATGATTCATACGGCTTGCTGTATTATTGTAAATTTAAATATATCACCTTAAATTTAAATGAGTAAAATGTACCATTTCGCCTTTCATTCTTTTAATGCTGCCTTATACAAAATAAGTAATTTAATTAAAACGATGATAGATTGATTTTATCCAATATAAGTTTGCTTGTGTAAGACTAACAATAGTGTTTTACCAAAGTATGCCGGGTGAACGTCGTGTGTAATTTCTTCTTTTCAATTAGGATGGTAATTCAATGCTACATTTTTTCCAAAAAGGCCAATAACATATCAATCAAGGATTGCTTCGATGAGGATCCCAGTGTTTTTTAGAAAAGGGTGCTATTCAGTGACTATAAACAACATATGATCGGAAGTGGTCACTACTGCTCCCTTTTAAGTTTGACCCCAGATATTTTAAATCTAAATAAGTCAAAGATATTCTATTCAGCGCAAACTAAATTGAGCTGTCATTCACTCCTTTTCTTCCCTGCCTAATATAGCCGCTCCATTTATTATTCCCCAATGATCCGCACCACCCTGTTTTTTAACTTCGTTTCAAGCATTCTTTGACATATAGGTCTAAGAAAAATGTTAAATCACAAAGTGGAAGAAGAAGATACAATTTATATTTGACAGACATGACAGCAACGAAAACACTTGCGGATTAGGGGGTTAGGTCTTGTCAACTTTGGTCAGACTCCGAACTGTTTGTTTTCATCCAAAAATATATGAATTCGTATTAAAATGGCTCATAAAAGAGCATCTAGTAGCTTGGTAGCCATACCAGATCCCAAAAGGACTAGAAATGAATTGATTGGGTATACAAATAAAGACAAGGCTCTGATAGAAGCGGTAAGTTATTTACCAAAAGTGCAACTAAGATTTCCTTAAAAAATTGCCATTTCAGGGAATACCAAGAACATCAAATCTCTTCGCACCTATAATCTTACTAGAAGGACATTTAGGTGAAATATATTCATGCGAATTTCATCCAGATGGAGATCTGTTGGTATCTTCTGGGTTTGACAGACAAATATGTAAGTTTACTATAATGCGAGTCCAGCAGGGTTTTAATGAAATAAATTATTTATTACAGATCTTTGGAAAGTGTATGGTGAGTGTGAAAATATCTTAGCCATGTCTGGACACACAGGAGCAGTTTTGGAGGCACATTTCTCAACTGATGGCTCCAATCTATTCACCTGCGCCACAGATAAAACACTGGCAATTTGGGATGTTTCTACAGGAGCACGAGTTCGGAAATTGAAAGGACATTCAGGATTTATCAACTCAGTTCAAGGTACGCGGCGCGGTGTTCAAACATTATGTTCAGGTTCCGACGATCGAACTATCAGAGTGTGGGATGCTCGCAAACGTTTTCCAATCAACACATTCGAGAATGGCTACCAAGTGACGGCTGTTTGTTACAATGATACCGGCGACCAAATCATATCAGGAGGTATAGACAACGATATTAAAATATGGGATACAAGAAAAAATGAAATCGTTTATAAACTTCGCGGCCATACTGACACCATTACAGGGCTCGCCTTGTCGCCTGATGGCTCTTATATTCTGTCAAATTCAATGGACAATACTTTGAGAATTTGGGATATACGGCCGTATGCCCCGGCAGAACGTTGTGTGAAAATATTTACGGGGAATCAACATAATTTTGAAAAGAACTTATTGCGTTGCGCCTGGTCGCCGGACGGAAGTAAAATTTCAGCAGGATCTGCCGATAGGTATGTTTATGTATGGGATACAACAACCAGAAGGATTTTATATAAATTACCTGGACACAATGGAAGTGTAAATGACATTGATTTTCATCCAAAAGAGCCAATTATACTTTCTGGGTCTAGTGACAAGAATTTGTATTTAGGAGAAATAGATATGTAGGATGCATTTTTAGTTAATAAAAGTCGAGTTTATTTTTAATGTTCTTTGTGTCAAAACGGTGAGGGTATGACAGGATAAAAAGTATAAAGTATACGAGAAAACTAATTCGTATGCGTTGAAACCTTCCCCATTTAGTTATTTGTTTTGTTCCACGTTCTGTCCCGAAACTTTTGAAAAAGCAAGAAAAAGAAACACTGCTAATAGCGATATTTTCGGATTGGAAGTGGACTGCTCTTTTCGCCTCTGAAATATGCATTTCTGAACTCGTAAGAGTCGGAATAGATCCACAGGATAACAAATTTGACATCTAAGTAGGGATACCAGAAGGGCGATCACTTCTTTAACCAGAGAGGTGCTAAATATCTGTCGAGTTTATGCAATACAATAAATCAGAAAAACAAATTGGACATTAGCGATGCACAAAAAATGAATTCGCTACAAGTGAAAGTTTGTAATACTTCTTAGGCAAAGTGGGAAACATCACGCGATATTCACAGGCTCAAATTCACTGCTTATCTTCCCCACCAAAACAATCTCATGCCTCGCTCTCATCAGCGGTTCGCGTTTAACTTAGAATATCGGTCTTACACAATCCTATGTTCAGATCAGATCTCTAAATAAATATTCATATATTGGAAATTTATGTAAACCTCGTCTTTTATTCAACTTCAAGTTTACTGCAGGTAAAGCCTCTAATTGTAAATCATTCATTTTTTATTTATTAACGAGAAGCTTGACATTACACAACTTGCTCGACAAGGGATCGATCAACTAGACACGGGAAGGTGAGAAAGCATTTACGGACATGAAAGATACTCTAATATAGGTCCATAGCACTCATGCCATACGAGCCACCACTACTCTGCTCCTGGAAATTGATGCCCACCAAACGAGGCTTAGTGAATTCCTTTCGTATCAGCTCATAGATGGACAGGCATGCCCACTTGCCCCTGCCAATCGGCGTACAAAAGTTACAGGCCAAGAGTACCCGCAAATAGCTACGAAAAATTCATAAGTGATTTCAAGCTTTCGCAACCATCCGAAAACGAGATCGATAGCCGCACGAAGCAATAAAAGCTCACTGTAGAGCAAAAAAATTATATAGATTTACAATAAATTGATGTAAAAACGATGAAATGATCAATTTAAAGTTTAGCAAAGACAAGTACTTACAGGAAGAAATTTAACCTGAACATAATTCGTAGTTACAAAACATATTGAGTTCGCATAAGTAAGAAAATTAATCATAAGTCTCTCACCTCTAAGTATGGTGGTCGCCACCAGCGGTGTGTATCTAATAAGAGTGAAACCACCTTCTTCAAACATTTTTCTTCTCTAATAATTTTTCAGAAAAACATTATTAAATAAGCAACTCAATCATGTAGCTACAAAAAATTTCATAAGTAATACTTTTGGTATTAGGGCTTGTATTTGTAATCCAATAAGTGAACATGCGTGTAGTGAAAAGATAGTTTCAAATGTCCGTAAAGGACTGCAGCGATGGTCTGCTGCCTCGGCAGAAGAAGATGGAGATATCCGCCGAGAATGCCCTTGTCTGGGGACGCGTGAATGCGCTGGCAGGCTAGCATTGCGGTGTCGTGGGGCGGGTTCATTCCCCCAGCACAAGGACCCACTACAAAGAATTTCGCATTCACGAATTTCTGGGGTCGAACAAAACAAGGCAACCGAAGTCGCAAAAAGTGTAGGTAACTAGACAAGGGACAACTGATTTGTTCGTGGAACAAGAGTATCAAGTAAAAAGAAATAGAAGCAGGGTGACCTCGTCCTTACCCGGAGAGGCTCATGGCCCACAAATGAGAGAAGGGCAACCGGGTGGTGATGGAGCCCCCGCGCATCCACCCGACCGGATTAAAATCCATAATTGTTGCTGTGGCCAGGTATTCCTCTTCTGAGTGGAAAACTCATACAACTTAACTTGCATAAGCTTTCCCATCAGAAGGGAAGTACCTCGGTGACCAATTTATGCCATAGAATTATGCAATTCAATTACATAACTCTATGCCATAAAGAGGCACTCTGCTTGGGCCACTCAACCCGCGACGTCACCTGAAACAAAAGGAAGGATTAGTGAGTACCCGGCGGCTGGCTCATGTTTTAAGAGGGAAGCCTGCCACCGTACCGGGTCCTATACCCGGTCAGAATTGTAAGAAAGGAAAGACCGAAGAGTATTCTCTTAACTTGACATTTCGTTTGTTTTATTACGCAATCTCATAACGAAAACTTATATAAAAATTGTAAAGTAACTAATTTACTGTGATTAAAAGCGAAAGGAAATAAATTAGTCTAGCAAATTGATACAATTCACCTGAATAGATTTTTTTTTAAATAAATAATAAACAATTATATAATGTAAACGATATTGTGTTCACATTAGATTCTCCTTTTCTTGACTTCATTCGATGATATCTACAATATTTTTTCTATGAAACTTAACAATCGTTATTTATCTAGACATTCTATTTATCTTTTTACAAGATTCCTTCCTTTTAGAACCAATTCGTCCTGAATCGACTCTCTTTTAGGAAATCTATACTACCCGCAATCTTTTTCAATTAGGATTTGGTTTTCTATTTTGTGCTTGCGCTTGGCGAAGACAGCAAACGAAAATTATTTAAACGAGCCGCAGTTACTTTTGGAATGATACTTCAAAAAGGTACTTAATACGACCTCACTCACGTAATGCGTGGGGCCATCATGATATATATTTAATATAATATGAACATGCAAAAAAAACAAAGAAAATTTAGAGCAAAATTAAGGGTACTTACCCTAAACCTCCTCCTACGAGCGCTCGTGTTCGGGGCGGGTAAGGCCTGTAAATGTTGTAATAGTATTTTTGTTTTGTTTTTTTTTTTTTATATTAATAACTCCGCGATTTTTCCGGGTCAACAAATCTTCTCCGACACGTTTAAGTACGATTAGAAAAACAGGTTAATTACAATGTTCTACGTGAACTACATTTAAGGTTGAATGAAAAGTATCTGTTTGCTCTTCCGAACTCCGCCTTGCACCGATTTGGTTTCCGATACTTGATTTGCTTTCGAAATTTGCATGAATTTGCCTCAATCCTTTTTTCCGATTGTCGAGGACTAGAGGATGATACGAAAGAATCATAGGCGAATAGATTCGCGCTTCCAAACTCGATATTTGCACTTTGCTGCCCGCAGGGAAAAATGATTTTCGTCGAGGGGGAATTGAATGGGAACGAGAGAAAAATTTATCGTGAGATGAACGGAGCAATTATGTTTAGGCACCAAATTCACTGGTATTTACGTTACAATTGCGAATTCTGCGGTACTGCAATTTGTGATCAGATTCTAAAGTTTTGTTGCTAACTAATTGAACGGAATTTCCACAATCCGGTTTGTGACATTTAATTCTTCACGCCATCTGATTTACAGTTGGGAAGTTGGAACTGTAACCACCGCAAATTCTCCACTCCCCGATCACTCTATGATTCGCAACGTATTCATGAACCAAAACGATTGACCTTTTCAGATAATTTTTCAACACAACTGTAATTATTTCACGTCAATATTTTCTTCACGTTTCTCTCGTCTAACGGTTTTTTTACCAGATGTATCGCAATTAATGCATAAACTATTTTCCTTCACAGGATAGGGACAAACTACCGTTATTTTTTTTTCTCGCACGCGGAACCACTTTCTCATTAACAGAACTTTGCCGCAGTAGCAAGTACAATTGCAATAAATAGCTCGTCACTATAATTTTTCCTCGCACGCGGACCCACTTTCTCACTAACAAAACTTTGCCGCAGAAGCAAGTACAATCGCAATCAATTTTTCTTTATTATCTTCGCTCTACGCGGCGTCCGCGCTGTGTGGCGGTTTCTCGCAGACCCCTCTGTCTTATCTTTGTATGTAAAGGGCTCAAGTCTCACTCTATTATTTTCACACAAACGAACATCACCATTCATATAGCTGGAGAGCAAAATTCTTTCCACATTATCAGCTAAACTGGTTCGAAGCATCAAGGGATACCCTGTCAATTGATGAGTCCAATCTATAACAGGTTTTAAATTTTGTCCTAAGTATCGTTTGTCAAATGCTTGTAGTTTATGTGTAAATGCAACATAGAGTAAGTCCTTGAAATTGCTTGGACTAACCATCGTATTGGTCTCACAAATTTCCAACTTAGAATGCAATTCATATCTTTTTGCATTAGCGTCTGTTGATTGACGTGGGTCCAAAAAGCAAAGATTTTTCTCGTCAATTAAAGCATACATATTATTTTCTATATAACGAACACAATTAAATATCGGGTCTTTAGATTGTTTTGGTAATGAATATAGAAGTTGTTTCGGTTTAACCGCCGAAATATTTAAATCCCATATGGCGACTGTTTTTTGCATATCAGATGTTACTATATTGCCAGAATTGTCAGCCTTCGTCGAACTTATAAACGGTAATGAGCCGTTGTAGAGATGAAAACGATATTTAAGAGTACTATCTTCAAAAGTGTATAAAGATATGAAATTTCGTCTTCTCACTGAAACATTCATCCCATTGAAACATTGAATTTCTAAAATTTCGGGAATTACATTTCCCTTTGTTAAAATTTTTGAACGTTTTCGGAACACATTAGACAATCTAATGTGATCAATGTCTGACTCCACCTTTGATACGTATAAGTTCTGCAATTCCTTTCCGGTTGCATGGATCACATAATGGTTGTTAGCATTTTCAATCAGATCAAGATTTCCACCAGTGTAAAACCAATCATAACGTCCTCGAAAGTACTTATCAGGATCTTGCACAATTGTTTCTACCATTCTTATAATAGACAAAGCACAAAATTCTTTATCATTTTCATCCTTGCGATATAACCGTCTTCCTTTCAAAGCTTTATACGATTTATACATTCCATTAGTTTATTGTGTGTGGTATGTATTTCTATTCTTATTCTTTTTTCTTTGTTCATATTCTTTCTATCCATTTTTCGGTTTGTTTTTCCCACTCCGTTACTCTTTCAATTTGCATTCTTTGCGCAAAAATATATAAAAAAACTGACCAAATATTTTGAGAACGCACAATGATTGATGTTTCGTGTTGGTTTGATGTTGATTTTGGGCTCTTGAGCCATCGAACTCCACTGTTCTTGAAGTTCTCTCGATTTCGTTTTGTATCACTTGGGGCTTTTCACTGACAGCGCATTCTGTAGTCATTAATTTTGTTTCATTCTGGGGCATTGTAACGCTGGGCGAACCCGATTCGGGACTATCGCTGGCGTATTTTTCAGTGTGCATGTCGCGTATTGGACGGAGTTCACAACCGTACCTGCTCGATTACAACATGCGTTTAAATTTACTTTAATGACGTTTTCAATCACCACCTACAAAAACAAAAAGAATTCCAAAACTTTTCAAAACTAAGAAGAAGAGTAAAAGCTTCATACTGGTTATAGCGGTGCCGCCAACTTGAAAACGTAGAGCCATTGACAATAAAAATAACTGCAGATCCCTGATTTTCAACACTTCCCTTTATTTGCATAGTCAAAGCTGGCTCACTCCAAACCAAGATTTTCATGTAGACTTTGAAGCCAAGGACGGGACAAAGGCTTCGTTAGAATGTCCGCAAATTGATGCTCGGTTCCGATATGGTCCACAAAAAGCCTTCCTTTCTTGTTCCAATCAGGGATAAATAGCTGCTTCCTCTGAATGTGCTTGGTGCGAAAGTAAAATTCGGGATTTTCAGAGAGATTTTGCTGATTCATTATCAACCTTGAGAGTGGGAATAACAGGTAAACCAGTCAGCTCCTGAAATAACCGAGAAATCCAGATGGTCACCTTTGAACAAAGGTTAGTTGCAACTATTTCCACCTCGTAGGTAGAGTCAGCAACCAGTTCTTGACGATCGCTAAGCCAAGTAATTGCTAGACGGGTAAATTAACGATCACTCCACTGGTAGAGTGCATTATAGCAGGACACCCGGCACTCGAGGAAAAGTGTTTTGAGATTACGTTACCATACAAGAAGCGCTGTAGAGACGTTAAACTGCCGCGGAACCATCTTTTCGGCAGCTGCAATGGACAAATGTGACCAAATCACTTCCAAATGTGCAACTGGACTAAAAGAGATGTGAAAACCAGGTCGTTGAGCTCTTGTCAATACTTCCGCCAAAGATTATGCTTGAGACCATAGACCCACTTGTTGTTTATGGTCTTCCTTCCAGGAGGGAGTTCTATCAGTTCCCATGCATCGTTTTTATGCATTGGCTTGATTTGGGTAATAGTTCTATCATCACTATCCTTGCATTTGATAGATTTATTGAAGGCAGACGTAGTCTCTCAACCAGCCAGGACGGTTCCTTTTCCGCTTTGACTGCCTCAGTGTCTTAGGTTGGCCTTCAGCCTCTTGGTTTGACTCACAATTGTCACTGGAATTGTCGTCAGAATCTTTTGAATACACCTTGGAGCCAAACCTAGAAACATTGACAGCTTTCTCCTTATCCGTCTGATCCTCTAGAATTTTGGAAATTTCTTCTCTTTTAATAGGCCATTAATTCATAAAGCAATATTAAATTTTAATATATTTACTATCAAGTAGTCCACTTAGTGTTAGAGTACTCGCTGCTTGAGCCGAAGGTCCCAGGTTTGAGTCCCGTTGGTGACAACGAGATTTGTTTCAAGTTATTCTTGGGAGAACTATAAGCCTATTCAGTAATGATACGTACTGGTTTTAATCAGAGCATATCTTAGCTCGGTGGATGGACATACGACTTCTCGAGTGCCGATAAATTCGATCAAGATAATGAAATACTCTAACTATCTCTAATCAATGGCCCGAAAAGGGCCATAGTGCTCAAGCAAATAGAAAATAGGCCATACGATGTCCTCATTACAGTTTCCCACTTTCTCGTGAAAGATGAGATCCCGTTCCTTTTTAGAACCGTAAATTCGATAATGCTCATCCCAATCATTGTCAACCAGATAGCCAAACAAATTTTTTTGCGCCCATTTTGCATCTCTTCTGTATAAGAATGTGAATATAGCACTTTGAACTCATAACGCGAAGATGTTTGATCCTCAGTTTCTGACCGAACCAGAGCTTGTACGGTATCTTGTCAGAAATCGGTGATTTTTCCATTCGGTTAAGAACATAGCCAGCCGTTTTCATAAGTTCAGCTATGATCGTTTCACGAAATTTGACGTCAGAATTTGCATACTTGAATGTGCGAGCCCTTTCTTAGATTGTCCTGCTCTCCCGTTCCACTGCTTCATTCTATTCCACTGTATATGGTGCGTTCAATCTCTGGTTCACGACATACACTCTCACGCACCTCACCATTGTCAACTTCACCGCCGTTATCACTGAGGAGTTCCTCAATAGTGTGACCTAGCCTTCTTGACAGCACCCTTTTTACATGTAACAAAGCAGTAGTGGTACCTGGAGTAATTGATGGTGGTTGAAAATAAAGGCGGGACGACCACTGAACGATGGATCGAATAGTCCGCACATATGTCATCATCAGACAACAGTTCACTAGAGTTTCAAATGGCAAACGACGTATCTTACTGAACTGACATGGCTCGGAGATTTCGTTATCAGCCAGCATCTTAAATCCCAATCCAGCATCATGTTTGGATCGGACGTAACGCTTGTCCATGTGACCCGAACGTTGATGGTAGAGCTGAAGTGGTCGATCATCCTATGAAATGAAGCATGGTATAGGGTCCCAACTGAGTTGCGAGTACCTTTAAAAATTGGTTGCCCATCAATACCGAAGAGTATGTATCGACTCAAGCTTGCTTTAAGGGTTCCTATCTTGCGCGGCAAGGACAAAAATGAGGTTCTGTCGAGTCAAATTTCTATGGATGTAGCTGGTCTTTTCGATAGTACCGCTGCCGAGAGCTTTGATAACTCCCTTTCCTGCCGCTTTGAATGTAGCATTTGAGTTCATAGAAAAAGGCTTGTGGTCGGTGAACCACTTCAAATTTGGCGTAACGTGGAAAGAAGTATCATTATCAATCCATCACTGATCATTTTTAGCCACCATATTAACGTCAATACTGGTTTAAATCAGTGCAACACATTTTTAAGTCACATTGGCTAGAGTGCTCTTATGGCCATCCCCCGAACCTCCCAAATTCGGTTTTCGTTCAATCCGGTAGCATTCGCTAGATATGGAGGGTTGCCATCAGCTTTCGGCTTAGCACACTGAAGAATCCAATGATCTTTTGTATTTTTTCTTCTTCTGGCCACTTCTGTATGTAGCACTGAGAATATTACCTGATTTCGACGCTGGTGCAACGTTAACTTCATGCAGAATTAGCAAAAACCAGATATCTTTGGCTCTATTAGTTTCGTTTGCTTTCATGAGCATGTAGCTTGACTTGAACAACTCAAAACACTCAGGAAAGATGTACAAACTTTTTCGAGTAAGTCATCGACTGTTTCTATCTTACACGTTTGTAGGCCAGCAACAAACTTACTATGTGCACACAGATGGTGCATTTTCGGTTTCATCCCAGTCCATGTTCAAAAAATCAAAACACTGGTGAAACAATTGATGTTTTGATATCAAACTGTTCAATCAAAATGTCTCATATTTCCTTAACAGATAATCTACTTAAATACATTGGTATAAATCATCACCTACGCACTGGGAAATGTGATTTTTGTTTGTCCTGGTGCTTTGTTGAATACCTCGAGCTTAGTTGTCTCATCTTTCGTTGGAGGATCTGATAGTTCAAGTTTCGCAGTTGTTCCCTCAAGGATGCTGATGAAGCCCGTAGAACTCCAGCACATCCAGAACTCGATCTTTCTAAGTTGGCCAATCTTCCACTCCTTCCAGTACGATGATACCTTTTACACATTCCATTTTAGAGCCAGACTAACTCGAACAGTCAAAAGATATCACAAAAACCCTCAAGGTGTACCTAATTTAAATACTCAAAAAGATCACTTGGTTGGATATCATAAACACGACATAGCACATTTAAACTAACTGGGACCATACCCTGTTGATATTTTAATTTTTAGGGTTTCGTTTCATAATCCAATAACTTAACACACATTTAAATTTACTTTAACCACCTTTTTAATTGTTACATAAACAAAAGGTATTCCAGAACGAAAAACGTCAACTTTTCAAAACTAAGACAAGAAATAAAGCTCCATACAGTGCTGCCAACTTGGAAATGTGCTCGGCAGGGAAAACTACCCGACATTGCTGCGCAAGCGTTCTTAGTTTTGGATAATCTTTGGACAACGACAATTGATTACGAACTCGGTAAAGAAGGAAATCCCAAAACCGCTTTCGTCTCTGAGAAGGATCGACGTGCAAAAGGTAAGTTGACTTACGTGTTATGCCCATAGGCAGGGTGCAAAATCAGCCGAGGAGTTGTGGCAGCAGCTAGAACTTGCGTACGAAGATAGTGGGTTAACACGTTGAGTAGCACTTTTGCATAAGCTCATTACAATGTCACTTGCAAATTGCGGTTCCATGGACATATATATAAAGGAAATCATTACCACAGCTCAATCTCTAAACGGAATAGGATTTCCTATAAATGAAGAATGGGTTGGCTCCTTACTGCTTGCTGGACTTCCAGATGACTACTACCCTATGATAATGGCTTTGGAGAATTCAGACACAAGATTTAATGGTGATGTCATAAAAGGAAAGTTATTGCAAGACGTACGTCCCGACAGTGAAAGTTCAGCATTCCACCCAGACACACGCCAAACGTCATTCAAAAAATCATGAATGGACCCAGGTGCAGAATATGTAACAATTTTGGCTATATTGGGAAAAACTGCCGCTCAAGAAATTACAGCAATACAAATAAAAGCAAAAATTTTGATGCACTCAGATGTGTTTTGTCTACAATAAATAATCCGAGAAACAAAGACGCCTGGTACTTTGACTCAAGGGCCACATCGCATATGAGTTTTAACGAAAACATGCTGAATTGTTTATCTGAAGATGTTGGCACAGTGATTGCTGAAAACAAAAGGAACGGCAACAATAAGACCAGCATGCAATACGGCTGCATTTAAAGTCAATGATGTGAAGTTAATTCCAGATTTATCCGTCAATCTTTTATCTGTTGGTCAAATTGTAAAACAAGGTCACACCGTAGAATTGAACAACAAATGTGTCAAAGTTATGAACTCAAAAAAAAAACGAGTAATTGCAACAGGCACAAACGTTAATGACTTGTTTAAATTGGACACAAAATCATCAAAGAATGTTGCATTTGCGTGTAGTTAAAAATGAACTAAAGACCTTTAGCATCGTCGAATGAGCCACCTGAACAACGAAAGTTTAGAGAAACTATGCAGTCGACTGGCAACTGAAATATATTTCGTGAACAAAATTGACAAAGACTGTAAGGTGAACGCCATTGGCAAACAAAGGTTGCCATTCAGTAAATGCGGCAGCAGAGCTAATTAGCACACTGACATATGTGGACCCATGAAACACAGTTCGCTTGGTATAATTCATTATTTTATAACATTTGTTGATGACAAATCGAGGAAAATTATTGTATACTTCCTAAAAACAAATATGGATTGGGAAGTACTGTCATGTTTTGAAGACTTCATGATGTTTGTCGATGAGCAAAGTGGTCACAAACTCAAAACTCTACGTTCTGATAACGGCAAGGAGTTTATGAACGGCAAATTTTAAGCCACACTTCAGAAAAATGGGGTCCATCACCAAACCACCAATGTGCACATGTCAGAGCAGAACGGCTTGGCCGAACGCAACAATCGCCCAATCGTGGAAAAGGAGAGGTGTATGCTTGCGGACTCAAAAATGTCGAAAACAATTTGGGCAGAGCAGTTGCATACTCTGTATATCTTCTGAACCATCCGCCATCGAAAGGAACCGGCACAACACCAGTTTAAGTGTGGAGTCAAAAAGTGCCTGACGTTGCGCATATCAGAGTGTTTGGAACAACGGTCATGGCACACATCCCGAAAGCCAACCGAAAAACATGGGATCCAAAATCCAACGAATGTATTATGGTCGGATATGATGAAAACACCAAAGGCTACCGCTTTTACAACCCAGTTAAAAATTGTATTTTTAAAAGCCAAGTGTATACTTTTGTAATGAAGACTCTTGTGTTTCTGCATCCGAAACATTTACGAAGTCAACAACAAGTAACAGAGTTGAACTCATCTACCAAGACGAAATTCAACCACCCGAGATCAGCAACCAAAATGAAGCTAAAAATAATCACCACAATCTGGTCAAAGATGTCGTTATTAGCAACGAACAAGAAGATGCAATACACGAAGAGAGTTTTCAAGATGCAGTCGCATCAATTGATTCAGATTCTTCAGCGCTCTCTCGGTAATTCAACTCTGAACCACTGTAACAGCAGGTGTTGAGGCACAGCGAAACGGAACGCAAAACTCCAGGCAAGGATACTGATTTTTTACTAGAAAAGGATGATCCTTCTTTTTACTTTCCTGAAGATGAAATGGAACCATTTTAAGGTTTCTCAGCACCTGCATCGTACCAGAATTACTTCCAATATGACCCGGCAACGCCTGAAGAAGCATTATCCACACCTGATGCGAGCCAATGGAAGCTGGCTATGGAAGAAGAGATGCAGTGACTACTCGCAAATGATACATGAACACTTCAAGTCTTACCAGACAATCGAAAGGTGATAAAATCTAAATGGGACTTCCGTACAAAACGTAATCTCACCGGACAAATTGATCGCCACAAGGCCAGGTTGGTCATAAAAGGTTAATCGCATCGAAAGGAGGTGGACTCTGAGGACACATACTCACCTGTTGTCCGACACAGTTCTCTGCGATATCTTTTCGCAATTCCAGCTCAATTAAACTCAAGGTGGAACAGATGGATGCAATTTCCGCTTTTCTTCAAGGAAACCTTTCGGAAGAAATTTATATGGAACAGCCTGCATATTACCAGAATCGAGCAAACCCATCGAAGGTATGTTGTTTAAAAACGGCCTTATTGGACTAAAGCAGTCCAGTAGGGTCTGGAATCAAGAGCTAGACGAAACACTAAAATCATTTGGATTAGAAAGATCTAAGCATGATCCGTGTATTTATGTCAAAGCAAAAAATTAAAATATACTTATCATAGCGGTATATGTTGATGATTTTTTGCACTTCTGGCTTGACCATATTAACGCGCAACTGCATCAACAATTAAAATGAAAAAGCTTGGAATCGCGAAACAAGTCCTTAGAACGCGTACAACAATATCTGATTTTTCAATTGATCAAGAGCAATATATTGAGAAAGTTCTACAAAAGTTTGGGAAGGAAAAGGCCAAACCCGCGATGACACCAATGAATTCTAGTGAAAAGATATCAACTAAAGACGGTGCAACTGAAATAAAAGATATTGAATTCATGAAGATTGTTCCGTACCACGAGGCAATCGGTTGTCTAATGTATTTGGCACAATATGCACAATCTGACATATGCTATGTGGTAAACCTACTTAGTCGATTCAGTTCCAGTCCTGGACCACGACATTGGAATGCTGTGAAGCATTTACTCCGCTATTTGCGTGGTACATCTTCAATGAAACTAAAATTCAGCAAAAATTGTAATGATAACATAATTGGTTTCACCGACGCTGATTGAGCAGCTAACAGTGATGAGCGTAGTTCAACTACTGGATTCGTTTTCATTGCTGGAGGAGCGATATCTTAGAGTTCCAAAAGACAGCATTCAGTGGCGCTTTCGTCGTGTAAAGCTGAATACACAGCGTTCTCAGCTACTTTACAAGAGGCACTGTGGTGGGACGGACTTGTCACTCAACTTGGTCACAAGAAGCGGCCACCTCAAATCCTGTGTTAACAACCAAAGCACAATTTCGATCATCTCAAAGCAGAGTTCTATCCCAGAACCAAACATTTTGACATACTTTATCGCTTCATACAGGATGTACTCAACCAAAATCAAATAAAAGTCGATTACATATGCACCTTTGAGCAAGTTGCAGATGTTCTTACAAAATCCCTGAACAAGACCAAACATGCACAATTCAGAGAAGCAATGGGAGTGCAACAAAAACTATCGTCTTAAGGAGGAGTGTTAGAGCCACCCTATAATCCGAATGTTCATTTCACACTGTTATTTATCTTTTATGTACTTCAGAACCTATTTTAAATAATATGTCACTTCTGTCATAGTCACCAAGTCGACCACACGTATTTTCCTTCTTCTCTGCTAATAAAAAAGAATTAAGTAGCTAGTGATGAGTGAAGACCGATTTCCTTTCTGTAAAGTTACGGGCGGGTATCAAACCTAAAGATATTATAGTGACTGATGTGAAACACTGATCCACACCCTAATCACGGACGCCTGACAGATGTAGCTGATTGCAATGCGATATAATAACACCCGTTTCGGCAAGGTGACCAGGACTGTCTTCAGAAGCCAATGTTGCTGGTCATCTCGAGGTGGCTCGACTACATTTTTGAAGTTCACCTATTCGTCCGTCCATCTGGAGGCTCATTTTAAACTATATTTACGAGTCCACTTCGATTGAAAGCGCTTAGAATAGAAAGTGATCTGGTGAAAAATAAAGTGGTCTTAACCTGTCGTATGAGGTCAAAGAATCATGGTGATTGGGCTGACTTTTCCTGGATGTGAAGGCCCGACTTAGGGCTATACTGTACATGAATACACAACTCAGATTATTTGCTAGCAACATAGGATGCGATAACGAGGCTCTGTCTTGTTTCTGAATTTTGATAGCGGATACATCAAGGCAATTTAAGAATCTTTTCTAGAGCCTCGAAAAAAAATGAAATGAAACGATGGGTGTTTCACAAAGGATATTAAATTTTTACCAGACAATAAATTGAAAATGTTGGAATGGAGTTGCCGCTTTTATTATAATTTTAGATTTATGTAAAAGCTAGTCACCGTTAAGCTTAATTTTCACTGATCCTTCGGTAGAGTACATAAATAATACGTTAGGTGTAATGGGGTATAATGGAATTTCAGCCGGTTTAATATTTGTTTTTTTTTTTGCTCGTTCATTATGGTGAATGATCAATAATCAATTTTTTTTTCTAATGCTTCTTCGGAGTCAATCGTCACATATGTTTAACCCATTGCACTCAACGCAGTAAAACCATAGCGCCTTTGGCAACGGAATAACCAAGTCTTTAACAACAGTAGCATTGGTTAACTTCTTCCTCCCCATATCTCAACCGCTGATAGTTAAGGCAGATTGTCTGTTGGGGGCACTTGGAGTGCTACTTCGGCGAAAAAAATGGTAGCGGATATTGTGGAAAATCTGGTGGCAGCCAAACTCGATTTGTCTTTTTCCGTAAATACGGGTAGCGTCCATTTTCTTCAGCAGAAAGTTGTTATTTCCTCAAAGAGTTGGGATGCAGGTGAAATTGAAATGAAAATTAATCATTTCAAGCGTATCATTAGCCGTATTTGAGATTTTCTCCTTATTAGTTTCTTTAAAGTTGAAATCTGGAAGTCCACATCCATCATTTATATTATCACAAGTTAGTCTGATCAAAAACGTAAAATTGTGTTGGATTTTCAATGTTATTTTATTTTTACGGGAGAGCCAGCCACAATTACTGATCTATACGCAAACATTACAAACTATCTCTTGAATTGTTTATTGTTTCGCACGAGTTTACATGTAAAAATATTTTTCTATAAATGTAAAGTACGCTTGAACACAAATTTCGCCTAATCTATTGTGAGTTTTGTTATATCCAGTAAGTGTATCATGATATATTTCAGCTGGGCCCCGATTTCCTGTGATAAAACAAATTAAAAACAACACACGCAATATTTACAAATACTCCTTACACGATATGCTCTTTTCCGAATCAGTTCCAGACAACTATGTTACGCCACAAAATAAAATCATTATTGTTTCCTTAAAAATAGTTTCCTTTATCAATAAAGTCAATTAGTATTATCACAATTAAATATTTCCCCTGGGAAAAACTTTTCGGCAACACTATCCACTTCCACCTTCGCTAGACCGGCAACGTATTTGATACGCTACTCTTAAACATTTGGCCAAAGAATTTAATTCCTGTACTGCCTCCCGGTATTGTGCCCAAAAGCATAAACATCAACGCAATTATTTGTGCAACTGCAAACAGCACCGTCAGAGCCGTGCTCTGAGCAATCATTGCAAAGTAGAGAGTTGCAACCAGACATGATGTGTAGCTCAATGATGCGAGTAGACGAGGTTTTGAAAACATTTGTTTGAAAAATGCAACGAAACCCAAGAGAAAGCCGAAGCTACGGAGATAATAAACACATTCAGTTAATGCATTCAAATTGAAATGTCAAAGCTCGTATCACCTCAATATGAAGAAGGAGCTGCCGAGAGTGTAGAGCAGAGCAAACTTTCGAGCCTTTAGGATCAACACCGGTATATAGAACGTTGAGAGCACCATACAAAAGACCCCAAGGCCAAGACACGTCACGAAACCGACAATTCGCTGAAGACGTGTCTGAAAGTGAGAGCAAAATAAACAGTTGTACATATATTCGAGAAAATTTTACGCGGGCCTCAATTCACATTGGTTACCTACCAACTTTGGACAACATGATTCCTGGGTATCCTTGAGCCAACTGTTAGCTTCCGGTCCATCGCCAGAGCCATTGCCAAATAGTCTTCCGAATTCGGGAACTTTTATGGATGGGACTTTCATATCAATTTTGAAACCTGTTGACTTCTTCTGATCGCTTTGAAGAAGCAAATATTCATCTAAATCTTGCTTTAAGTTCGCCATTGTATTAATACTAGTTAGATTTGGTTATCGACGATATCAATTATTTACATAAATGCTAAAATTTTTGTTGCTTCGAGGAGTTTGTTGACACTAAAACACTGTTCACTATTGGAAAAGTTGAATACCACTTATTTGGGGGGTTGATAATTTCTGGCAGACAATCAGCCAATCGGGCAAATGTCAACAATATTCCGAAAGTTTACAACAGCATTGCCAGATCTATACTAAACACAGCAAGAACACTTTCGAAAGAATGTATTGCACATTCTTCATTTTCGATTATTTTTATTTTTTGATAGTTATTTTTATACAAATCGTTTAGTGATGATTTAGATATTTAAGGAATAGTTTGATTAGTTTTATTCAAAAAATCGATGACTTTCATGTTCTTAGAGATATTATAGTTCAATGCAGAGCGTCAACACAATTTGAACTATTCGTGTTGAATATATCAAAAATCAATCAACACGCAAAGTTAAATAATCTGTAAGCTGTAACTCAGCCAAGGGTAATAGAACACACCACAAACTAATCTTTATTCACGCTTGTGAAAGGACGCCGCCTTCTTCCAGCATTCGTCTGTTCTCGACTTTGCCGTACATACTGTCACCTTTTTATTTCATATGTCATATCCTTTTCACTTTGCAGACTCGCACTTGTAGTAGTTTTAAGATAGATAGATATTTTATTGAGTTTTTTACGTACATACATTTTTAACATGATAAGAAGCTACATAACTTGAAACTGCACTATAGTCAAACAACAGTCATTACGAAATTCCGTCGTAACAAATTCAATGTGATTGAAAAATTGATAAAATTTGTATTACACCAGTGCACAATGGCTTATAAAATGAAAAATACAATTAAGAGTTATTTGTTAAAAATAACAAAAGGAAAGGAGTTTGCATGATTATGACACTTTGAGCTTACAAAATACGACAAGATAATTAACAATAATAATTAATTAATATAATGAGTTAAGTGAATAAAACTAGAAGCAAGTTAACGTATACCATAAAAAGTTTAAGAAATGGTATTAATAGTAAAACAATGAGGAAATGAGGAAGAAACAAATAAAAGATAAGAATTAAATTATTAACCATGATCAAATGCGTAATATTCAAAACCCGATGAGAAACATAATGGCTTATGAGGATCTAATGAGGAAGAAGTAATTGACCAGGAATTATTTACACAAAGTGATTTCATAAGTGAGAAATAACGATTAAAATCCTTTAAAGGTACGTTTCGATCAAATAATTCCCTTACAACTGGGCCGTAGTAGTTTTAATATGATGAATGAGGCCCGCAAAGGACTGCAGGGGCATCATTCTACCTCAGGGAGCCAAAGATTTTTGATCACTCGAAACTACCTGGTCTAGGGCTGCGTATATGCGCTGGTAGGCAAGCATCTGCAGTGTTTTGGGGCGAGTTCTTTTCCTTGGCACCAAGTCCCACTGCAAATTATTTCGCACACATGAGCTGGGTGAACGGACACACGGCCAAAGCGTGATAATGATCATATCACCTTATGGACTGCCGATACATTAGATCATGACAATGAGATACTCTAACTATCTCTAAGCGAATTGCCCAGACCGGATTCACCCACCACCGCCAGCATAAATATGGTACATATCTTTTTTACTGTTGTTTCGTATTTACTTAGCGGCCGGAGGATATGAAATTCAGACTAACGTTGACCGTGGCATGGAGTGACCCTAACCGAAACATACTGCATAATGAAAAACTCCGAACTATCAGCAACTTACCGAAGATAGTCCGTCAACCCGTTGGCGAAAGACAAAAACCCGCTTCCGGAACGATCACTCGGATGACACCCGTTACCGACGCGAGTGCGTTTAATTATGTTTCGTCAATTGATAAGGATGACAGCTCTCTTCCAGGTATCACTCTGGAGTATTGGAGGTTATTACACACTTTATTGCCGCTTCAATGATTAGATTGAAGAAAATTATAAACATACGGACAGACAAACAATCGGCACTCGTTTGGATAAAGAACTGTAAGAACTGAAATAATTTTCACTTCACTAGGAGCGCTCTTGTGTTCTCCGCGGGCCATCAGAATTTTACTGCAGTAATCCGCCTCAAAACCGTACAAAACTTCGAATTTTCGTTGGCACCTCCATAATTCTTCATATACCGCCATGTAAGTTAGCCAGCAAAGTCGGCCTACTAATGGTCATGTGTGTGGTAGTAAGCGCTGCTGCCATATGGCTTCCTATCTAACGTCAGTTTTGCATGTACCCGAAAGCCCTACTACCACATACATGACCACATGTAGGCTGACTTTTCTCGCCAATTTATATGGTGGTATATGAAGAAATGTGGAAGTGTTGACAAAAATCGAGTTTTGTACCATTTCGAGGCAAATTTCAATGGTGAAATCAAGACAATCCGCGAAGAACATCGTAGGACTCCTTACAAAGTGAATTTCGCTTGAGCTTATATATCTGTTCATGTTTTATTGAGATTCAAAGTTAATAAATTAGGAATTTGTATACCTCGTCAAGCTTGCTATCAATGGAATGAGTTGAACGTGTGTTTCATTTAGCTGTTCTGAAAAAAGTAGATGTACGGTAAACAACAGTAAACAGTGCAAGGTGAATTTTAAGCATGCAAGGAATGTGATTTGTGCATTTTCCATCTGAAACTTTGAATATATTAGGCCATACAAGCATTTGATTTTGCCGAAGTAGGCTGACAGCTCACAAGAGTTTGTCACATGTAGGCCGACTACTAAAAATATGCATTTCATCTGAAGGGCTTGTTAAACTTACGTTGGTGTTGCTTTTGACTCATTTGTGCACTTAACGGATAAAACTTCAATGCATGCTAACATCAAATGTCCAAATGATGTGCGCCTGCGCGAATATCACAAAAACGTTCGACCATAAAATTATTTCATCCAGTAAGTTGGCGCTAGGAAAAATCGCAAATCCTTGCGTAATCGACCTGACTGAAATGTTGCAAAGTTGCAGTGTGCGCGCTTCCATTTAGGCATGTGTATATTGCCGCTAGTATCTTATCGTAGTCTATTCCATCCTTTAGACGATCCGTTTTGGTAAAAGTTGGTGCGAATTGGTTTGCATTTCTCGCATTATATGGGTTGATTAGATTCTACGTCTAGCACTCGTTGCATGTAGACGTGTTTTTAATCGCTCCTGTCATTAATTTTAAAAATTAATTAATTTTTCGCAAAAGTCAGTTTCAAACAATTGCAATATTTTTTTACGAGCCAGTCAAAAGCAAATAATGATTTTATTGGGAAAACCATCACCGTCGAATTATTCGAGCATTTATCGAATACCTGAAATTCATTTCCTGAAGAAATATCAAAAGTGGAAATACGTTCAAGGGAAGTCCCGGTCTGAGAACATTCCCTCTAGTCTCGCTGCGAAAGCAACGAGATGGAGGAGCCCGATGGCTTCAGCCATCAATCGGAAGGACCATGCCCATCGCCAATGATGATGGGCGAAAAAAAACTTAACAGAAAATACGAGAATCAAGAACAAAACCCGACAATCCTATCGGTTATGGAAATCGAACAGCTTATCCAAGAAAAAGAGAAAGCTGAAAAATTCGAAAAAGAAAATGAAGAACTCAAGCTTTGAGCTAAATCTTTAGAAGTACTTGTTGGAACGTTAACGTTCAACAAGGATAAAGAAAGCAAGAAAAGCCGACAAGCAACCCCAAAAACCGAAGAGAAGAAAATTAAAAAGCCACAGGAAGAAGCTAATCAAGAGGATGTCCTCAGCGCAGGAGGCGTAAACGAAAGCAGAAACTATTATGCAGCGCTAGCTGGTCTGGAAGAAACAATGAACGTTGAAGAGGATACAGGTAAAACGTCAAAATTAGATAATGATTTCATTGAATATCTTAGAGTTAAAAATCGGGAGAAAAAACCAAAAGGTTTGTCTGCTGGTTCGTCTGCTGGTCCGTCCGTTAACATTAATGAAAAAAAAGAAAAAGTCCCACCAATCAATGTGTTTGGGCAAACGGGCAAAGATATGGTTCGGCTTTTGGCAGCCGAAAATAAACTAAAAGATTTTCAGATAAAAAGAGTCAATGCCGATAAATTGACAATAAGGACTAAGTCACTGGCTGATTTCCAGGCAACAAAAAGTGCCTTAAATTCTGGAGATGTTCCGCATTTCACGTACACCCCGAAAAGCGAGAAGAACCAAACCTTTTTATTGAAGGGTCTGGACTCTGGTGAGGACACAGTCGATCTCCTTCAGGTGCTCCAAGAAGCTGCACCAGAAATACAATTTATTACAGTCAAAAACTTTGCAACGAGGAGATCGATTGTGGAGCGCAATACTTGAACTTCCGCGTAGTGAGGTGGGAACGCCTCCAGAAAAGTGAGGTCAACCAGTGCTACAGGTGTCAAAGATTCGGGCATTCGGCTGCCAATTGCGCCATGAAATATAGGTGTGTGAAATGTGAAGACATTCATGCTTCCGGCGAGTGCAAATTGGCTCAGGCGGAGCCAAAAGAAAAACTATATTGTGTGAACTGCGGTGCCTTTGGTCATCCAGCATCATATCGAGGATGCCCCCGGTATCAAGATGCAAAGATCAAAGTCACTCCGAAACAAAGTCAAGCACACCGCAGTGTGATACCTACCAACTTCGTCAAGCCCGGGGTGTCATTTGCACTTGCTGCGAGAGGACCAGCAGACAATGTAAATAAAATGAATAATGTAAGTGGCAATAATGACTTGCTCCTTAAAATTTATCAGCAACTAAATTCCTTATCAGAGCGAATCGATAAACAAGATTCGAAAATTAACATTGTTTTTCAGCGTTTAAGGCTTTCAAATGCCTCAAAATAATTTGTCATCCAGCCACATTCCCACGGATAGGATTCATCTCATCTCGATCAACGTCAACTCCACTGTTACTTTACATCGGCGTGACTATCTCCTTGAATTCATTGCCAGACAAAAGCCTGACATCGTGCTTCTCACTGAAACCCACCTCAGTTCATGGCACTCCATGAGATTCAAGGATTTTGAGTTCGTAAGAAACGATAGGGTGACAGGTGATGGGGGAGGTGGCACCGGGATATTGGTTCGAAGACCCTATCGTTTCCAAAATATTGAAAAAGTCGAATTCAAAAGCTTTGAATCTCTTGAAGTGTCCGTTATCAAAATCTCACTGCCAGGTGGGGATAACCTCTTCGTTATCTCTGCCTATGCAACTGGTGGAACTGTTCTCAAGCTCAAGGAGGAGCTCAATTCCTTGTTCAAAATACTCGAATTGAACAGGCTGCATAACTATTATATTCTTGCTGGTGACCTGAACGCCAAGCATATATCATGGCTGAACGCCACCAATAATCCAAGAGGTGTATTCCTAAAATCGTGGATAACAGAGAACCAAATTGAGTACAGGTGCAATCTATATGGGTCGGAGTTCCCAACATACCCTAGGACAAATTCATATTTGGACCTTTGCATTGCTGACGCAAGACTTGAATTTAGCTTTAATAGTCCTCAACGGAAACTGCAGGTGCTTCCTTATGATAGCGACCATAACGCAATCGTAATGGAAATCAATCATCACAGGGATGATTTCTTCCTCATTCCAGTTCAACATGAAAATCATCGGTTGAATTTCAAAAAAACAGACTGGGGAAAGTTTCAAAAGAAGTTTAATCGCAAGTACCAGAAGCAATGTCCCCCTTCTGATGGTGGCAACTCTTGCTCAATGGTTCCTAATGACAGGAATCTGACTAACGATGAAATAGATCTCTATTTGTCGAAGTTAGAGAAGCTGACGTTGGAAACAATTGAGAAAGTAGTTCCCAAGATAAAACATCGAAACAATATGGAAGGATATGAAACACCAACCATCGCAAGGTTGAAAAGATTGAAAAGCCTCCTTCTCACACGCGTCAACAATATTTATCGACGATTTTTGGACTACAACCATCCCTCGTTGTCTTTGTTGAAATTACATCTGAAGAATGTCCGGAACGTAATCCGGTCATACTTCAGGAGTGAAGTCAGCAATCAATGGGCGGAAAAATTGAGGGGTATTAGCCCACAGGACACAGACGGCGTGTTCGCGAAAGTGAATAGCATATTCCGCAAGAAGTCTCGAGTGAAGGTATCGAATCTTGAAGTCACTAGTGATGAGATAAATCTTCTAAATAGGGCTGGTATCGAAATTGATAGTACGACTCCGGATAGAAATGGAAACAGGATTATTTGTGAAGAATTGGATAAACTTGCCCTGATTGGAACACATTTTGAATTGGTTCATCTACCAAACCCTGAGAGAGGGAACGAAATTTTTTCAGAGGTCGTTGAAGCAAAAGTTACCGACTTCAAATCAAGCCTGAACGGCCAATCAATTCTTCATTTCAATGAAACATTGAAATCTGACATACCGAGCTTGAATCTTATTGATTATTTTGTCAGCTATGAAGACTTATGTTTCATATTTCGCAAGATAAACAACAAGAAATCATGTGGTACTGATGGTATTCCAAATGTAGTTCTCCGACATTTGCCTGAGGTTGCTATTAGGAACTATTGCATATTGTTCAACAACATGTTGAGCAATTCATATTTCCCAAATGAGTGGAAAAAGGCTAAGGTATTTCCGATCTTGAAGAAAGGAAAAGAATCTTCATGCCCCAAAAGCTATCGCCCAATCAGCTTGCTGCCTAACATCAGCACGGTGTTTGAAGTGATACTCAACAGAGCATTAAACGCCCACATTGAGGAAAATGAGTTGATGCCGAATTGCCAATTTGGTTTTCGTGCCAGGCATTCGACCACACATACAATAACGAAAGTAACCTCAGACATCTGTTGGAAACTAAATGATAGACAATGTGTTGGAGCATGTCTCATTGATATGGAGAAAGCCTTTAATACGGTATGGTTAGATGGACTAGTTTTTAAACTCCTTCAGGACAAGTTCCCCAGACACCTTGTCGCCATGATGTGTAATATGTTATACGGGAAATCGTTTGTTGCAACTGATGGAAATCTGACAACAATGCGCGAGTTCAAGGTCTTGAATGGTCTACAGCAGGGAACAGTTACTGCGCCTCTGCTCTTTTCAATCTTCATTCGCAAGCTATTGAACAGCTTTGATTTTAACGTCTCGCCAACGCGATCATTGGTAGCGTTTGCTGATGATCTGATCATCTATACGGCAGACCGAAAAGCTACAATAGTTCAGAGAAATCTCCAAAAAATGTTCAATGATATACAGCTGTACACTGACAATTGGCGAATGAAAATCAATGCGCAGAAGTGTGAAACAATCTTGTTTCGGACAACGCTGCAGGGGGTCAGTCAAGACCTGAAAAGTAATTGGAAAGATTTCCACATCATGGCTGGTGAGAGTAGTCTAGAACGGGTTACACATAAATCCTGTGTTCGATACCTCGGTGTTTATCTCGATCAGTATCTGTACTATACTGAACATGTGAAAATCATGCTCAGTAAGGCACTTAAAGTAGTCATGGCCCTTCGAAAGCTCTTTCATTCCAGATACATTGATCAAAAGGTCAAAATTATCTGTTACAAGACACTGGTTAGACCAGTTTTGATATATGGATGTCAGATCTGGTACAACCAGAGCGCTAGTACTATGGAAAAATTAAGAGTTTTCGAAAGGAAATGTCTTCGTGCATGTACTGGTTTGTACAGAACGCCTGAGACGGATTGGAAACATTATATATCAAATAGAAGAATTTATCAAACTGCTGAAGTGACGAGGGTCGATATCTTCATATTGAAACTTCTTCGGAATCATATCGCAAGATCTGTGACTGTGAGTGAAAACCCTTGGATTTCACAGCCGTTCCACCCTACAGACGGGTATATTGCGACTTGCCTCGCTACTGGCTTCATTCCTCCAGAAGCATTCGTGTATTTGGACATGAATCGATATGTTTTTGATTCTGACGGCGTCCCAGTCATATATCACATATATCGACGGGCCACCGATAAGAAGATAAAATATTGTAATAAACATAAGCAGTCGAGCAGCCCCGTGGTGATCAGGAGTGGCTGCTCCTGAAGAGATACGGTGGTCAACCCGTCGAAACTGCTTAGTTTGTTGTTTTACTAGTGTAAAGTAAACTGCATCAGTCAAGTTTCCATCCTTTAGGCAGAGATGAGTGGTTCACTTCAGCGACTTTAACATCTTTAGGTTTGACCTTCCTCTTGTAATGCAACGACATTCTTCTGTGAAAGTAACGGTTGCTTTTTGTGTAATGTTTGCGTTTGTCTCAAGCCTCCGTGTCCGCTAACTTTAACGAGGCAAAAAAAATATTGAATTACTGTAGAGTAGCTTAATTGACACCTAATAGAACTTTTCTAAAGACAATAAAAATTGATCGGTGCGTCTTGTAGAGTAGAGTACGCGTGATAAGTATTTTGTAGTGTAGCTTCGTGGCTCGACAAGAACCCGCCTCATATGATCCCGCAAATGCTAGCCGTCAAGCACGCGTACGCGGTCGTTAAGCGAAACTAGTTAGCTGAGCTCGGTGTTGTTTATAGCTCGCTGACACTTATGCCAGACCATCGGCACCCGTGTCCTACATGGGCATTAAAAAAAGTCATTACAATATCCTCCTTATTTGAGTTCACGAGACCAACGATTTCAATGGAGATACTCATTTGCTAGATTCGTTGAAGCTGATCGAGTTGAGACGGGGCAATCCAGGTATTGGTGGCTGAATGACAATGTCTAAATTATTCGTGTTTATTTTAAGTTTTGGTGTTTTTCGTTATTTAGTTTTTGAGTTTCAGCTCATTATTGCTACATTTAGTGTTGTTGTTTATTTTTGTTAAAAATTAGGTATAGGTTAGGTATATGTAATGTTTACTATATTCCGTTAGAGATAAGATTAAACACTTAGGTTAGGAACATTGTTATTGATTTTTTTAGTATAAGATAAAGTTTTTGATTGTATTTTATTAGAAATAAGTTACAACATATTAGGTGTAGGATCAAAGTTTCACTGTTGTGTTTTGATTATAAATAATTTTAGGATAGTGTTGGTTGGTTTTTTCTCCTTTTTCCAATTAAATTTTAAAAATATGTAATAATCGTAATTAATTGAATTTGCTATGGTTTTTTTTTGTTGATATGAGTTAACGATAACGTACAAATTTAGAGAGCCATTTGGGCCATTAAGTTTTTTGATTGTTATTGTTTTGAATTTGCTTTATATTCTTTTCAAATTTATAACGATTAGTATTAAATAAAGCGCTTTTGACTTTGACTTTGACTTTATGGGTTGATTTGCGATACTTTAATAAATGGTGTTTTGTTCGATCCATTAGTTTTTACAGCAAAACAAATATATAATAAAAATTTGGACTCATATTGTTGCACACCCGATCATTTAAAATCGAATTTTTTTGGTTCAAATTACAAACACAGTTCACAAATGGGTGATTTTTTAATCAAAACTAGACCTAAAGCTTCGATTAGAGCATGGAGCGGACAAAAAGGGCTATTATTTGTTTTATTTTTTACGTTTTTTCGGCACTTTTAAATAAACAATTTCTTTTTTAATTTTATATTTGTACTCCAATTGCAACATTCCTAGTTGCACTTCAATTGCAATATTTCTGGTCAGGCCGTAAATCAATCTGGAATAGCCGTGAGACCTTACTCATTTTGATAAGCAGTGATAAGCACTTGAGTCGTCTACAGTGCCTAAAGGATGTGTAGGGTGGGTAAAGCAGGTAGGCTCCAGGTTATCGGGTATATTAAGTTTTTGTTTTTTGTGTTGCTGAATGTCCGTAGGTTCTGCTTTGCCTCGCTTCCGTTTTCGTCGGAGGATGTGGTTCAATACCGAGAAAATCGCATTGAAATTCGAGCATGTCATAAGTTGTTCGTTGATTATGTTGCCGTCTGTCTTTCTATGTTTATATATTTCAAGGATGTCAAGTCTCGTTCCTTTGCTTTGTTTGTGCAGCAGTGCTATTAACTTTGTCGTAATGTCAGGCTCTTGTGCATAGTTTTGCAGGTGCGTCGTACAGTTGGAATCTCATTGTATCTTGTCATTAGTTTCCCATGTCGCAGTCCTTGCATGTCAGTTTTTATATGACACTATTCTCGTATATTGATATGTCATTCAGTTTTGGTATTGTAATATATATATATATATATATATATATATATATATACACAAATTGACTCGCAAGAACTAGGACATGGTATGTATAGAAAGGACAACAAGAAAACTAACGACAAGATAAAAAGAGCACTTACGATTTTTCTTACAAAACAAGGAAAGCTCCAACTATACGACGCATCTGCAAAGCCACGCACACGAGCCTGACTCTATGACAAAATCAATAACATTGTTATATAAAAAAAAGGAAAATTCTGAGGCTTGACATCTTAGAAAGACTTGAAATATATGAAACCTGGAAGCCAGGTGCCACAAATGAAATATTTTATTCAGTTTTGGTGATCTTGAAGACCAGCCGCATACACAGGAAAACGAAGATCCAAATATACAAATCTATGATAAGACCTTGTTCTAAGTGACCCTTATTTCCCACCCTACCACCTAGAAGGAGCCCTCGCGTATACTATTCACTCAAGACCACAAGAAAACGAGAACTTATTTTGAGTACCGAGATAGATTAGCCACCGCGAATAAAGGTTTAAATTAGGGATTATTGTGAAAAAGAGAAATTCCAGATAGTTGTTCGAATTAAAAAGCACTGTGTAAAATAGAGAAATTTTTCGGATGTATGTAACTAGTGCGTAAGTCTGCAGATAAATCCACTTCCACACGAAACAGGGAAAAGGAGCAAATGGTATCGACTGGAAAAGGAGCAAATGGTATCGACTGCGATTCCTCCGACCTTGTAGCTTCAATTTTCAGCACCTTTGAACATCAAGACACAGAAACTGTCATAGGGTCGCTTTGCGGTGCCACGACATTTTAGATCTAATGGGATATTGTGGCGGTGGTATTTTGTAGGATATCTATCAAGTATCGGATCCACCAACAGAACGACAAATTATCTATATGTGCCGTGAAGTGTACAAGAGTTTGAAGTAGTTACACTCGATGGGAAAAATACATAGGGATATAAACCAAGCAAACGCCCTGCTAAAGGAGATGTGAATTGACCAATTTCGGCGTATCAGCACAGACGATAACTACAACAATTTCAACTAGCAATGATGCTAGGATCAATACGAATTCAAGGAATAAATACACTCGTTCTACTCACCGATCAGACTCATTTAACACTTCAAATCAATCAAAAATATTCTGTTCACGTATGACCAAATTTACGAATATAACCGCTTATGATGGAATATGCCACCAGCTCTTCGTTTTTTCTTTAAAATAAATTTTCGATAAATAAATAAGTAAACATTTATGAACGTACTACATGTAGATGAAAGGAAATTTACATTTCAATTGACCAATATGACAACAGTGGTAGATTGCGCATGGCTAGAAGAAAGTTCATTTCCCCCGAAAAGAATTTAACGGGCTTTCGTGTGAAACGAATTGATGAAGGACCCGGGAATAATGAAATCTTCCTCTTTAGCGGAACGACCGTTGGCGGTGACAGAAGACAGAAAAACGCAGATGGGATTGATCGCGGACTTAATTCCCATAGCTGACATCAGAAGGGTTGAAGTTGGCGACGGCAAGCCAGTTTATTGAATTGGTGGCCTGAAAGTTGTGGTAAAATCACCGGAGATGGCCAGCAAGTATTTTGAACTGCCAGCGGAATTATACCCTACGTGCGAAGGTTCATAATTAGGAAGTGAATTTCATAATTTAAATTATTGTTGATATTATAAATACATTTTCATCTTTAAATTGAAGCTTGAATTGTTGTGAATTTCGGGAAAGTTTTTAGATTTGTTTTGCATTGTGAACTTGGCTCACGGGTAACGCTAAAGAGTATGCCATATTGAGCTTCTTTCAGTAAGCCCAGTTGAAGGTTCATGTGGTCTCCTATTTAATTTCGGGATACCGCCTCATGATTTTTCCTGCCTCCCAGCTTAGTGGGATTTGCTTTTGGTTTGGTGGATAGGCTGTGTTGGTGGGATTCTTTTGGCGATTCGTTTCAGGTGTGGTAATAGTTTGTATGTTGGAAATTCTTTTGGTGTCCCGATTTGGGTGCGGCAGCGCAATAACTCCGGTAAACCGTCCACTCGCTTGGCGGTTGACGTGAGTATTTAGGCTTTAAGCGAGTAGCGCCCACGCCCGCCTCTGGCCAGAAAAACCGAAGCCCGTAGAGCCCTTAATCGAAGTGCCCTCGAGGGAAGGGTAAAAGCCTTTGCTATGCTATGGGTGTGAAATATTGACCCTAGCTCAAGCATCCGCAAATCCACGTTTGAGCGACGGGTCTTGAGGCGAATAATTGGAGCGAAGCTAGACGGGGACCAATGGCGAATTCGATAAAACTATGAGCTGGATGAAATTTTTGACAAACCGGAGATCTCAATGATTGTAAGACTGTGGAGGCGGCAATAGGCTGGACACATGAATCGTATAGATGAACAACGGATACCCAAAAAGGTATTCGTTGGGAGAATTGAAGGCCGGAGACCAGTGGGGAAACATAGGAAACGCTAGTCTGACTCGGTTGACGAAGACAGTTCATCGCTGCTCGGATTTCGAAATTGGAGGACGCGGTCAATGGACCGAGACAGTTGCTCAAGACGGGCTGTAGTTCTAAGAAGAAGAAGAACGATCCCTAATTGAAGGCCCGAAAGGAGCTGTAGTGCTAAAGCCAAAAAAAAATTTCTATTCCTTTGTATCCGGTTTTTTATCCGATTCTACAATTTAAAAGAAAAACCCGGTTTAAACCACAGGAAAAAACCTCTAAAAGCAAAAAAAACGGTTTTCAATCCATCTCAATTATTAAAGCAGCAATAATTTAAATCAAGTGCTTTTATACGTTTGGCTCATAAGATGAATTTCATGAGTATCTTAAAGAATTATTTTAATTTATTAACAAACACGGTTGATATTTTCCAGAGTTGAAAAAAGATCGATCTTGATTTTATTAATTTTTATTTCATATTCGTAATCATATTTATATTTAGATTATATACAAAATATACAGAGAGTTACATTGTCATTCATACATTACACGTTATATTATTTTTCTTATTTCTTTATTTAGTTTTTACATTTCCTTTCATTTATTTTCCTTTTTAAAATTGCGCTTGCTTTGCTCATGAGCGAAAATCTTTCCGTTATCGACATTTTTCACTTTGTAGTGTAAAATAACGTACAAAATGATAGAATAGTTTATTTAATTTTATTTGAATCTGGGTGAATGTAGATTTTGTTTATTAGTTTTTGATAGAATAGTTCTTATTAAAATGTTTATATGAAACATTGCTTTTCTTTGAAAAAAACATTTTCTTTTGTAATTTTACAACGTTAAAAATGCTGCAATTGATGGTTAAAAATGGAATCGATTGTGGAATATATTCCAAATGAAATTTTTAATGAGTTCTGTATAGCTTTTGTGCACGAGACTAATAGTATTAATAAATTAATCTATTGTTTCGATCTTAGTGTAAAATAAATATGCCTGTAAATTAAATAGCAACAAAAGGGTATCGCCAAAGATTTATAATATTGAAATATTTTTATTGGTCTTCTTCTTCGTTCAATATATGATGATATATTTCACATTTAAATACTGCGTACAGTTTTTGACAGCATCTCACAATTTTATTCAATTTTTTTTAAAGTAATTTGGTTAAAAATTTTCTATCTAATTTTTTTTCATCATACTTCTTTTATTTTTCAGTTGAAGAATGTTATGTTTTTTAGTCACAGTATTGTGATAATTCACGCTTATACCATGAATATGAGAGGGCTTTTTGTTTTCTTCATGTTACTTTGTAACATATTTCGGTTGTATTTCAAATTTAAGTTTGAGGATGACTATTGTAGACCTTGTTTCGTATTTATATTATTTTTTTTTTTTTATATGTTCAGAAAACTGAAATTTAGAATTTTTTTTTGTTTTGTTTTTATGTTTTTCACAATTTTCTTTATTCATTCAATGTCATTAAGATTTTGTTGCATACGAGTACAATACTATATAACAATTTTTTTGGGTATTTATTTATTTTTTTATAGATTAGATTTAGGATTAGTTAATTTTCCTGGGAATTTTAATTCAATTAAGAGGAGACAGTTTAGGAAATAAACAGAATATTTGAAAAGAAAGTAATACAAATTTACTAGAGCCGATTATTAAGTAATTTTCAATAAATACTTACCGATAACTTTCCAGGTCAAATAATGGACATTGATAAGCTTCTAATGGTTGCAGGGATAAAAATCTCTGCAGATGTCTTCGTAAATCATCTAGGCCTCATCCTGTCAGACACATAAGCTTTTGGGTGGCATTCAAGATCGTGGTACAAACTGATGTAAATGTAATCTGGCGCGAATCGAACGATTATATAGTATAGGAGTACTAGGACAGTACCAAGCATATAAAATAAACAGTAGCCAAACTCAAGAAACTTAAAAGCTTCAATAGAGATCACACTAGCAGTGGTAAATAACTTGTATCAAAGCTATGACGCTTTCAAACTGTGAACAATTTATCCACAGGCAGAGAGTATGAGATAGCGATTAAAGCATCTCCATATGGCTGAGGTCAACTTAATGGCTTCTTGATCCCAAATGGAAAATTAATTGCATATAAATAAATTTCCACTTGAATAGAATTATAGCTGATAAAATATTTTAACCCATAAATTGCAAAAAATTAGCTTCTGACATCTAGAATTCTACGTAAGAGCTCTGGAATACGTCATCAGAAAGCTACCTGTCGATACAAGGAAACGCTTGCTTACTCAGGCCCAGAAGGAAAGCAATTAACGAGGACGACGTCACAGCGAGAACTGTCAAAAGCGTTCCAACTGGTCGGTACGTTATTATACAAGTCAAACCAAGATGTAGCCTATGTAGACGATTCAATATTTTGTCACGGTTGTTAACAACCGCCAATGATCTTTTTCTGAAACACAACAGTGAAGCAAAACTAGTAGCGCTAAAAATCAATGAGAATAAAAAAGAGTTCATGACGCAGTCGAGGAAAAATATCTCTAATCTATCATGAATTTGTATATTTAGGCGCCAAAATAACGAATACCAGTAGTATAACAGATGAAATACACCGAAGAATACTGCTTGCAAATAAAATAATTTATTCAGTTTTAACGATCTTGAAGACCAGCGACATACACAAGAAAACAAAGCCCAAGTATTCAAATCTGTGATAAAACCTGTACTATACTACGGGTGTGAAACATGGACCCTAACCCAAGGATCCGCGAACAAATTGAACGCCTTTGAGCGACGGGTCCTGAGGCGAATAATCGTAGCGAAGCTAGACGGGGACCAATGGAAAATTTGATACAACCATGAGCTGTATCAAATTTTTGACCAACCGGAGGTCTCAACGATTGTAAGATTGCGGAAGCTCCAATGGGTTGGCCACGTGAGTCGTATGGATGTGCAACGGATACCCAAAAAGATATTCGAATGGAGAACTGAAGAGCGGAGACCGGTGGGGAAACCAAAGAAAAGCTGGCCTGACTCAGTTGATGGAGACAGTTTATCGCTCCTCGGATTTCGAAAGTGGAGGATGCGTTCAATGGACTAGGACAGTTGGAGGTGCTTGTTGCAGGAAGTGAAGGACCGATAGGGGCTGTAGTGCTACGAAGAAGGAGAAGATAGACAAATTGTTTACTGTCAAGCAGGTACTTGAAAAATACTGGGAGTTCAACATAGACGTCTACTAAATGTTCGTTGACTTTAAGCAACCATACAACAGTATTGACCGTATTGTACTGTACCAAATCATGCTTTGCTTTGGTATCTCAGCCGAATTATTCCGTCTTATCAAAATGAGAATAACATCGCTCAACCTTCCAAGTCCGCATCAATAACCAACTCACCGACGCTTTTGACACAAATATCGGACTAAAGCAGGGAGATGGGCTGGCCCCATTGCTATTCAATTTGGCTATGGAATATGTCATAAGAAAGCTACTTGTCGATACAAGAGGTGCGTTATTAAATAAGTCAAGCCAAGTAGTAGCCTATGCGGACAACATCAATATTTTGTCACGGTCGCTAATATTGTGTGAAATGGTGTCCTGCACTTCAACCTTTGACAGATTTATTATGCTCCCATTCTCATTGGAGTTCCTAGCGTTCTATGATAAGACCAACTTCTCTCAGAAAGTGGATGATTTTCATTGGCTCCAGGTGTCCAAGTTGGTCATTAGCTAGGCAGTAAGTTCCCAGAATGTCTCTCCTTCTCCGGAACAGAGCTCCACAGCATTTCAAAAGATGTTCTGTGTTTCATCTGCAAACCTGCAGAGCTTGCACACGGCATTCTCCCTAATACACATTTTCTTATAGTATCCTCCGAGTTGACAGTACTCCGTGTGGAACTCTTGCCTGATTTGATGTACAATTTGTGTCGTTTCGCATCATAGGCGCTTAAGAACGCTTGCGATGTTCAAAGTCCTGGATAACTACTCCAGTCTTCCTCGCGTTATCTAGTTTCTACTTCCTTCACTGAAGGGTTCAGAATCGTCGAATGCTGTCGATGATCCTTTCCTCACTAAGGGGCCTGCTTTTTCATTGTCTTCAATCACTGCGTGCCCTGGCGCGCAGTACAGATTAACTCTGTTACTCTCACCTAGTTTATAAAGTTTTGTACAACATTCTTGAACCATCTCTATTTGATCGTTGATGATTCAAGGGCTTTAATAGCTGCTTGGCTCCCAGACAAGATGGCTAACGTTTCGCCTTTGTATCTTTTGTCTATGCAACATTGTGCCTTACTGAAATTGCATATACCTCCTCCAGAAATATGCTTGGCATCATTCTTACTGGTTCATAATGTTTGGTGCCGGCCCAAACGCTCCGATTCCTATTCCCTCTGCGGATTTGATTTGTCTGTGTACCACTTGATAGCATGTGGCTCTATGAGGTGTACATTGAATTCAGAGCTTCAATCCCTCTTGTTGCTCAACTTCATACAAAACTTTTTATCAAAGATGAACTGAGTTTTCATGCCATCAAACGGTGCACTGATCCATGGGAACACCTTGAACAACTTAACTTGGCCATTATGTCCAATTCCTGAGCCACTATTCCTTTCATGATAGAATATCCTGATCATTGTAGACCTTGAAATCTGCTGTATCGTTGGGTGGAGGGGTGATGTATGTAATATTTTTTCTAGTGCCACCGTTGGGCACGAGTCATTGCTCCCGTGATGCAGACACAGGCCAAACGTTGAACACGATTGAGCAACTGCCTCGTTGTACGCTCCTGAGCCTTGTCCACCCAGACAATAGCCCCGTAGGTGATGATTGGTCTGACCATCATAGTATGCATCCATCGCAGTATGGTTGGGCTGCATCCGAAAAATTTGCCTATCACATTCCTGCACACCATCAGGGCTCTTGTGGCCTTTGTTGTCGTCACTTCAATATGTCGGTTTCACGTGAGCTTACTATCCAGATGGATTCCAAGGTACTTAATTTCTTTCTTGATTTCTATCTCCCCTCCATTTAAGATTCTGGTGTGAAGTTGTTCCAGTTTCCGCTTCTTTGTAAATAGTACCAGCGTGGTTTGGGTAGTGTTAAGGCTCAAACCAATTTGTTGGTACCAGTTACTGACAATACGAAGTGCTCCTTGCATGTTGTCACACAATGTTCCTTCGTACTTTCCCCATACTAAAATGACCATATACTTCTGTATATCCGTATTAAGAAGGATATGAGTAGATTATGCTTTTTTTGAATATGGACTGGATGTATTCCGTCTTAACTAGATGATTTAAAGGGTTGGAAAGAGTTTAATACTCCTCTTACACGCTTTTTCGTACAGATGTGATAGCCTCCTTGCACGTTGTGCGATTTGGCCTCACAAGTGTTCGTCATATATAATTTTATTCCTTTGAAAGTGGGTCTTCATCATAAGAAGCGCTCTTTCTTCTTTGGTTTCCGTGTAAGCTGCCGTCAACTGTCCGTAGTGCAATGTTTAGGTTGTTTACCTGTTTTACTATAGCTTTATGGAGCCTCGCAGTGCCAGCGGTTTTCGTAACATTTTCACAAAAGGCCATAAAGCTGCGGCGTTTTGCTTGACGGTTTGCTTTGCCATAGTTTTTTAGAGCCCTATGGTAAGCACCCCAGTTATTGTGACATTTAGCTGCATTGGCCCGTTTCCTTACTTCCAATCTGAGTTGCGCTAGCCTTTCGTTCCAGCAATAGGATTCTCTATCTTCTTTATGGTGCGAATGGGGCAGCTTTCTTCATAGACATAAATTATTACCTCTTTGAGTTCCTCTACTGTATGTTACAGCTCCAGAGGATGTTTTGGTGTTCTCTTCATTGAAACGTGTTGTAGGTTATCCTCCAAAATGGTTTGGTACAAGGCCCACTTTGTTCTTCTAGGGTTCTTGACTGAAATTTCCTCTTTTGTCAGCCCTTCCACATTGTACCTCAGAGCTCTGTGGTCAGACATTGAAGGCTCTGAGAACAACTTCCATCTCCTTTCCATGGAGGTAATACTTATACTACTAAAAGTAATATCCAATATTTCCTCTCTTTCTCTTACGATGAAAGCGGGTGTATTCCCCACGTTGAGGATGCACCTTACCTCTATTATTGGTATCAGTGCTATCCCACAATTGATTGTGTGCATCGGCCTCACATCCAGTCAGTAGATTCCTCTTCTCACAATGATCCACCAGCCTTTGTACCTCCACTTGGGGAGTTTGAATTTTATCTCCAGGGAAGTATGCTGATGCAATAACCATGTCGCGATTATTGTCCTCTATCGAAATAGACGTTCTGATAGGAACTAGATCTCGCGTCATCAAATCTGAAAGACACATGTATTTTGTGTTTTTCCTGATCATGATGCCTGCCCTGGGAGAATCCAGTCTGGAGTCCCGAGTGTTCAAACCTCGGATTTAACCTCCGTAGATCCAGGGCTCTAGGATAATTGTTCTTTTGTGAATATTCTAGCCAAAACCACGGTCACTAACAACCGCCAAAGAACTTTTCCAGAAACTCAACAGCGAAAAAAACTAGTAGAGCAACAAATCAATGAGAATAAAACAAAGCTCATGACGCAGTCAAGGAAAAATACCTCAAATACACAAAATATCACACTTGGCGAATACAATATTGAAAATGTGGGCGAATTTGTGTATCTAGGTGCCGCAATAACGAAAACCGATAATGAAAGATACGAAATACACATGAAAACAAAGCTCCAAGTATACAAATCTGTGATAAGAGCTGTGCTATGTTATGGGTGTGAAACATGTACCCTAACCCAAACTCCGCAAACATGTTAAACGCCTTCGAAAGACGTATCCTGAGGCGGATAATTTGAGTGAAACTAGACTAGGAGCAATGGCGAATCCGATACAAACATGAGCTGAATGAAATTTTTGACGAGCCGGAGGTCTCAACGATTGAAAGACTGTGGAAGTTGAATGGGTTGGATCGTATTCCTTAAGAGAACTGAAGGACGGAGATCACTGGGGAAACCGAGGAAACGCTGGTCTGACTTGGTCGGCGAAGATAGTTCATCGTTTATTGGATTCTGAAATTGGAGGACGCGATCAGTGGACCGAGATAGTAGGAGGCGCATTTTGCAGGAAGCGAAGGCCTGATAGGGGCTATAGTGCTACGAACAAGAGGAAGGACCTTTTAAAGAACTACTTAAATATCTAATTTCATCCAATTTAATGATACTTATACAGTTTTATTGGCGAAAATGTTAGATTGACAAATTCCACTATTTTGCAAAATTCAACAAATTTCAGCCTCTAAGTTACTTGTTATTGAATCTACCTCTGTGATTTTTTCACCTATAAATTGTAGCTGCTAATCTTCACCTATTCATTAATTTATTTAATCAAGTGTTAATAGCATGCATCTTAAATATTGAAGTCGAGGAAAAATACAACAAATTTAATCATTCTCATTTAAAACGGCCGCCACTTTATTTGACCATTATACTGATGTCACTCGTCGAACAGGTTTTCAAAAAAATTCATGATTCGTATCATTCCCGAAACATTCATACAAATCCTAGCATACCCTTAGTGTCTGAGTCGATAAAAACCGCATATTGTTCCGTAGCCATGCATTGTTGTTGTAATAAAGGATAATTAAAAATGGCATAACTTCGTAAAATATTGTAGGGAACGAGTAACAAAGCAACCATAGAGTAGAGCCAAAAGTCAAGATTTATTATTCGCCGATACGAGTTGACTTTTGTATGTGTAATTAATAATTCGCAAATAAAATCATTTTAAGTTTGATCTAAACCCGAGTGTTTTCTTTAGTCAAAGGGAAATAAGCTGATCCTATAATATTATTCGAACTTTCTTAAAGTTTTAAGAAAGATTTACAGCTGTGACAACCTCGATCCCGAGGATCGATATTCCGCCGAGATCTGTCACCCCTATATTCAAATGTCACAACCAGCTGAAAAGGTTGTGTGACAGATCTCTACACCCTACGCCACTGACGTCGACGGGTGTTGAGCGAATTAAAAAAGGTGACAAATCGCAGCGACTGCACCGCGATGGAGAATGACGGTCGTGCGTGGACGTTTTACTGTGCATGAATCAATTTTAAAATAAGTGCAGTTCTATATATTTTATTTTTGAGTACAACGTTAAACTATGCTTGAATATTTGGGGTCTTAAAAGCTAGTTCAATAACACGGATCTGCCTAATCCTCCGCGAGACAACAGTTTACCGACCATAATTGATAAATTTGCGGAGTTCGTGGCTCGCAACGGACCCGAATGCGAATCCATCACTAAAGCCAAACAAGAGGGAAAATCAAAGTTCGAATTCTGATACGGAGGACATTTGCGACTATTGCCGTTCAATCAAAATATTTGTTTGTTTTTATTGCGACTGATCAGTTTATCAATGTTCAAAAAAATTCGCAGTGCAAAGCTAAAATAGACAATTTCAGGTTGAACGTCAACTTGATTTCGTAAGAATTAATTGTGTGACCCACAGGCAGAGATTGTTTGAGTTGGTTTTGTGGAAATTGCGGACGTAATAGTGGACGCAACACTCCAATCTCAGCGCGATGGATTTAATTTTACATCTCAGACTAAGTGGCTCTTTCATCGACGGCTTAACACCACTTAGCCAATTGCGATTGCGGACTCAAAGTCTTGGCGCAACTTGAGTGATGTCGTGAGTTGAGCTTCACCCCGCCTGTGCGCTGGTAGAAAATTTATCGCGTGTAAGATAACTATGCATTTGACTGAAATAATTCTGATACATTAAACCTAACGAACATATTTATCGTGTCCTGGATAGTGACTTTGCTAATTCTCTACATCATATGAGATGTTATCTACTTTATCTGCAGAATCGAGTAACCTTGTCTCTGGCTCAGGGATAGTTGTATCGGCATTAGGTAGCACCGAGACAATTACTCTCGTGGTGCTAGACTTCACACAGAACTTCGCCGGACTCAATTTATGAGTAAGAAAAAAATCTTTATTAGCTTAATAAAACAAATTGGTCAGTTCAATGTAACGCTTCGTCCAAAAAACCCAAAATGTTCTCAGCCATTTTTCCATTATTGAAATCAAATTAAAGATTCTATATCCTCAAATGCATAAACCAAACTAAAATGTTATGATGCCTTCACTTTAAGCAAGAGTAATCGTATAAGAAAACAAAGAAGACTTAAGAAGAAAATGTTAAAACAAAAAGTGTTACGTGTCGTAAGTGTTAAGTGAATAATCAATAATTGTTTTTTTTTTTATAAAAACATATGAGTAGAAAAGCAACCGACTTCATTTAATGATCCAATCACGTAAATTGCTATAGTACACCTTAAGTCAGTAGTTAATTATTATTGTCAATTCAAAACGAAATTATGTCCAAACGTATTCGCTGTGACTTTCAAATGTTTCTCTGAGGCAGTTGTACATATGTCACCGATCATACGCGACACTCCTGTGAGTCGCGACAACACCAACCAAGATGTGTGTACCATTGTGAACTGGGAGGGAGACGTTTTGCTCAGAGTTGGGAGCTGGTTGTGGTTCGTCGTCATGTTAAGATCGTTTATAATTAATAAAAGTAATAATTAAACGTAAAGAAATCGTTTATTTGATATGAACTCGTTTGGTAGCCATTATTCCCCTCTGACCATCCTGACAATACTGTTTATTAGAAAGTTTTTAAAACCAATTTCAACAGGTAAATATTGTTTTTAAGTTAAGAGTGAAAATCTTAGAATTTGTGGATAAATTTTGCACGAAATCAAAAATTCGATGATACCATATAATTAAAATTTTTTTTTGCTTAGAAAAATAGGAACTCAAACGAACATGGATGAATTTTTAAAAATTCTGTTAATGCAATGTAAACTTAAATATACATACTCGTATATTCGCTATTAATTTAATCAAATAAATAAGGCGAAAATTGAATTGTGATAGAATGAAAATGATCAATGAAAATAATAAGCTCAACATGAATTACTAACTTACTCACGTCTTTCGTTTCCAGTAAAGCCGTCCCCTTTCACCAGGATAATGTAGGTTAAAGGTGAGGTGCCATATTTTGAATTTCCGTTTTTTTATTAGAGTAGATTTTTTTCGGTTTTAAATTCGAGTAGAGTATTTCGGGCACCGCCTTGGAAATATTCAAGAGTGCGCATTTTTTCAGCGGTTGTCTTGATTCCTTTTCTGCGGAACGAAGCTACGTAGTATGAAGTTGAGTCGTTGTAAGTTGTTCGACGCGTTTTAAATCGGCCATTTAAACCGGTGGCTCAGTGTTGTAATTCGGACTTAGTCTGCTCACGTAAGACCTGCGACCGAAACTCCTCTCCGAACTAGCTACCTAGCCAGCAGTCACCTCGGAGTAGACTAAGAGTGTCCGGACTTGTCGACCTGATGCGTACAGTCCGTAGTCAAGTTCCAAGACTTCACGTCAAGAACCGATGATAGGTCGGTTTAGATTTCTTCGAGAAATCTCGATCGAGAGTACAAAAAGCATTGCAAAGCCATCAGTGGATCAGATTCCATGTTGATGTATTGAAAAAACATACTAAAGGGTTTTCCAATAAGAGGTGTTTCTTTGAATAGCCCGGTATTTTGGTAGACGTCACTTTTGAAGCTGTCATTTTTTGACATTTAACAAGTACAAACTACGCCATTAATAAAAGTGGAACGATACATGCTTTAACAACGCATTGAAATTATTGAAATTCACTATAAAAATGGTGAAAATTTGGCAGAGACGGTTCGTAAAATTCGGAGCATTTTTGGGTCGTCGTGAAGCACCTTGTCGGACCGCAATACAGAAATTGGTGGAAAAATTCGAGCTGTTGGGACAATTCAGTGATGTGAAGAATAAAACGCGTGCACGTCACTCAAGAACAGCCGTCACTCAAGAACAGCCGAGAATATTGCTGCTGTAGTCGAAAGTGTTGAAGAAAACCCAGGTTTGTCCATTCCTCGTCGTTCTTTGGAATTAGGCATTCCACAAACGTCATTACTCCGTATTTTGCATAAAGATCTAGGTCTTAAGGCTTATTAAGTTCAGTTAACACAAGAACTCAAGCCGGTCGATCATCAACAACGTTGTGTCTTTACTGATTGGGTTCTTGAAATACATGAAAATGATCCGGAATTCCATCGAAAAATCATCTTGACTGATGAAGCCCATTTCCACCTCGATGGCTTCGTCAACAAGCAAAATTGTCGCATCCAGGGCTCGGAAAACCCAAGACTTATTGTTGAAAAGCCTCTCTATCCTCAACGTGTGACTGTTTGGTGCTGTTTATGGTCCGGCGGAGTCATTGGACCTTACTTTTTCGAAAATGAGGCTGGAGCAACAGTTACGGTGAATGGATTGCGCTATCGAGAGATGATTAATGATTTTTTATGACCAGAATTGGATGGTATTGATCTGGACAACGTTTACTTTCAACAAGACGGCGCTACTTGCCACACAAGCAACGAAACCATTGATCTTTTACGGGAAAAGGTTCGGACCGTGTTATCTCTCGAAGAGGCGGTCACAATTGGCCACCGAGATCTTGTGATTTAACATCTTGCGACTTCTTCCTTTGGGGCCACGTGAAAGAGAAAGTCTACGCCAACAGCCCAGCGTCGATTCAAGACCTCAAAAATGGAATTCGTGAGGCTATCGAGGACATAGGGCAGCCACTTTGCGATTTGGTTATGGAAAATTTCATGAAAAGGATATGGTCCTTTAAGCGTGGTCATGGTGGTCATTTGCCTGATTTTATTTCCCACTATTAACGGCATACCTTCCTCTTTATAATGAAATAAACATCCGATCGTTTATATTAAAAAATGGCTTTTTTAAATATCTCTTATTGGAGAACCCTGCAGTTTGCTTTTGGGATTAGATGCGTTGAACGGAGTTTCACATCGAATAATTATTGAAAATGGCGAGTGCTACGTTGAAAGTAAATGTCCTGAAATACCCGACATGGAAAGAAATTTAACTGCAGCCGAAGCAACCGAACTGCGGGTACTACTTGATGATTTTCGTGATTGTTTTACAGAGACTACGACTAAAATGGGTCGATGCTGGACAAAATCAATGAGTATCGAGTTTACGTCCGACACGGCTATCCATGCTCGACCATATCGTATACCGTTGGCTAAAATAGATAAGGCTGAGCAGATTGTGCATGAATTGTTGGCCACAAACGTAATTCGTCGAAGTAATTCATTATACTCTTCGCCTATTGTTTTGGCTCCCAAGCAAGATGGGAAGGATCGTCTTTGTATTGACTTTCGTGCGACAAACGCTATCACCAAGAAGATTTTCCAAGAGGTCATGATCCACTTAATTCGTCGTAAAATCAAGAAATATCGTAAGCTATATGGATGAAGTCATTATCCCCAGTGTGAAGGCGACTGAAGGCCTCAAAACTCTGAAGGAAGTTCTGGAAATTTTACGGGAGATGGGTCATTTAGACCGTCAAAGTGTGTTTTTTTTGGATCCGAGTTAACCTTCTTGGGTCATCGCATACATAGAGACGGAATGAAGCCTGGAAGCAAGAAAATTGATTCTATCCAAAAATTTCCAACGCCTGAAAATGCGACCGATGTCAGATTTTTTGGATTAGCAGGGTTCTCCCGCAAATTTATTAAAGGATTCTCAAAAATTTCTAAGCCGCTAACGAATTTGTTAAAAACGAAGGAACAGAAATCCTTCGTATGGGACAAGACCGCAGACATGAGCTTCAACGATTTGAAAACTCGTCTCTTTAGCGAACCCGTTCTAGCTCTTCATAGATCCACGGGCTGAACACAAGGTACACACCGACGCCAATTCTATTGGTCTCGCCGGAGTCTTGATGCAATCTACGGAGAAGAAACCATTCCGGCCAGTAATATATTTCAATAGACATTGCACCGATGCTGAAACGAAGTACAATATCCACAAATTAGAGAGTGGTGTCCGATTGTAATGCAATATCGACGATGAAGTTGACCACTTGACTAAACAATCGAGTTACTCGATGGTAGCTAATACTCCAAGAATTCGACTTTGATGGGGTACATCGAGCAGGAAACAATATGAAGCATATCGATGCATTAAGTCGTCGACCACACGAACAACCGCAAGCAACGACAACAATAGCAAATAAAGTGTTACTGATACAAAAACCTGATCAGAGCCACTGGTTGATATCATTACAGCGACAGGACCCGAAACTAAAGGAAATTATGGATATAATTGATGGAGTATGTAAATCAGCTCAATTTGCCCAATTAAAGTGCGATTACACTCTTAAGAAAGGAAGATTGATGCGAAAAGTAAATGGCGATCTTAAATTTGTAGTGCCATCAGCCGTCCTTTGGAGACTAGTAAAAAGTTGTCATGACGATACCGGTCATTTTGTCGTTGATAAAACGGTCCATAGGATACAAGAACTGTTCTAGTTTACTCGAATGCGCAACTACGTGAAGTCGTACATTGCTTCATGTCCGGAATGTTGTCTCAATAAAGTACCAGCAGGAAAAACCGAAGGTCGCTTGTTTTATGAACAGGTTGAACCTATACCTTTTAGGGTATTGCATATTGATCACTTAGGACCATTTCCTAAGAGTAACGAAGGCAATCTATACATAATCGCAGTAACGGACCCTTTCAGTAAATTCACAATGGTTCGAGCGTTGCCTTCTTACTCAGGCCCATAAGGAAATCAATTAACGTACGTGACGTCACTTCCCGTACCGGAAACAGCTGATCAGCAGCCCCAAATTTCCGCAAACAGCTGTCCAGAAAACTTGAAAGCAGCATCTCAGTAGGCCGAAAGTAGGCTTTTGAGATTGTCAAATATGACATTTCTTCGATGAAATTTAGTCGAAATGATACAAACGAGAATGAAATACATATATTTGCGCGCTAATGTCTTCAACGCCTCATATTTAAAATAAATCGTTGACATAGTACTGATAAAATTTCAAACTACAGTCATATGTACTGTCAAAAATCTTTAGAAAATTTGTTTGATTTAAACAGCAGAGGTTAGTTTGCGACATGACGTAGTGTTTCCGTTTTCGGGCCTGAGTAAGAAAGCAACGGTTCGAGCCACGAGACCAGCCAACAGTTGACCAGTAGTTACCGTATTGAGGGATATCACGTCATACTTTCGATTACAAATCCGTATTATAAGCGATCGAGGGTCGGCATTTACATCGAAAGAATTCGTGGATTACTGTGCAACATATGATATTCATCACGTGAAGGTACCTGTGCGAACTCCACGTGTTAACGGCCAAGTTGAGCGCGTTAACCAATCAATATTGTCATATCTACGATGTTCGATGACGGATTGTAAAAAATGGGACGAGCTTGTACCGAGTTTGCAATGGGTAGTAAATTCTCAAATCAACTCGACGATCGGATTCACACCTAATCAGATAGTTTTTGATTTCCGTTTGAGGGATGTAACAGCGAGTCGTATCATCTAAGCACTACAGGACGATACGGGTGACAATAATCAACTGTCGATAAACGAAATTCGGCAGGAGGCTGCACAGCATATTATGACCGAAAAGGAACGATGGAAAATAAGATTCGACGAGAAACATAAGACTCCTGTTTTATACGAAGAAGGCGATTTAGTGGATATACAGAACATACCAATAGCAACCGGGCAGTCCCATAAATTGGTGCCAAAGTATCGAGGGCCATATGAAGTGGCCAACGTTTTGAAAAATGATCGCTATGTTATCAAAAGCCTCGAGGATGATTAGAAACGAAAATTCAGTTCCGTGTTCACGAGTGATAAAACGAAACCATGGTGCCAACTCAGCCCAGATTTGGATACCTACGACTTTAATGACGATGACGCATACTACGAAGAAATCGACCGATTGCTGGCCAGGAGGGCCGAGCTGTCAACTCCAACTTGGCAACACCGTAGCGAGGTTCTCAGTTAGTTGAGTCGAGTCGAACCAAGCAAGCGCTTGGTAGGAACAAAGTATCCTATGATATGATGGAAAAAGATATTTTTAACGGGAATTTGTGAAGGATAGTTAATATTCATTACTGAAACAAAGCGGTGCTACTTTCATTAAAGCAATTCCCGAACATCCACAGTCCTTTTATTCCTGACACACTGATGAAATGTTTGTATCTAATTACGTTATCAGAAAGCAAGAAGGAAAATTTTGTACCGGAGGGTCAGTTAAAAAATAGAAAAGATTACAAAAGAGTAGCGCGTGAACCAGTAATGAAAAAGACGAAATACGCCGAAGAATACTGCTCGCAAATAAAATATTTTATTCAGTTCCGACGATCTTGAAAACCAGCTGCATACACAGGTGAAAAAAGCTCCAAATATACAAATCTTTGATAAGACGTGTGTTATGCTATGGGTGTGAAACATGGACCCTAACCCAGGCATCCGCAAATATATTGAATGCCTTTAAGCAACGGGTCCAGAGGCGAATAATCGGAGCGAAGCTAGACAGGGACCAATGGCGAATTCGACACAACCATGAGCTGTATGCAATTTTCAACGAGCCTGAGGTCTCAACGATTGTTAAACTGCGGAAGCTGCAATGGGATGGACACATGAATCGTAGGGACGAACAACGGATACCCAAAAAGGTATTCACTGGGAGAACTGAGGCCGGAGAACTGAGGTCGGAGACCAGTGGGGAAACCGAGGAAACGCTGGTCTGACTCAGTCGACGAAGACAGTTCATCGCTGCTCGGATTTCGAAATTGGAGGACGCGGTCAATCGACCAAGACAATTGGAAGCGCTATTTGCAGGAAGCGAAGCCCCGAGAGGGGCTGTATTGCTACGAAGTAGAAGGCACCCAGACTTTCATTAATTTCCTCTGAGCGATTCTTGAGATAACTGTACTTTTCGCGGGAAACATACAAAACCACGGCAGAAAAGGTCTGCGTTCACGCAACAAATTAGGGAATTCCCCGTTCGAAATATAAGAAAAGTCGTTGGAAGACAATATTCGTCAATTCAAAGAGTTGCAAACGATTTCAAATTGATAAAAGAACTATCCTCGAAACCCCCTTCTGGTCGTCCATAAAAGCTGTCTCTGAGAGAAAAGAGAAATACTTTCACAATGGTAAAAAAACTCGGCGAATGACTACAAAGGAAATAGCAGCTGAAATTAAGCAAAAGTTCTGGCAACAAATTTGTCCTGATACCATCAGGAAAATTCTTAAAAAGGCTGAGTACCATGGACGAGTCGCACGACGAAAACCATCCATTTCCCCGATTAATCGGAAAAAGCGTGTTGCCTTTGCTAAGGAGTACTGAAACTAACCTCAAGGATTTTGGAATTATGTGCTTTTTTCTCAGAGAAGAGTGGGGGAAAACGAACAGAAACGTGAAACAAATATGATTACAATGCGACAATAGCAATTTATACAAAATGTCGAAAATATAGTGGTTGAGATCAAAAGCAAACAGAGAATGCTAGAAATGCATGGGCTAAGTTATCTACTAAAAAATGTAACCCCGGTTAAATTGTAGAAGAGAAACAGAATATGCAAATACCTCCTGAAATAGTAGGTAAAACATAATAGCAATAAATATCTAAAAAAAACTATATCCATTCTAATTCCATTCCATTCACGCAGAAGAAATCGAGTATCCACTAGAACTCACTGAATGACGAATTTCCCATTGCTGTCGGACAAACATAAAAGTAAAATAAACAATATTTTAAAGAAAAAATTTACATAGTTTATTTTATAATTTTTAAATTTTTCTCTTTTATTATTTCAATAGTTTAATAATTATACTTTATATTTATATATATATTATATATATTAATATTTACAAGAAGTTCTATGTATAGTATTTATATAGATGTATCTAATATTTACGCTGCGTATGTGTAGTATGTGTGTGTATTTTTTGCATTTTTTTGTTTTAATTACATTTTTTCCTTATTTTTTATTGAATTTTATTATCTTTGAGGAGATATTATCAAGTAATCTGATTTGTTTTTCTTAAAATGTGTTACTTTCTGTATTACTCTCCAATCTAAGTGTGAATTTCTTGTGTTGAATTCATTCTATTTCGTTAATTTTGTTTTCGGTTTTGTTTAACTTCATTCAATCGTAAATATAATTGTTTAATTTGCTTTACTTAATTATTAAAGTTGTTTTTACTGTTTTTTCCTTTTTTTAATTTTCATATATTCATAAATTTCCATATTTCTTTCTTATTTACTTTTTTCCATGCTTTTCTCTGTTGTATTTCTGTTTCTACACTATAATGTAAGTTTAAATTAATTCTTAGTTTTAATTTTATGCATATGTATCTATATTTATCTTTATACAATCAAGTAATTTTTTAATGTTTTATTATTTAGTAATTTGTTTTGTAGTTACACTTATTCGTCGGTGTTTTAACATTTCATTTTTCTCTTAAATGTACAATAGAATTTTTGTAGTTTTTTCTTTCTTTCTCATTTTATGATTTTTTTTGTTGTTGGATTTTGTGTGGTTATGTTAAAAAACGAACTTTATAATTGTTATATTTTAATTTTTTTCCTTTTTTCGTATTATGTTTAAGATATAGACTTACAGGATAATGTTCTTCTTCGATTATTTATAAATTTTAATTTATCCAATTCAATTACTACTTACATATATAAGTTCTTCTTCATCGTATCGTTTTTTTTTTTATTTATTTGTTTGTTCTTCTTCATTCGCACGTTTAAAATCTATTGTTAATTTACATTTAACATTAATCGGCCTCAAAGTTAGATTTTAATTTATTCATAATCATTAATTTTACATGTGTTGTGTTTTTCTCATCTCTATGCCATCTAACTTTCTATAGTACTTATGTTTTGCTAAAACTCGTCCATTGTCACAAGAATTTCGTAACAAGTTTCACTGCCTACACGTCTACAAGTTTTTATTGTTTTATTTCATACTCTATAAATCTTCAGTGATCTCTAATTTATACATAAAATAAAATTAAAATATGAAAGAAAAAATTCACATGTAATATCGAATATGTTGGTCAATTGTAATTTCTTCTTGCAAATTTACAATTATATATATTATATGAACAATTTTTAGTGAACGAGGTTTGAAATAGAAGAAGAAATAACAACAAAGCAGCACTTTCACTCGATTAATCTACCCAAATTAATTTCTGAACGATTTATTCGCGAAAATTAGAAAAAATAATCAACAATAAGTATGGAAACATCGCTATACAAAAAGGGTGAAGCAACGATATTGAACTAAATTAAATACAAGACCTATTATGTTAATTTAATTCACCTGATTTCTATGTGTCTAAAAAATTTCTTATGTTAGAAAATAACAAAAAAATAAGAATCCTACATCTATAGTTTATAAATTAAGGGGAAAATTGGTGGTACTAATATTCACAGATAAAAAAATAAGAAAAATTCAAATTGATAATTATAAAACAGAACTAAGTGCCTACAAGTTAATTACGAATGAATTTCATTCAAAGTTGTTCATCGCAGAAACATTTTACTCTCAAGTCAAATATCTTTTTCCATTAACTGTGATATCGTTTAACTGTACAAGAATGTTTTATTAGCGTATAGTGTATGAAAAAAGCATCCCTTCGAACAAAATGTTGCAGCAAGGAAACAATTTGAAAAAGATTTTACAAAATATAAAAGAAGAAAATAAATAATTACATACACCCTAAATTCAGCGTCTTTACTTCTCTATTTCCAAGCGGGAACGACAGAGAGAAAAAGAGATGCAAGGAGGCATATAATAATATATACTATATATTTTATTTATTCGTGACGTCCTAATTTATAGTATATACAAGGGATTTTACTTGGAGGAAGGAAAGGTATGCCAAGTTAGATGCATACCTTTTTGGTGTTGAGTTCAGTTTGTTTGTGTTAAGAACGTGGTAATATGAAGGAGATGGTTTTTATTATTTCTGATGAAATCTCAAGAACGATGATATTGTCCTATTTCATAATTTTGACTCATTTTCAGAGCGTTGACCAATTTTGTGATTTAACTTCCGTCAACGTGATTTTTATTGTTTGGTGAAGTTTTTCGTATAAACAGAATAGCAAGTTATCGCTTCAAATGGTAACTCACAAAGAGTCATTGATTTAAGCGAATGAAGGGCAGAAATTAGTACAAAAACCATTTATTTTGAAGATAAAAAACAAAATAAATCGAATTTCCATGCCTTTATGCCCAAATGAATGAACGTGCTTTCTAGTAGGTAGGGAGTATTAAACAATAACCCATAGAACAAAGTGAATAGGATTATCCCAAAGAATTCAATTTTCAAATTGATAAGATTGTCATATTCAAACTAAAAAAAAACTACCTCACGAAAATATTTATATACGATTAGAAAATTGTTAACATTGAAAGGAATAGCAAATGAGATCATGAAACACAACATTTCTTACATTTTTGTTTAAACCTTATTTTCATGACTATACACACGCATACTCTTTACAAGTTTTTTTTTCAATATTTATTCATTTCTAATTGATGACTATTTGGCATTGCGATTTATCATCCAAATTAGTGGAGCAACTGTTAATAAATAATTATCATTTTCCTCATAACATATAAAGTAGTATGTTTAAAACAAGTTGCTGAACTTTTATTTTCATTGATTTAATTTTTGTTTCTTTCCATTGTTAATAAATTAAATTTCTTTTCAATCTATTTACACAAATCAACTTTGTTTATAGAAAAATAATTTAAAATTATACATCATTTCACTTTATCCTTACATATACACATTTACATATGCCATTTTGTTGCCTTAACTTTTAGTATTCATACGTTTGATTACTTCTATTTTTTTTTGGGTTAAAGTATTCATTCTCAAGGGAGCTAAATTTTTCAATTATGTTCAACAGTATGAATAATATTAGTTTAGACAACTATTTTCTTGTTTGTCTCAATTATTGGGTTAAACGTCTATTTAAGTTGGATTAATTGTCATTTCAGTATTTTTAAGATTAATTTTTATCATATTACATGGCCTTTAAACTGTTGCAATTATAATGAGAAGATGTGCAATTTCGGCAACACGATGCTTTAAATCGGGTGCGGCACGCTCTAAATTCTCATTAGCGAAATCACATGATGGGAATATGTGTACAACATAAGCGGCTTGATCACTTCCTGGTACTGGAATATTCACAATGCCGGCTGCCATTTTTTGTTGCAGGTAGGTGATGAATCCGGTCTGTAGATTTCGTGATTGTTGTAACACGTCCATATGATTACGACCACATGGTAGTGCAAGTAGCATGCAATGCTCGTTATCGTACTGGAATAGAAGAAAAGTAAAAATGATTAAATGATGACGCATGATAAATCTTATTCAATGTTATCTTCAAACATTTAATTACTTTATGATGCGATGCTCCTTTTTATGTTTAAAATTTTTTTTGAACTTATCACTCTCATAAATATTAATGGCTTTCAAAGCGGTTTACCAACAAAATATATAAGGTTTTAAATAAAGAGCGAGGTTTGCGGTTATCCTCGAAAACACTATATAAAAAGTTGAGTTAACAGGAGAGTTCTTCTACCAGAAGGGCTTTGTAACCATTTTAGGAGTTTTTTGTGGTTGGGAGATGAAGACTATTTACGCCCTAAGCTTGGGACTCCCAAACGCACCAAGGGCTATGGACTACCCCCAAACACCTCCCCTGTCAGGTGAGAACCCAGCCTTGAATCGTTTAGTACATTACTTTGAGCTAGGCTTTATTTTCCTTCGCCTAGAGGTAAGGGATCCATAAATCTCCTTTCTAGCGGAAAGGAAGCGAGTGTAATAATCGATCAGTCACCTAAGCAAACTGCTCGAAAACCATCATAGTACTGATCCAAATTTTAATTGTAAAATTAAAAAAAAATAATTATTTAAATTTGCAATTCGAATTTGGACACGGTAACACTTTTTTAACGCAACTCATCCACGAATTGCATGGCCGAATGCAATCTACAGGGACGGGTGGGCTGGCTCATAAACTGCCGTTGCGACTAGTCCCGTAAGGTGACTATTGGCCACAACCAGGGAGTCTGTTACGGATCGCCACACAGCGCGCACGCCACGAGAACCGCGACGGTATTTTTATAAAAGTTCCCATAAAAATTTAAAGGAAAAAAAGTCTATCCTGTTCATGGCGAGTGAGTAAAAAATTCGCTAACAATAAAGAAAAAGCGAGGAATCACATTTAATATTCAATAATTTATTGTGAATCGCTTCGCGTAATCGTTAACGGCAAGCAAAAAATCTCAAGCGGAATCGCAAGTCGTCGTCGGGAGGGAAGAAGGAAGTATGCGCCAGTGTTGGCAAAAATTTAATCCGATTAGCGATTAAAAAGTTAATCGATATTGATGATTAAGGATTAATACTTTCAATCACCGGTCGATTAACGATTAATTTAATAAAATCGTTTATCATGATTACGATTAAGTCAATGGTTTTCGTCATTTACGGTATTATTTAGTTTAAAAAAGCTAAATTTGCTTATTTTTAAATGATTTCAAGAAAGTGGAGGTTAGGTCTCATCTCAATTCGAATGATTGCATTTTTTTGCATATTTTATCAAAGAAGGTTTAGTGTGATACCAAGAGTAAAGAAAACGTACATAATTTGTTTGTAAATCATTTATTAAATCAGATAAACGGTATTTCGAATTTTTCGATAATTGAACATTTTCAAAAAAATAACAAAAGAAAGAAAATACTTTCTTATAGGAGGTGTACATAAATGCTCTTCTTCTTCTTCTTTGTAGCACTACAGCCCCTCTCGGGCCTTTGCTTAGAGATAGTTAGAGTATCTCATTTTCACGACCATATTTATTGATTTTTTCGGAAGTTGGTTTGGTGAGTACCATGCTCCCGTGTGCCTGCTCAGCAATGATATGATCTGATTAAATCAGTACATATCACCACTGAGTGAACACTCGTAGTCTGTCCGAAAAATTCCCTGAACTAAATCACGAGAACTAACAGTTTCCAACTCGCTGCCAGAATCTGAGTTAAAATAAAAAAAATCGTCCTCTTTCTGTTTATTTTTATCTCCACTACTTTGATTTTCAATTTGTTAATCTTGTTCAGATAATTCTAAACATAGTTGTTTGTTTTCAGCCATCTTAAACATTTTTTTTGGGTGTCAGGGTCAACACATGTCAACCATCGGTTCTTGAACTTAAGATAAACTAAGGATGCAATAGCAGCATTTTTTGCACTTTCATTAGAGAAACTTAAAAATTCTCCATAACGCTTTTCCACACTTTCCAAATATTCTCGTACCAGAGGTTTGCAATACTTCAGATTTTGACGTTCCAGCTTCTGTAACTTATTTCTCACAGAAATTAAACATGGAGCAACAATTCTACAAAATGTATCACCCTGCACTATATCCAAAGCATTCGCCAATAGCGCTGCACATTGCGAATATTTTTCGATATACTGGAAATCGGCATCTTTAAGTGGGTTTTTAAACCTCAAGTGCCTTTGCTAGTGGAAAGCATTTGCTTCTTATTTTGGAAATATATTTAATTGCATCATAAAGACTGTTCGATCTTGTAGCTCCTGGACGAGTTAGTGTATGCCCGAGAATGTCTTGCATAATCTCTGCAGATTTCAGTTCACTACATTTTCCCATAACATCAGTATGTGTTTTCCCCAATAATGTAGATTTATTAGATAATATTTTTTGGACATCAGAACTTGCAATCAAATTGAAAATGTGCGCATTGCAACGCATGTGAAATGGTAGCGAAGTATTTTCTGACATTTGTTTCATTGGATGCATGTCTTCACTTTCCATACAAATCTGGTCTTCATCATGATCTTTCGCATCGTCAGTTTCGCTGTTTTCATCGTACTCTTCATTGGCATCGAATTCTAAAGATGTTTGGTTTATGCCAAATTCTTTAAATACTTTGACAAAATTTGCACCGTTGTCAGTCACCACTGATGTAACTTTGGAAGGGTCAGGATTGAATTCTGAAAATATTTCCAATAACATGTTTTTTAATCGGTCGTGTGTATGTGCTCCCCTAAATCGTCGAAAAGTTATAGCAGCTGAGTGTCTTTCCAAATCTGCATTAATCCAATGCGCAGTTAAGCCAAGAAAACTTCTTTTTTTGCCTGACCAAATATCGGCGGTAGTGCAAACGTAATTAACTGATGCAAGTTTTTCTTTAATTGCAGATATTTAATCATAAGAGTTTTTGGCAATTTTTTTCCTTAGTGATCGCCTTCCAAACACCTTCCAATATTTTCAATATTTAAGTCTTGCATCATTTTTGTAAAATAGGGATCCTCTATGGCTCGTAGAGGTGTTAAGGAATGAACGAAATAATTAGTAATATTAACTTCAAATTGTTCTTGTGTTACCATGTCCTTTTCAATTGAAAAGGTGTTGTCGGCCGTTTTACATTAGTTGTTTTCTTAGTCTTCTTATTTTTCATGTGCTTTTTATAATCTTCTAGTATATCTGAACCATGTTTTCTTTTCAAGTGTCCAACAAAATTCGACGTTATTGTCCTGTATCCTTTAATCACAGTTTTTTTTTCTGATGGATACATCATATATGTTGCAGCAAGAATATTGTCGGAAGACTCGTCAGGAACTTATTTGAAGAAGTTTCCGTGAAATAAAATAGAAGGTGAATAAGATGATTCCCTTGTTAGATTTTTTCTCGTGTCTCCCGTTGAAGGTGTAGCTAGATTTTCATTGCCGATTTCACTTTGTCCACTAGAATTTACACAATCAATGATACTATCTTCGATATCGATGTCGACTTCAACCATCCATTTTTAATACCGTAGGAACTTTTACTTGACAGAAAATAGTCACTCTGACGTGCCCCGATCGGACTTACTCAAAGTGATATCGCGATTCGATGTGATTAGTTTACTGGTACGATTGACAGCTCCAATAATTGATCTCTAACGTGTGTATATTTCATATATTTAACAATTTTAAAAATAATTTTCGCTCATTATCAGTGTTATAACCTTTATAATCACAATTTAAATTTTTGGTTAAAAAAAATAAGCAAGTGAGATAATATTAACACCTGAGAGACAAGTCATACAAGGGTACTAAGAAAAACAATCAAACTATAATTATAAAAAAACATTCAAAACTAACCACAAGAATAACGCTAACAAACTCAACATATGGCATGGATTTACGTGATGCACTTCTCATTCTTCTAATTTGGATTCAAACAACAGGCTAACCCGCCCCAAAAACGGGCGCTCGTCGGAAGAGGATTGAGTAAGTACCCGTTTTTGTAATTGCCTAAATGTCATATGTTATCAAAATTATATTATAAAAATTGGATAATTCTATTTGAACAAAACAAGGAGAGAATATGAGAAATGCAAGCAGCAGATTTCTTTCTTCTATCGTTGCATTATAGTGCAATTTTGAATTGACCCCGGAAATGCGTGAAACTGTTCACAAAACGTGCGTCCCATTTTTCAAATATGTGTGAGTTTAAAAATATATATTGGATAATCTAAAAAGTATTGAGCCGTTTTTGTCACTAGATGGTGTTCTTGTCATATATAGGGCAATACTAATCAGATTGAGTCAAACTGACATGCGTTTGAAAGGTGACATTCCAGTCTACAATTTTCATATGGACAGTTTTGTATTTAGTCATTCGTGTCAAAAGTTGTATTCATTTAAAAATGAGTGAAATTTCTGAAAAAATTCGTTATATTTTACAATATCACTAAGATCAAGGTGAGAATCGCAGACTCGTGGTAAAATTGGTGGTGTTTACGGTCAAGATACTTTATCAAAAGCCGCAGCCAAGAAATGGTTCACTCGCTTTCGTTCTGGAAATTTTGATGTCAAAGATGCATCTCGCTCAGATCGACCAATCCCTGAAAAGTCGATGAAATCTTACCAAAAATTGAAGAAGACCGACACATAAGTAGCCATGACATTGCTAAGGAACTGAATACCCATCACCAAACAGTTTTGAATCATTTGCGTAAGGCTGAATACACAAAGAAGCTCGACGTTTGGGTGCCGCATGAATTAACACAAAATAATTTGATCGACCGAATTTCCATTTGCGAAATACTAGTAAAAACAACGAAATCGAGCCATTTTTGAAGCAAATCATTACAGGAGATGAAAAATGGATAAGATACGAGAATGTCGTTAGAAAAAGATCATGGTCAAAAAAAGGTGAATCATCACGAATGACTTCAAAGCCAGGATTGACACCAAATAAGGTTATACTGTGTCTATGATGGGATTGGAAGGGAATTGTTTATCATGAGGTGCTAGAATCGGACCAAACACTCAATTCGGCTCTGTACTGTCAGCAATTAACCAAATTGCAACAAGCAATTCAAAAAACCGGCCAGAATTGATCAATGGAAAGGGCGTTGCCTTCCATCATGACAATGCCAGACCACACACATCTTTGATGACCCGGCAAAAATTTACAGAACTTGGCTGGGAAGTTTTGATGCATCCACCGTATAGTCCAGACCTTGCACCATCAGACTACCATTTGTTTCGGTCTCAGCAAAACTTCCTGAATGAAAAGAAATTCACTTCAAAAAGGGGCTGTGAAAAATCACTTGGCCAAGGTTTTCGCCGGTAAACCACAGAAGTTCTACACAGATGGAATAACGGCTCTACCCAAAAAATGGCAAAAGGTCATAGATAATAATGGACAATATGTACTTAAATAAAATCCATTTTAAACAAAAGAAATATTCAATCGAAAAAGATCAAAAAAGGCTCAATACTTTTTAGACTTACCAATAAATTTTTTGATTTCCGAAACAGGATCAAAACCCCTGGCTCGACGTGTAGAAGCCATCCTAAACTTTAAGCAGTCCAAAAGTATTGTGGAGCTTCGGGTTACTTTGAAGTAGTAAACTTCTACAGAAGGTTTCTTGAGAACGCGGCAGAAGTTCTAGCGCCACTCAATAATCTCATGTCAGGCAGCAAAAAGTACGGTAAGAGGTCGATTGTATGGACTGATCAAACTAACTAAGCGTTCGACAAAACCAAGACGCTCATCGCAAGTTATTCGTTAGTAACACATCTTTCTCCATAAGCACAATTGGAATTGCACGGATGCGTCGAATACCACACTAGGAGCAGTCATTGAACAGTCGTTTAACAAGGATTGTTCAAAAAAGCTTAACGCAGCCCAGAAAAATGACTGCACCTATAACAGGGAGCCTTTCGCCGTCTATGAATCGATCAAGTACTTTCGACATATGCTGGATGGCAGGAAGGCTTCACCATTAAGATCGACCATAAACCGTTGGTTTATGCGCAGCGGTCAGGAAAAGCATCACCGATCCGAGCTCGGCAATTGGCATACATAGCGCAATTCTTTACGGATATCAGCTATGTATGTGAATGGTATCAAAAATGTTGTAGTAGATACACTATTCAGGGTGGAAGAAACCGACGCTATTACTAAAGGCAATATAATTACTGCCAGAAACATCGCGCGGATAAAGACTAGAATATTGTTTGAAAGGAGGAACACCACTGTGCAAATCACTGTACTGCGATTTATCAACCGGGCAGCCCAGACCATTTGTGCCGCAAGTGTTACGACATGCACTTTGCCAGCAGATTCATGGGCTATCACATCCAGGCACCGATTAGCCCAACATGGTGGGAAAAATATTGCCGGTTGGGCCAGAGCTTGTCTTCCTTGTCAGTTTTCGAGGGTCAATCGTCATATAAAAAATGTTCCAGAAAATTTCGTTGCTCCTGACAAACCTTTCCAGCACATCCAATTATACCTCTTGGGGTCATTACCATTGTCGCAAGGCTGCACATATATTTCATCGATATTCACACGATGGCCGGAAGCAATACCGAAATTTCGAACGTATCTACCGAAACAATATGTTCCACATTCTACAACAAATGGATTGTGTGCTTTGGAGCGCCTATCGCAGTTACCATGGATCAAGGTTCACAATTAGAAGCTTCACTGTTTAGAGCGTTGTGACAACTGATCGGCTGTGAACATCACAGCACAACCGCATATCATCCAGGGTCTGACATCGTGGTATAACACATGCATCGCACGGTTTAGGCATCGTTAATGTGTCGCGAAGATGCACAGTTGACGGAAGCACTGTGTCAACACTTCTGCTCGGTCTAAGGACAATGCTGAGAAAGGATTTAAAATGCTCTCCTAAGGAATTGGTTTACGGAGCGACACCCCGTATTCCAGGAGAACTCTTATGGACGATAACCATTCCGTAGATCTACGAGAGTAATATTGTAGATAAAATGAAATGTCAAAATAAGGAGAATTTTAGGAGGAATCTCTTTTCTGTAACAATTCTGACGAGAAACATTTCCTAATAAAGCGAAAGCACGAAATTACTACGGAAAGAAGTCGTAAAACCATGCGGACGCCTGGAAGTTGGATGTAGTGGAACATTGAAAAGAATTAAGGGCAATGGTAGGATCTTTGAAATAGCCACACAGATAAAGTGAACATGTGGCTATTTAAGTTTGTTAAGTAAATATATATCTGATAATAAGTATTAGTGAACTAAATTTAAATAGGGTAAATATATTGCCGATGTAAATAAAGACAGTTTTTACTGAAGAAGTCCTCAAGAAGGTGTCGAAAAAATTGTCTACGTAGAAACAATAAAAGTGGAAACCAAGGGAACCTTTGCCTTTTTTCTTCGCTCTAAAAATAGAAAGGAGATCAAGCAGTTCTCAGCATCTTCATTATTTGATTCAGTTGCTCAGTACTAGCGTCAAAGGTTAACCCTATATGTATTTGAAATCACAAGAGAATTGTCGTAGATACCTACCCAACTCTCAAATAGTGGGTGATTAAAATCCATGTTCTAGACATTTCCAAACGCTAGAAACCTAAATTCTTACCACGTAAGAGGCAACATTAGCGGGCCATCTGTACAATATATTTATAAAAAAATATTGAAAATAGTCCACGCTGCCACGTTACACAAGAATGAATAAGCATGGAACATAATTGAAGAGAACCAACCCGATTTATTGGTTAACCGTTACGCAAGATGTGAAAAATAGACAGGCTAGTTACCGTATCTACCGTAAACTACTTCTTTAAATATGTACCAGGACTAACCACAATGAAGCTTCCATAACGTGAAAACATTAATTATTGAATCATTTTATTGGCAATTCAGCTATTTTATTTAATGCTGCTTTTGATCTTTTTTTAGAATTTTGCTGCGGCAAAAACGGATAAATTATCCGGCGAAATTATCTATGGACGGGTGGCTAGATTAGGAGCGATTATGCCCTACTCACAATTTTTAGTCCGCATGGTGTAGCGGTTAGAGTGCTCGCTGTGTAAGCCGAAGGTCTCTGCTTCAAGTCCCGTTGGTGACAACGTGATTTTTTTCGAGCCATTCTTTGAACTGACTACAAATATAAGCCCGTTCAGTTTGGTTTAAAACGTATCACAAGTGGGTGGACGGACACACGGCCAAAGCGTGGTACTGACCCATGTCATCTTCCCGAATGCCGATACATTCGATCAAGATAATGAGATATTCTATCTCTAAGCGAAGGCTCGAGGGGGGCTGTCGTGCTAAAGCAAAAATAATCCTAAAATTCTCATTGAATCAGTCAAAACCAACAGAGCAGTAACTAGATTGAAAGTAGTTTCCACTAATGTAGCAAAGCAAGTCTAGAAACAGTGTGACCTACAAAAAAAGTCACAAGAAGGTTATTTCATAGTCTCATTATTCGCTTAAAATGCTAGGTTAAATGCGTACATCAGATCAAGTTTATTTAAAAAGAAAAGCAATGTGATCAGCGTACACCAGATCTGATGAGGAAAAGTGAGTTATATTGCCTCCAAACCAAAGAAATTGATCACAAATCTTAATAAATAGGATAAAACGAACCCTCAACGTTTTTTAAGACACCAGTCGCGCAAAACTTTCATACATTTAGGTAACGGTAAATTAACATTAAACTTTCGACAGCAAATTAAAACTTATTTAAATAATCTGACAACTTACCTGCATTTTCTTGGCAACACCATCCAGCTGCGTTTGTTCCAATCGCATACGTTGAGCGATTCGCAAAGGTGGTGTTGTGCCATCACTGTTGCATGGCAATGAACCGCGAGCAACCATTGGGTTGCCAAAAACGAAATGCATTTGAACAGCAGCTTGATCTGTTTTCAGTGCCAACAAGCCCTGCCACATTACCGGATAACGTTGCAACAACGTTAACAACGAATCTCCTTGTGGTGGTACCTGACTAGCATGTGGCGGCGTTGCTACTTGTATACTTCGTCCGGTTGGTGTTGGCATTGCAGGTACTAAGCTATCGTGGCTTGGCATGCCAGTATGACCTGTTGTAGGATAAATTATTATGAATTTTTAATTAATATTTTTAAACTTCATTATTTTGTAATTTTTTGTACTTACCCTGCGGTATTGATGTTCTCTCATTTTCTCGCTTCCTTGGAAGGCGTTCACGTTTATCATCGACATAATAACGTGCCTCATTCTCACGCTGTTCTCGTTCTCGTTGTTCCCGTTCACGCTGCTCTCTTTCGCGTTGTTCACGCTCGCGTTCACGGTCACGACCAATCATTTTCGGGTGAATGTGAGCTAAGTTTGCCGGTTGTCCTGTTGGCGGTTGTGGTGGCGGTGGTTCTGGTGCGTATCTAGATGGTGAAGGTGCTACAACGCTGTGTGCTGGCCTATGAGCTGGAGGAGGCTCGGCTGTAACTTGCCGTACGGGCTCAAAGTAGCGTCCACTCACATCCTGATATTGTGGATGTGGGATGCGTGTATGTACGTAAACTTGCGCCACTTGTGGAGAATCTAAACAAAGGGTAAATTAGCGAGAATTGGTTTTAAGAAAAAAAAAAACTTTTGTCTTACCAGTTGCACGATCTTGTGGACTCTGCAAGCTGTGTGGAACTGCAATGGTCCGTGGTCCACTTCCAGGTCTTCGTAATTCTAGTGGCGGACTAGCCACCATAGCATCATCCACTTCTGACATATCTTTCTGATCAGCTCCTGATCCCTGAACTAATGGTGATCTGTAATACAAATGCATAATTAATAGGGCGTTTCAAACTTGAAATATATCAAAATACTTTACCTTGGAATGTATGGTATTCGCGGTTCTGGCTGAGCACGGTAATACTGCTGGTACATAATGTAGTGGTCTCGTGGCATTCCTCTTATAGCACCGCCGGCAAATGTTCCTTCGCCCTAAAAGATAAGAACAAATGACGCATTAGGGTCGAATTCCACTAAATTATCTCAAGCATATCAGAGACGAACAATCATAAACCCTCGAAAAGTGAATAAAAGGAACCAGTGAATAATTATTGATTCAATTTGAAAGCAAAAGCGATAAAGATCACTTATAAGCGCTCTTTTGGCCAATGCACATCGAAATCGATTGGAAGGCAAAACAAACGAAATTCATGATCAACTAAAGAGAAGCCAAATCACAATTCAAAGGAAATTTACCGGAGTTATTGGCGACGCTTGTTGATGCGCAGGTGGTGGGCTTTGCGACAATTGTGTACCAAAGCCACCAATGTCGTGCTGCGTCCGCAAGAATTAAGTGAAATTTCGTTGTTAATGTTAATAATTAGGAACACCATCAATTCATAGAAAATACTTAGTTTTACTAAAAGTACTTAAAAATGTTCGTTTTTCTTTGTAGAAAGGATGTCAAGTCAAAAACTGCTGACACGAACATTTACAAGAACTTATCTTTTTTGAACACTTTTACTCTACTCACCATATTAGCCGCTTCAAAGGCTGGAGCCGGCATGCCCGGCTGCAACATATGACTACGAGCTTGTCCTTGTGGACTGATTGGCGGCACGGAGGCGCGCAAACTACTAGCACCTGAAATATATGAATAAATATTTCAGTGATTATTTCTATCCTCCATACAAAAGTAAAATTGAACTCACCAGTGACAACAGGCTGCTGAGTACCCATATGAGATTGCTTCAATGGTGGGCTAGGCACTGCCCCTGTCATGATTTGTGCGCTTTGATGCAGTCCAATGACACCCTTATTCGGTGCAGGGATCTGCTGCTGATGGGCTGGTTTGGCCTGCAATATTGTCGCACTTCCCGATTGTTGATGCTGCATTGATGACTGGTGTGCTGCATGCGTGACGATATGCTGCGAACCCAGAATTATGCTAGACTGTTGTCCTTGTACCAGGTGAATAGTATTTGGTGCCATTCCAGGTGACTTGCCAGCATTGCTAACTCCACTCGCTTGAGGTGCGACATGATGTTGCGACGTTCCCTGTTGCACTGTTTGCACGATATGGGAGGGTGGAGTTCCCGGGTGCTGCTGCGGATGGTGCGACTGTTGCTGAGCTTGGACAGGGATCTGAACCTGCTTGCCAAGTTGATGGGTAACAACAGATATAGTTGAGGGTTGCTTTTGAATGTGCTGCAACTGTTGTACCTGATGCTGTTGTTGTACTTGCTGACCAGACGGACACTGTTGTTGTTGTTGGGTCATGTGAGGCATTGTAACTTGGATGGTTTGAGATTTGCCTCCCACAGTCGTTTGGATCGGTGTCGTCTGCTGAATGATTTTGCCGCTCTGCACAACTGTAGCGTATTGGGTTTGGTTGGGAGGAAGTTTGTTACTATGGATCACGACTGGCTGATGTTGAGCGATGATTTGTTGCTGTTGACCTCCGCTAATTGGCTTTGTTACAACATGCAGCAGTTGAACAGGTTGTTGAGATGAAGAGGCACTACCCTGGTCGGGTTTGGCCACTACTGTTTGCTGAATACGAGGAGAGTGAGCCACCGCTACTTGCACTGCCGCACTCGAAGGCGGAATGTTCACATATAAGTTGTGTATCGGTTGTCCCGACGATTGCTGGGAGATCTGACCCAAGTTAATCGCTTGCTGAGTTTGTTGAGAAAGGACTCCTTGCGGCACATGCCGCGTGACTATATTAGATTGGACAATAGTTGTTTGCTGAGGTTTGGATAGATTTGAGCCCGAAACGACTGTCGTAGGTTGGCTCACAATTCCTGTTGCAACTTTAACAACGCTTTGGCTAACGATGGGCTTGTTAAGGGCAGTATTGTGCTGGCTGTTCAACATGTGTGCCTTCAACGGATGCGTTCTAATAGGATGATGCTGTTGTTGTGATTGCTGCATCTGTTGTTGCATATGTTGCTGCATTTGCTGCTGCATTTGTGGTGGCATCTGTTGCTGCATCTGTGATTGCATTTGTTGCTGCTGTTGCTGCATGCCTGGTTGAGGTTGAATTTGAGGCTGTGGTTGCGCTGATTGATGTGCTGGAATATGTGACGGTTGCTGTTGGATTTGTACTTGAGCTGGGTGAAGTTTATTTGATTCCTGAATTTGATGCTGGCTAAATTGTGCAGGTTGATGCGCTTGTGACACCTGGATGCTAATTGCCTCCTGTGGCTGTGACGTCTGCACTTGAGGTTGAACATGGACTTGCACTTTTTGGGTCGGCGGTTGTTGTTGAACCAAAACTGGCGTAATGGATGCTTGCGTCCGAGGCACATTTGACGGCAAAGTTCCAGGAGCACAACTATTTGGTGGCGTCCCAACTGGTTGCGGTTGAGATGTCTTCACAACCACATTTGTAACTTTGTGAGCCTCCACTTTAATGATATGCTGTGCTTCAGGGCGTTTTGTATCGGGCTGCTTCTGTTGATCTGATTTTTCATCGCGCTTGGCATCATCCTTAGATAGGACAAACGTTAGCAGGCCAGTAACAGGATCTAGTAGGGTTTGTGGTTCGTTTGGATCTTGTGATTTCTTGATAAGTGGATCAACAGGTTTATTTTGAGGGGAAGGTATTTTTTGTGGGGCAATAGTTGTTGGTTCTTTATCATCTTTTCCGGTTTCTACTTCAACCTTCTTTTCAGCAGGGGTTTTAACTTCAGTTCCTACGCTAGATTGTTGTGGCTGGGCTACTTGCTGCTGTTGTTGAACCTGTGGAGGTACAGTTTGTGGCGATGGCTGTTTAACCACAATTTTATCATCGAACTGTGCACCCTTCTCGTCACTGCTGTCAACCGATGTTTCACTAATCTTTCGATCCTTGGAGCGGCGATTCGCTCTGGGTGATTTACGGATATCAGCGATGTTCATGGGTTTTTCTAGGGTCACTGGTTGCGATTGTACAGGACGCGTAGTATTTACTTGTACTGAATTTCTCGTGGACCTTCTTGGAGGAGTTTGACTGCCTGGTGGAACTTTAGGTGAACTGATATTGCGAACAACATCTTCAATAGTATCATCTACTGTGTTTCGGACTATAGGAGCTCCACCATCCTTTTCTAGTAAGCGTCTCGATTTTCTGGTATTCGTTGCTGGAGTGGTGAATTCTTCTCGATCCTTTTGCTCTTTTTGAGGTGGAGTAGTTGCTTCTGGAGCACTTTGAGTTGGCGGCGGCTGGGATTGAGCAATTGCAGAAGCCGACATAGGCGCTACAGCCGGTGCAGGTTGGGGCGGTTGAGGTGGAGTTGATGGACCTGTTGACGATTTTGTCTGAATGACTTGTGGTGCCGCTTGACCTGGCTTGATCGTCAGAATTAGTCGCGGCCGCTCGGTTTTAGATGACAAATTTTCTTCGCCTGAATCTTCATGGAATTCGTAGACATCTTGATCCGAAGATTGATTTCTGATTTTCTTTTCTGCTGCAGTTACAAGTGGTGCAGCAGCTGCGGGACTTCTAGACTGTCCACCTCTACCTTTGCGACCACGCGTTCCCTGTGCTGTCTTTCCGCGTCGTGTCTGCACGCCCTCAACATTGGGCATAGTGCCTTGGACCGTCATTGCAACAGACAGCGGACCAGCAGTAGCCCTTTTGCCACCACGAGCGGCTCTACCACCTCGTTTTCCACCACGAGCCGGTTTACCTGCTTCCACGATCTCATCAAATTCTTCTTCGTCATGTGTGTCATCATTCTTTTCAGATTCTGTGTTATTTACTGTCACAGTTTCAGCAAGTTCTGGTTTCTTCTCTGGCTCTGTGGTTGGAGGTACAGCTGTAGCTGGTGTAACTTCAGCGGAATGTTGTTCTGAACTAATTTCTTTTACAGCTGTAGCAGGTTTGGCTGTATCTTTGCTTACATCTTCTTTAACCTCCATGGAGCTCTTTTCAAGCTTTTTGGTTACTTGAATTTCATCATCGTTTGAGCACAGAGCATCAACTTTCTTAATCACTGACTCAAGGTTTAGATTCAGTTCTTTAGCCGACCAATCTTCTTTCGAATCATGTTCAAGTTGATCGTCGATTGGAACGGAGAATTTGCTAACGTTTTCTTCTGATAGAACCGAGCTCTGCGCTGGTTGTACAGGTGTTGCAGCGGTTTGGGATTTAATAACCGACACATTTTCAAGTTCTTGCTGTTGATGTTGCTGTTGCTGCTGCTGATGGTGTTGGGTCTGTTGTTGTTGCTGCGGAGGCTGAAGTTTCACCTCAATTTTACCAACATCTGTCTTAGCTTCATTTGCGTTGACCATCGCAGATGTTTCGGTTTCACGTTCCTTTTGACTAGGATGTGTTTCTGCAACTTCAGGTTGATCTTTATTCTTTGGTTCTATCAACGATTTATTGGGAGTTTCTACACGAGCAACATTCTTTTGTTGATTGGGTTCTTCATTCACAGGCATCTTGGTGCTGGTAATTACTAGTGGAATACTAGCTGCCTGGCTTGACGGAACTTGAGAGTTTGACTCTTGAGGTTGAGGAACAGCAATGGATGTCTTCATCACAGGTTGGGCGTTTACATTCTGTATCGAAGTCTGATGCAGTTGAGCTGGCACTTTTTGTTGAAAAAGGAGCGACGAAGCGACTTGACTTAATGGTGTCTGGCGCTGCTGAAGTATTATAGGTTGCGAGGGCTGCTGTTGCATAACCTGCGGCTGCCCTTGTGGTTGTGGCTGCATTGTCGAGTGTGGTGGCCCTGGCTTGGATAAGACTTGCGTTTGTTGTGTAACAACATTGCCTTGATGTCGTACGACCACAACATTTTGTTGAATGCGCGTCTGCTGAAGGTCTTTGCTAGCAATGCTTTGAACCAATTGCGCTGGCATTTGCACTGCAATCTTGTGAGTGACATCCTTGGCCAATGGCTGCGATAACGAAGACGGTGGCAACTTTGCGCCAGGATGCATTTGCAGCGTCTGTTGATGAACAATTCGATGGGATTGAATCGTCTGCTGACTTTGGGGCTGATTGGATTGTTGTTTCTGTTGCTGCTGTTGTTGCTGTTGTTGCTTTTGCTGCATTTGCATCATTTGCGCATGTTGCTGCTGTTGCATTTGTATATGCTGCTGGCGTTGTTGCATCATTTGATGCTGTTGGAACATCTGCTGCTGTTGAGCGATCTTCACCATCTGTTGTTGCATCTGCTGTTGCGACTGGGCCTGTTGTTGCGGAGATGGTCTGCCGGATTGAATCGTTTGCAGGTGTGGTTGTTTTGAGACTTGCTGTGATGAAGATTGCAGCACTACTGTTTGATGTGTAGGTCCCTTGCCTGTTCCCAATTGAATAGGAACAACTTGTTGGATTTGTGCCGGTCCATGCGATTCGATTACAGTTTTGATCGTAGGCTGGGATGTAATCTGGATCGTCTGTGGTTGTGCCTGCCCTGGTAAATTCACGGGCGATGGGGATGAACTAGAAGTAGGTGTTGATCCTCTTGCGGTTTGATATGGATTCGTCATTGGTCCTAGCGACTTGGCTTCTTTATTTTCAACAGACGCGTCTGATCTGGTTATGATTGCAGTATTTGGCTGTGGCAGTAAAATGTTACTCTGCTGAATAGGTTTGGATATTGGAGCCAAAACAGTAGTAACAGGTATTCTATTCAGTGTTATATTTCCTGAACTTGCCGTCTGTATTTGTGTAGGCGAAGGAGCATTCGGAGGAGACATCAGTTGTCTCTGCTGTATAACCATATGAGTGGGAACAACGGGGCTGAGTTGAGCTGGGTGACGTATGCCGGATGGTTGAGTGGCACGCATGTTTGGACTCTGAGGCGAGGAGACCCGAACGTTGACAAACTGGGTAGTTGGAGCTTGCTGAACTTTAGGCGGAGGTGCTTGCTGAGGATGTCTCGGAGATGGCATTCTGTTGTCACTGCCACCAGCTCCTCTTGGAGAAAGCATTATATTGATTGGTGGATACACAAAAGTAGCCGATTCCGGAATGCTGATTGTTGGCGGCTGCATGACGAATTGAGGCTGCGAACGTGTTGGAGTAGGCGCAGATTTCGGCGATGCGGGAATCGATGGCGATGGTGATTGTGGCGCATTTTGATGCAATGCAGGGCTCGAGTTACTTCTTTGCGGTGTCGTTGGGAAAGTTATTTGAGGACTAGCACGTTCCAATTTTTCAATTGGCTCGATTATCTTCTCTGGCTCAGGTTGAACTGGCGTTTTCGCTTCAATCACTTTTGCAGTCTCAGCTTCTTTATCAACTTTAACTTCGGGTTTCTTTGGCGTTGCCGGAGAAGGCACAGCTTCAACAGGAGTTGGAGGTTTTTCTGGTTGAATAGTTTTAACACTATTATTTGCTGGCGCTTGTGGTTTTGATCGATCATCAGCATCGATTGGCGTTTTCACTGATGATTCCTCTACCTTTTGGACTTCTTCATCTTGGTCTTCAGTGTCAGTATCAATTTGGAGGTCTTGTTCAGATTGAGGCGTGTCGGGCTTAATTTCAATATCTTCTGTACTCAAGCTTTGGACTGCTTTCCGCATCTCTTCTGCTTCTTCCTCAGGAATAACAGGGCAGGCTTCAGCAGTATCTGTTAAGCCTACGTCTTCTTCAGGCTGTATTTCACAGGGATCATCAGCAAAGGAGTAATCAACAGTGTTTGTACCGAAGCTTTCACCAAGCAACGCTGCCACTGCATCCTCTGTTTCTTCCTGTGATATCACCACGCGGGACTTCTCTTCAATCTTTTCAATCTTTGGATCTAACGAACTGTCTATCGAAATCTTCGACTCATCAACTATTGGAGGCTCCACCTTCGGAGAAGTGAATTCTGTTGATATTGACTTCACTGCCGATTCGCTGATCTTTTCGTCCAATTCGACATCAAAGCCTGGAATGAATTTGTCTGGCTTTTTCTTGCATTCAATAGGCTTGGCCACGGTTGATGCAAGTGTAGGCGTTTTAGGAATTGGACTGATTAGGCTGGGTTGATCTCGTGACAAAGGTGATATAGACAGGTCAAGATCACTCCTAGAGTTGTTCTTACGAGGCGGACTCTCGTCGAGAAGGCATGGTAAGCTTGGTGACGGTTTGCACAACTCTTCGCTCTTCTCATCAGTCGACTCGGATGGAGTTGTAATTTCAATGGACAATTTACTCGATGCCTGCGTCAGCGATGGCAGACTGCTATTGTGCGTCGAAGAAGCGTGATGATGGTGTTCACGTTTTTGATGTCGTTCTTCTTTCGATCGCTTTTTCTTTTTCTTCTTCTCTTTAGACTTGTGAGGTTCAGAGTGTTCCTTTTTCTCTTGTGACATAACTTCCATACTATTTTCGTCACCATCAGAGAACCTGAAGACATCATGCATATCACTTTTATGTGTTGTTGCTGTGGAGGGTGTTGTATCTTCGGTCAGTTTATTGTCGGAGTCCTCCATTAACTGGGCTTCTAAAGCCCGTCCAGCTTCGTCCAAGTCAACACTATTCTCATCTTCATGCTTTTGCTGTTGGAATGCTGCCAGTGCATGTTGTTCGCGATTTCTCTCGCGTTCTTTGCGCTTCTTTTCGCGCTTTTCTTTGCGGTGACGTTCACGCTCAGCATGAGAACTGGACTTTTGTTTGTTTTCTTCATTTTCTTCAACTGTGTGCGATTTGGGGGTGAGTGGCTCTTGTTTGTATGGATTCAGTGCTGCCGAAACGACTGGCTGCATATTGTGACTTGACGATATGTTCTCATACAAAAGTGATGAGTCTTTCGGAATGGAATCCGTCAAGGAGAGTTGGGTTTCATCGTCAGAAATTGGACCGAATATATCCTCCATTTTCTCACCACTACGCTTCGAAGCTCCAATTGAGCTTCCATCAGGAGCATAGCGCTCTGCATTGCCTTTTAATTTTTTCGATTTTCTTAGTCGATGTCGTTCCTCTTTGGATAACTTTTCATACTCATCACGCGACTTTTCTCGCTTCTTATCTTTGCGATCTTTATGCTTCTTCTTTTCTGGAAAATGTGCCATGGGAGGAGAAACAGTCGCTGTATTTGTTGTCATTGATTCTCGTTTTAGCTCATCAAAAACGTGCTCTAAGGATGTTGGAAGATGCTTTTCCGCTTTCACATCGACAACTTTATCACTCTCAACTTCTGATGCATGAGCCGAAGCCAGTTTTTGTCGCTTCTTGCTCTTTTTGTGCTTTTTACGCACGTCAGCTGCAAATAGTTGATCTAGTACTGAATCTTTGCTTTCAACTGCACTGCCCGAGCACATATTTGCCTCGGATTCCGAGACATGACTACTATAGATCTCATCATTAGGTTCCTCTTTAATTTCAATCTTCATATCAAATGACGATTCTTCGCAAGGGTCTTCCTTTTCAGTTTTGATAGTCCCAAAGCGATTCACTTTGTTTTTAACTTCATTTTCATCTTCGGTCTTCACTTCTTGTTTGATTACCACCTGATCTTGTTGCTGATGCAAATTCTTGTCGTGAGTTTCTGATTTCACTCTGTTCGGCGATTCGGTGTCGGACGAGTCAGAAACGATTCGGGTGGATCTTGAATTTCGTTTCGACGAAATCTTTTTACAAGGAACTGATTTGCCAAGAATACTTCCTCCCTCAGAACTGTCCCCGTCACAAAGCTCATTCAATCGAGCACGATTATACTGAGCCCTTCGAACATCAGAATCAGAATCTGAGATTGGAGTATCCTTGATGCGATTGATTGCCGAATTTTCATCGTCGGAGGAACTATTGATAAAGCTACTGCGTTTGTATTTGGTCTGTCGGTCATCGAAATCAGAGTCTGAGTCGCCGTCGTAGCTCGTCGAACGTTTCTTTTCTTCACGTTTAGCTCGACTTTGCTTCAATTGACTAAACTTGGCTTTGATCTTCTTCTCTTCTTCTTGCTTTTGCATGTTTTTACATGATCTCGCCTTGACCTTATCATACATCGACACATAAGGCCCATCATCAGGGATGTCGAAAATGGAATGTTTCTTGGGCTCGTCTGAATCGGAATCATTGGAGCTTTGAGTCATTTTTCGTGACGGAGGTTTACTTCTGGACTTTTCAGAAACATTCTTCGGCATTGAGTCCTCAGATTTGGTGGACATTTTTCTGTCGTGTCGATTGTTATCGTGTCGCTTTGAATCTGACGAACGTCGATGGGGCTCTTCGTCGTGCTCGTGCCGTTTCTTCTCTTTATGCTCTTTCTTGTTACGATGTCGTTGCTGCTGCTGTTGTTGGAGCTGGTGATCATCGTCTGACGAACGAAGGTCGTGCATTTCAAACATCATTGATTTTTCGGTTGGGCTTCGCATTTCGTGGTCTTCCTTCTCAGTTATTGTACTGGATTTCTTGTGTTTATGAGAAGTTTTGTCATATTTCTTATGCTCTTTGTCCTTGCTTTTCTTCTCTTCAAAGCCTGAGTCTTTTCGACATCTTTCCTCAGCCCCGGCCAGCAACTTATCTTCGGGGTTTTTCGTTAACGAGCTTGCTCGGCTGTGTGATTTGTGGTGCTTTGAAGATCTATTGGAATCTTTTGAATCGAGCCTATCGAGAACTTTACGGCTTTCGGCATTTAGCTTTACTCGTTTCGAGCTCTCTTCTGGCTCTATACTGTCTTGTGAACTTAAGCGTCTCTTCGCCATTCGAATCGGAGAACTTGCTGATGTTCTTCGCTTGGCTTGCGCAACATTCAGTTGCTGGTCCTCGCCCATCGCCGAATGACTATCGTTGTTATTATCTTTGTGATGATGTTTGTCTTCCTTGTGGTGGTGCAACTGCCGTAAGTGCGCCGAGAAGTCATCTTCTTTAGATCGGTGATCACGTTGGTCGTCGTTATCTTCCGATTTTGATAGTTCGTCGTATTCTAAACGATCTTTTATGCTGGACTCTTTCGGAATTTCATTAGATCTTTTTTCATCACGCTCTTTACGTTCTTTGCGATCTGTCTCATCCCGATCCCTTCGATCACGTTTATCAGGAATGTGATCGTCGTGATCCTTGGAATCAAGCCTTTCACGCATTTTACGTTCGCGTTCTTCTCGTTCATGTTGCAATTGTTCTTCATGCTCACGTTTTTCACGCTCTTCTGCCTCCTTCTCACGCCTCTCACGTTCCTCCTTCTCACGACGTTCGCGCTCCTCCTTTTCCTTTTCACGTCGCTCTCGTTCTTCTCGCTCCCTTTCTCTACGCTCCCGCTCTTCTCGTTCTCGTCGAAGAGCTTCTTCGCGTTCACGCCGCTCACGCTCTTCTCGTTCACGACGAAGTGCTTCTTCATGCTCTTTTCGCTCTCGTTCTTCTCTTTCGCGCTTTGCGGCCTCTTCTCGTTCGCGCCTTTCACGTTCTTCGCGCTCCCGCCTAGCATTTTCTTCGCGCTCCCTTCTGACAGCCTCTTCTCTTTCACGACGCTCACGTTCTTCTCTTTCCTTTCGTTCACGTTCTTCACGCTCCCTACGCTCGCGCTCTTCTCGCTCTTTACGTTCCCGTTCTTCGCGCTCCTTACGTTCTCGTTCTTCCCGTTCTTTTCGCTCCCGTTCTTCACGTTCAGCTCGTTCTTTTCGGGCGAGTTCTTCGAGACGTTCTCGTTCTTCACGTTCTCGACGCTCCCGCTCCTTCTGTTCTTTCTCCTCCCTTTCTTTTCGCTCACGTTCCTTTCGTTCTCGTTCTTCAGCTTCGCGCTGTTGTTGTTCGGCGGCTGCTTTCTTTTCTCGTTCTTCTCGCTCTTTTTCTTCTTTTTCACGACGTTTTTCTAACTTCCTTTCCGCCTTTTCCTTTTCGGAACGCTTTCCAGTACCAGCTGGTGTAGACGTCGTCCTTTCATTCGTTTCTTTTGCCGACTCTGCTTTTCTCAGTCGATCATCATCGCCGGTTAGCCTCTCGTTAGTATGTGTGTTATCTTTATCATGCGTTTCTGCAAATTCATCTTTGTCCTCTGACGAAAACGAAGCTTTCCGCTTGTCGATTGATTCGCTTCGGGACTTTTCACTTTTACTTTTCTTTGTATCGCTGTCGCTTCTATGATTCTGTTTGTGGGCCTTATCCATCTTCTTCGCCGCACTTGATTTCTGATAAGTTGTTTTCGCCGAGGATAAATCGGCGCTGCCTCGCCTAGATGAACTGGTACTGGCGGAAGCTTCGGAGGCTTCATCGGCTTTCGGATTCGTCGCAGTTGGCAGTGGATTGGGTGATAGAACTGACAAAGCTGTCTTAACAGTTCCAACATTTGTACTTCCAGGCACCGAGGCCGATTTGCACAGAACCCGATTGGGGTTACCCGTGCCTGCCGCACCTCCTACCACACCTGCCGCTGACGCCACACTTGGAGCTGGTGGTTGGGTAACAGGCTTCTCCTGCAAGCTAAAACTTTTCGTAGTTGTAGCAATCTTTGGTTTCGTCTGCGTCGCTGACAACACTGGCGTTGTGGGAGGAGTTGTGGGAGTCATAACAACAGGCGGATGACTCGGGAATGGATACTGTAAGCCTTTGGCTGGTTGCGCGGGAACAGCTGTTTGCTGGGAGCTTGCAGTTTTCGCCATCGTTGCTGACACAACCGGCGAGGGTGACGGACTGTTGTATGGGGACATTGCCTGTGGGCTGTTCATAGGCGAATTTAGCCGCTGTAACGAGTTCACACTGGGCGAGTGAAATACTGACGTCGACTGAGCTGCCGCTTGCTTGGCTGCAGGGTTTCCGCCAACAACTGGCGTCTTCGTAGCCGCTAGATTCGGAATGCCCGGTGACGTTGACACTAACGAGCTTCGTGAGACGTTTGAGAAATCCGCTGGCTCGTATTTATCACTGATGTTCTTTAGCCGCTGCAGGTCGTCGTCGAAAATTGACTTTTTCGCCAACACCCTTTTCACAAATTCTGACGGCTTCACCTCGTTCACATCTAGCTCCAAGAATTTATGACGGGAGTGCAATGCATTCGCAGCATGTTCGGAGGAGAGCGAGTGTGGCCGTGCAACGTTGGAACCTCCGCCACCCCCGGACCATATTTCATACATTTCGTCGAGCGTTTTCAGCCGCTCTTCTATTGATGGACTTGTACTGATCGGAGCGCCATCCGAATCACTTGAATTCGAGCTCAGCGACCGCGGCCTCAACGGACTGGACGGCGGTTGCTCACCTGATCCATGCGAGGAGCCAGCTCCATGATGGTAGTTCGTGTGGTGCTGCTGGTGATGATGATGTGGCTGTTGCGTTTGGTGATGGTGTGACATCGATGAAGAAGAACTATTTGAACCGTTACTGTTGTTGGACGAGTGATGGTGGTGATGATGATGCAGGGTTGTCGCCGACAACCGCGAAGGACCCACCAGCGAGGGTGGCGGGCTCGACAACGTATTACTAAGACTAGAGTGACTACTTATATTATTACTGTTTAACAGCGATGAAGAAGAACTTGTGTTATTTAATAATCCGCTACAACTATTCATATTACTAATATTCGTCGATGAAGAAATGTTAATCGAAGAAGAACTATACGACTGTCCTGTAAGCAATAGCGATGACGCCGTTCCACCGCACGCTGTTGATTGTCCACCCAGACCACCTCCCCCGCCGCTGCCAGCTGCGAGGCGGTGCTGCTGAAAAAATTGTATGCCGAATTTAGGAAGGGGCAACATCATTGGTTCATGTGGTTTATCGCGGGGTATCCTTCGTGGCTCCGATAACGACACCTCAGGTCGCTCATCGCATAGGGGAGTGCCCGGTCGTGAGCCGTCTGCGCTTTCTCCGCCTGACGCTTCGTGTGAATGATGTGAATGCAACTGATGGCCTCGTCCCCGTGACGAATGGTGTTCCGTTGAATCGTTCGTCGCATTGTTGGAAATGGTTGTTGAAGAGCTTCCTGCTATGCAGCTCGCGCCGGTTCGCCTTCTCTTGCAAGGTACCGAATGTGGAGCCGCGTAGCTCATGCTCGACGAATCTTGCGTTCCTATGCTGCTCGAGGATCCACTATGTCGAATTGTCGAGCCACTAGCTCCTGCCGTGGGGAATATACTCGACGGCGTGGCACCTGAGCCACTAGCGCCGCCCGATATTTCCGTAGACGGTCGACGGCTACTTGACGCTGTCGCCGCCGATGTCGCTGTACCCGAGGATGAGGATAATTGGCTACCGTACTTATGGTTAAGGCTGCATTCGGATAGACGTCGCACCTCCACACATTTTCGATGGTGGAGCGAACAACTCGTCACATTGCTATGGTTGCTATATACATCACAGTTGGAGTCACCGATTAAAGGATTTGTCGGTTGTAAACTACTACTAGTATTGTTACTACTCGTGTTGTTATTGTTTACATTACTATCGTGCGAGCCGGGCGCCAACGACCCCGAGGGTGCCGACGATGACGCTACTGACGACGACAGTTGTGTCGAAGGTTGCACGGATTGTGTCTGCAGAAAGGAATTTTGGCATTTAGTCCGCAGGCTTTGGGTTGTTTCGGCTAGAAGGAGAGCATGACTACTTACTAGGCTAGATATTGTGTGATGATGATTATGATGATGCGAAGAATGATCAAATTTCATTCGTTTTTTAGGGCTAACTAATTCATCACCACTGGACGGGCATTCTTCTAGTTGTTCCAGTATTTGGAATCGTTCTTTTTGTAAATTTCGTATATCACCTGTGGAAGAGGGTTGGGTTTGTGAGCATAGGCCTAGCGGGTTGTGCGGGTGCTGAAGGGCCTCACCTGGACTCTTGTCGCAACGACGTCGTCCGCTACTAGTGCTACTAACTTCAAGCGTATCTAGCGTAGTCGGTGCTAATCGCGATTGCGGCGAATCTGATCGTAAGCAACTACTCGCATAGTTATAGGAATCATCGTCGTGCGAAGCAGCGGAGCCTTGGCTGTATTCGTCATAGCTTCGTAGTCGCCCTTCACTGTACTCATAGTCCACATGTCGAATTATTCGACTCGAACGACTCCCGCGGGGAGTAGTGCCGCCTCCTCCGCTCGTGCTTGCCGCTGATGACCCGGCAGCTCCTATCGCGATAGCCGAACTTGATGCAACCCCACTTCCTCCGGCAACACTTCCTCCGCTACAACTGCCTGCAGGTGATGTTCCTCCCACTGCCGTCGCCGTGGCAGAGCTACTGTGACGACTGAAGGATGAGGCTCGAGATCTTGACTGAGATGTGGACGGAGTGTCGGAAGTTCCGCCTCCAGCCCCCGTCCCACTGCCACTGCTGCTGCAGCCATACCGACTACTGAATCGCGAACCTACGAATAGAATAAAATTGATTAGAACCATGCTAAATGAGACAAATGGAAAGGGAAGTAATTTGCGAGCAGAATACTTACTTGTCTGCTTTTCCACTTTACTACAAAATTTCTCCCGGCATTCGCGTGAAGCAAAGTCCACCTGCAATTTTCGCCCGCGCAGCGTTGCGCCACGCATCTCTTTCACAGCCAATTGTGCATATTGTACTTGCTCAAATGAAACTAGGGCTAATTTACGATCGCGATCGATCACCACCTCCGTAATTGGACCGTAACTCTTAAATTGTTGCATTAAATAGTTCTCACTCACACTGTCCGCGATTCCGTCGATCCACACGCAGTTCGTCGGCATCGACTTCCCGAAGCCGAGCTTTATTCGATTATTGCCCAGATGCTCGCCGTCCATTTTTCGCATCGCTTTCACCACCGACACGATATCCGAATACTGACAGAACGCATACGCGTTGTTACCTTGCTTTTTGATGTCAATCTCGATGATTTCGCCGAAGCACTCGAAGTGGTTCCTGATATCGCTTCCCGTGATATCCTTCTCCAGATTACCAATGAACAGCGTGCGAGTGGATTTAGGGTGATACTCGTCGAGCTCAGCCTCGTACGGCCTGAACTCGTTGTCCTCCACGTCGTAACCTTGATAGGGCTCTACTTCGATCTTGCAGCCAAAAAACAGTTTGTCCTGCGACACCTCCAGCGCCTTCTCCACATCTTCCGGCTTTTTGAAGCATACCAGAGCATAGCGCTCCGCATTCTGGCCCACAACCTTCACCCACGTCACTTTCCCGTGCTTTTTGTACTCGTGAAAAAGACCATCTTTCAACGATGTATCTGATGAGCGGGCGGGTAGGTTTCTCACGCATATCGCTAACGGTCGATTATCATCCGAGTGAACAACAAGATTGCCTGCAAGGAGACATGTTGACGAGAGGGTGTTGCGCATTGAAGAAGATGTCGTCTCGTCAGACTTACCGCTTTGGTTTGGTGCTGATACAGCCGATTGCAGGTTCCGCGACCGTGACGTTGTCGATGACGTTGAGGACAGCGGTGGATCACTCCCCGATACCGGGCTCGATGCATGCGAATTCGACGACGTGCTATTTGTTGAACTACAACTGCTAGGACTTCGCGAATGTGAACGACTCGACGCCGCACTACCGCCATTCCCCCGATCTACTATATGACTACTACTATGACTACTAGTTGCATTTACACTACTGCTACCGCCGCATGGCGATTCGGAACCGGAACGAGATTTCTTGTTTTTGCTTTTCAGCACTTGACAATCGTACAGGGCGCTTGTGTCAGGCTGAACGACTGCACTCGCTACATTCCCATATACGCTTCGAGTTGCGGGCGATGACCCTTGGCCCGATATCGATGATATTGAACTGGAACCTGTGTCGTACCATGATGAGACTCGATGATGTCCACCGGATATACTTCTGGAAATTGTATAAAGTAAAAAACAAGCGTTAGATACTATTATCCTTTAAACATATTCGGGATTTAGATAAAGTTATCAACTAAGTTATCTGAAGCAGATTCGTTTTCCCCCTCTAAATGATAGAGTCAAACTTCTTTGAAATAAGAGGACGCACCATTAGTATCAGAACACAAACTTTCACTTAAGTAGGATTGCACTTGGCAAATAAAGGTTTCCAAGGACCTCTGCTTCTTTTGGAACAACTTTCAAAGTTAGTAAGGCAACCGAATTCTATTCATTATCTTTCTACTTCGAATGTAAATAAACTAAATCAAGCCATACCTATCCATGTCTGATTTCTCTTTCACCCAAGCTTTAATTTTGCACCATTTATTTTACATGTGTTCACTACTCTTGACACCCTACGTCAAACGCCATATTGATCTTTAGAAAGTCCATTGAACTGTCACCTAATTACTTATTGATCAGTTTTGAAGCACCAGCTGATCAATTTTGTAGACTTTCCAAAAAGAAAAATTCATTCAAAATGATAAACACAGTGGTTCTAAACCTTCAAATTTCTGTCAAGTGATTTTAGGAAAAATACTTTCTTAAGAATTTTTGTTTTACTTGTTAATATTTAGACTAGTGATCTATTGATCAAATGGAAAATAAATGATTTGCTAGAATCGTAAAGAGTATAGTACATAGAGAACAATAGGTAATCTTCCTAAACAGTAGGTAATCCTCCTAAATCCTCCTAAAAACTAAACCTCAAAAGAAACAGGGCTTCCGACAGAAATGTTTCATTTCTTTTTTCGAAATTAAACGGAATATATTGCCGCTGCAAAATTTTCACCAATATAAATCTATATTTTACAGTATATCGAGATCTCCGCAGAAAAATTGAATAGCTTAAATTTATTTTGAAAAAAAAACTGAAAGCTTACCTTTCTGTTATCGAAGGATATGAACATGGACCATTTCTATACACCCTCTCTCTTGTTCGTCCACGTAAATCGCTCGGATGGAAATTATTCGATCCACGAATTTCACTAGGATGTATATTATTCGGTCTTCTAATATATTGATCCGTTTCACTAACTAATCGTGAATTACGATCATAATAACTGCTTCCACGCTGTTCGAAGCTTTGGGGTGAAACATCTTCTGTAGATCTGTAAATAAGAAAAGAAAATATTAAATATTGGATTTATAAGAAAAATTATTTGTTTTGAAAGCAATATTATAAAAATTTATTTATATTTTTTCTTATTTTTATAGAATTCAAATACAATATACGAATCAAATTACATTGCATACAAAAACAATACGAAATACTCTTGTTTTCATCCACGAAATCTATTATACTTAAAAATAATTCCATATCGGGAATCACTTTGAAGTATAGCTAAGTGAGTCGGATGAGTAACTGCGAACCTGAAAGTCTCGAGTTCAAGATCAGCACAGCTAGAGAATGTGGTAGCTACGAGTACTTTAGCCTAGTTCAAAATGATATGACGTACCTTCAGTACATTCATGAGAAATAAACTCGTATACCTATATCGTCAAATTTAGCGCATAAACCTTGACATATGTATGTTTTTATTGGATTAAGGGATAAAAAATTGGATAAGTCCCCAATAAAGACCCATCAAAAAAAAAAAACATATAAAGATTCAGCAGATATCCTTTCAAAGTGATTCATTTACTTGAACAAATATGATTCTAACATTGAGTGAAATATTTTAATTACGAAGCAAAGAACGGAAATAATTAAAGTGAATAAATTAAGTTATTATTTAGAAAGACTTGAACTACATGTAAAAGTTTCTGGAATTAATTTTTTTTATTAAAAAACCTTAAATGCAAGTAATCCGCGTGGTGTAGTGATTAGAGTATTCGCTGCGTAATCCAAAGGTCCCTGGTTCGAATCCCGCTGTTGACAACGAAATTTGTTTCGAGAGGTTTTTCGGACGAACTTAAAGCCTGTTCATTTACGATACGGACTGCTTTAAAACAAGAGTGTATCGCAGCTGGGTGAACGCAATTTTCCAGATCGTTATACTGACCATATTACCTTTTCGAGTGCCGATGCATTCGATCAAAATAATGCAATTTTCTAGCTATATATCTATGCGAAGGCTAGAAAAGGATTGTAGTAATAAATTAAAAAAAATACTGCATACTGTCAATAAATCACAGGATGAATAAGTTGTAGACCCTCCTTTGTTTTCTAAAATTCAAAATTCGAAAATTCTCGCATAAATTTTCCAAGTCCTGCACAGTAATTCACTACCACTCATCTTTTAATCATCGCATCACTTTTTGTCTGTTTTTGGGTTGCGGGTTCGTAAATATGCTTTCGTTCAACCTGGACCATGTATTCTCAATTTGATTAAGTTTTACTGAATTTCCTAGCCAGTTCAGCCATACTTGTTCCAAAGTGTTCGAAAATCGCCTCATAAGTTCTTAACGCCGTACGTGCTCTAACTCTATCTTGCACAAGTATTGCTTGTTCTCTTCTCGAAAATTTTTGCTAGCTGTCCAGGCATTCAGCATACACAGGTACAATATTATCGCTGTAATATTCCCTGATACTTTACCTTGGGAGAAGTGAAGTTTGCTGTAGCCATTACTGTCATCACTTTCAAATTGAATTTCGGTAAATGTATTGTTGTTTTCTAGAAGGATCACACGTTTGGACTGTCGTGTTCTGCTGATTTAATTTTGGACACAAATTTATCCACGATTCGTCCATCAGTAAATAGAATGTTAGCTCGAAGGGTATGCGCATGGCTGTTATCGCCCGTGAAGCTATTGTTTTGAGCCGTTTGCAAAACCATAATCGATCCTCGATGTTCCCGCCCATCCCGTCCGTGTTGACGCTGTCCATAGTGAAACAACAGTCGAGTGTCCACTCTTCACACAGCTGGAACTGGAAAAGGTAGTCCTTTCACTGAAAGCGAGGAAGGCTACAGGTCCAGATGGTGTTGCAGCTGAGGTGTTGCAGCTTGTATACCACCATTATCCTGACTTGCTGCTCAGCACATTCAACGCTTGCCTACGGGACAGGGTTTTCTCGGTACGATGGAAGGTGGCGAGGCTCGTGCTGATCAGCAAGGGAAAGGGAAATCCCGGATCGCCGTCTGCATACCGCCTTTTATGCATGCTAGACCCTGCTTGGGAAGTGCGAGAGAAACTCATCAAGGGAAGACTCACTGACACGATTTGTGCTGCTGGGGACCTATCTCCTCGATAGTACGGCTTTAGAGCAGGACGCTCCACCATTGATGCGATTGCAGAGGTGGTGAGCGCGGTCCAAAAGGCAGAGGCATATAATCGCGCTAAGCGACGGATCGTTCTGTTGGGGACACTCGCCGTCAGGAATGCCTTCAACTCCGCTAGATGAGTGGACATTCAGGATACGCTAAAAAACCCTTTTCAAATTCCAGAATATCTATTGCGGCTTTTGAGCGACTACCTGAAGGACCGAAGCCTGCTCTACGATACGACACAGGGCCAACGAAGGATGCAAGTTACATCGGGTGTTGCCCAGCGATCTATCCTTGGTGCGGACCTATGGAATGTGTCTTACGACGTGCGTTTGAGACTGGAGATGCCAGATACGTCGCGCTTGATCGGCTATGCGGATGATGTTGCAGCTCTGGTCGCTGGACGCATCGGTGAACAAGCGCAACTTAAGCTAGGTACGCTAATGCGCCGAGTGAGAGACTGGATGACTGCTCGAGGGTTCAGTTTAGCACTAGAGAAAATCGAAGTGGTCATCTTGACAAAAAAGAGAATCCCTAGATCAATGATGATCAGTATTGGAGACTTGCGAATCGAAGCCAAGCCATCGGTGAAGTACCTGGGGTTACTGATCGACACGAAGATGAATTTCTCTAAGCAAATCAGGGCACCGGCTGAGAAGGCTGCTTCGGGTGTATCGGCTCTGAGTCGACTTATGGCCAATGTAGAAGGACCCAGCCCATCCAGAAGACGCCTCTTGATGAGTACTGTAGGCTCAGTGCTACTATACGGAGCAGAAATATGGGGCGAAGTCTTCAGTAAGGAGGTATACCGAAAACACTTGGCACAGGTACAGAGAAGAGGAGCACTGAGAATTGCATCTTTGTATCCGACAGTCTCTGATTCGGGGTTGAGAGTTATTGCAGCCGTGTTACTTGTTACCCTCCTTGCTAGAGAGCGCCGCACTATTTACCTGCATCGAAACGAGGATGATGGAGATCGTTGTCCGCGAGGAGAGAGAGCGCTCGCTTAACGATTGGCAGCTTTCTTGGGTGAGGTGCACGAAGGGAGGGTGGAGTGCGTGCCCGGATGTGAGACCATGGCTAAATCGAAGGCATGATGAGACTGACTTCTATCTGACCCAGCTTTTGAGCGGGTATGGGTTTTTTAAGGCCTACCTGCACAAGATTGGTAAGTCACCGTCACCCGATTGTCGGTTTTGCCCAGGAGAGAAAGACAATGCCTGCCACAAATTTTTTTCGTGCATAAAATGTGACAGACTGCGAAGAGACCTCTACAGGGAGACGGGAAAGCTCATCCCGGATAATATAGTCGCGGTAATGCTCGATTCGGTTGACAAATGGCACCAGGTAGCGCATCACAGCAGCCGGGGCGTTGGGGCTGAGGGATCGCTTGTCTGGCACTTCCTCTTCCCTTCTCCCCTTCCGCTAGAAGAGGGATCCCCCAGCTTGAAGGCATCTCACGGTGTAAGAAAACGAGACTTGGCCCGAAAAAGCCAGTTACTGTGGATTTAGCTCTAAATTTTAGGTTTTCTGTCGTAAGGTTAGCTTGTCTGGCTTTTCTCGTTTCGCAGAGTGAACCCAGGCATCTAGAATATCTGAATTGAACGCTGCCTGTTCAACACCAGAATTTCTCTCCTTCGTAGCACTACAGCCCCTCTCGGGCTCCTGCAAACAGCGCTTCCAACTGCCTCAGTCCATTCGCCGCGTCCTCCGATTTCGAACTCCAAGCAGCCATGTACTGTGCTCGTCGACCGAGTTAGACCTGCGTTTCCTAGGTTCCCCACTGATATCCGCCCTTCATTTCTCCCGACGAATACCTTTTTGGGTACCCATTGTTCGTCTATACGATTCACGTGGCTAGCCCATTGCAGCTTCTGTAGTCTTACAATCGTTGAGACCTCAAGCTTGTCAAAAAATTCATACAGCTTATGGTTGTATCGAATTCGCCATTGATCCCCCTCTAGCTTCGCTCCGATTACTCGCCTCAGGACCTGTCTCTCACTTTCTCGAGTGCAGATACGAGTACATACGAACAAGATAATGAGATACTCTAATCAACTCTAAGCAAAGGTCCGAAAGGAGCTTTAGTGCTAAAATTAAGAAAAAAATGATGCCGACGAATTTCTTTGAACCTCAATCTTCGTAAAACCACTCTGATGCCATTAAAAAAGATGCAGAAACACCATAAACTTAAACGGAGTGGAGTCAGAATTCAAATTAAGGAGTCCATCTGGATAGTAACGTGGAACCGACATAGTGAAGAGGTGACAACAAAAACCAAAAGAACCCTAATGGTGTGCAGGAACACTGCAGGCAAGTCTTACGGCTGTACCCCAAGAATACTGTGTTGGGTGTATACAATGATGGTGAGCACAATCATCACCTACGGGGCTATTACTTAAGCAATCAAGGTTTAGGAGCATACAAGACAAGTACTCAATTAAGTGCAACGTCTGGCTTGTATCTGCATCACGGGAGCAATGCGCTCGTAGCCAACAGCGGCACTCGAAAGCATACATGGGAATGATGCCAAGTATCTTCTTGGTAAAGGTTTCTGCAATTACAGTAAGTGCAATACGATACATAGACAAAAGATACATGCGCAAAATGATAGCCATTTTGCCTGATATTCAAGCAGCTATTAAAGCCCTAGAATCAAACTACATCTACGATGGATCAAGAATATTGGACACTACTCAATCAACTGGGTGAGAACAACAAAATTACTTTGTACTGGATGCCAGGTAACGACCCTCCTAGCGAGAGAAGGATTAACCATTGTCGGCCGAAAAACAGTTTGATTGGAGACATATGTAGGAATTAAAAGCTAGACGCAATAAACTCTGAAGACATTAGCCAGGGTTCAAGACATCGAAGGTGTTCGTTTAGTTCTATGATTCGAATCGTGCATCAAATTAGGAAAGAATTAGCTTTAGATCCTTACATGATATTTATACCCCTTTTACTCAGAAAGTCCTACCTGATTTTTTTTAGTTTTTTCGGCTCAAAGATGTCAAATCAAAGGGGGGAAATATTTTTTTCTTTCAGATTCTGTAAGTTCTAATCAAGGCCTTTCATTTGATACCCCACTTACTACATGTGATAAAAAAAGTCGTTAAGGGCCGCTTCACCTTAAGGGGGGACCCCCCATAAAATTAAAAAAAAAAATGATAAGACAAACTTTTGGGAGACTACAACTTCTGACCTTTTCACAAAGTTTCTGAGGGTACTTTGTGTGACGGACGGACAGGCAGGACACGAAACTAGTAGGTCTTTGTCAAATTTGTTTTACAAGGCCCTAAAAATGGGCCTCCGAAAAATGGTGAGTGTAGGTTCTGCAGGTTTGCAGATGAAACACCAGAACACTTTCTGACGTACTGTGGGGCGGTGTTCCGGAAGAGAGCAGATAGTCTAGGAACTTACAACCTAGCTGAGGAGCATCTTGGACTTTTGGAGCCAGCGAAGTTCATACACTTTTTACGATGAGAGGTGGGTCTGATCTCTACGAGGTGTGACAATTAAGTAATGAGACTAATTTTATTGCCGCGCTTGTGGTGAACCTGCGACCTTGAAATTCTCTTCCCCTTCTTCAGCATTCTTCCCCTCTTCATTGATATATTTACTATTGCTCTAGCTTGTTTAGTTTGCCTGGTGTGTCGTGTTGACTAGACGTGTGTTGGTGGTGCTCGTCACGAAAATGGAGAAACGAAATCAAGAGCAACGCCTCGTGATAAAATTTTGCGCCAGATTGGGCGAAACTGCTTCGGAAACGTACGCTAAAATTGAAAAAGTGCATGGTGATAGTGCTCTTAGCCGTGCTCAGGTGTTTCGATGGCATAAAGAGTTTAAGGAGGAGCGTGATAGCGTGGAAGACGAGGCAGGAGACCAGTCGAGGTGCGGACTTGCGCGAATGCGCAGCGTGTGCGCGCCCTAATCCGTGAAGATCGACGTTTAACAGTTCGATTGTTGGCCTCGGAACTGCGTATGAACCGTGAAACAGTCAGGCAAATTTTAACCGACGATTTTGGGATGAAAAATTTGTGCGCGAAGATGGTTCCAAAGAACCTTTCTGAGGAGCAAAAGCAGCATCGAATGACCGTCGCAGAAGACCGTTTGGAACAAGTGGAAAACGATCCCACGCTGCTTGATCGAGTTATTACAGGCAGTGAGAGCTTGTTTTTCTAATACGACCCGGAAACGAAACGCCAAAGCTCACAATGGTTGTCTCCGCACGCCCCCCGTCCGAAAAAAGGTCGCATGAGCAAGTCGAAGGTGATAACGATGATTATTGCCTTTTTTGACAGCCGTGGAATCATCCACAAAGAATTTGTTCCATCAGGGCAAACCGTAAATCAAGTCTACTATCGCCAAGTACTCGAAAGATTGCGAAAACGAGTCAACAGGGTGCGCCCAGACATCGCTCGTAGCTGGATCGTTCATCAGGACAACGCGCCGCGCCACACCGCCCTCAGCGTGTACCAGTATTTGACCTCTAAAGGGATCGCCGTGTGGCAAAAGCCACCTTATTCGCTCGATATGTCACCCTGTGACTTTTTTTTATTCCCTAGAACAAAATCGGTGGTCAACGGAACCTATTTTGAGTCGATTACGGACATCTAGGCGGCTGTGACGAGTGTACTCGCGGAAATCCCCGTCGAAGCGTTCCAGAAATGTTACGAAGCATGGAAAACTCGCTGGAATCGTTGTATAGCTGCCCAAGGGGATGGCAGAGTTGTAGAATAATTTTTAAATATAAGGTTTTCATAGAATTAGTTTCATTACTTAATTGTCACACCTCCCACATCAGAACCGAAAGGATTAAATATATTTAATTGATTTTTTCAAATAGCGATCTCATCTTTATTTCTTTGCGCCTACTGTTGTTTGCTACTAGTAGTTATACTACAGTATGCATGGATTTCAATTTGAACATGAAGGTTGTACGTTATTGTATCATTGATTGTTGAACTAAGTATTAAAATTGCACCCACATGTGAACGTTCCACCACTCTGGGTAAAGGTCAGTTCTAATAAGAAGCGTATGGCACACCTTCTATAACCAGATTCTCATATACGTACACTTAGGACAACTCTAGTATCTATATCTAACTATACTTACTTAAATCAAGTAGTGTTCAAATCAAGAACTAGTGAAACTGACGTCAACTATTTACCAGTTATGTCCAGCGTATTTCATGCTAACCCGATAATCTAACCTCAGATCTACAACTGAACAGTAGAAGAGACTATCGTCAATTTAACTGTGTACCAAGCCCCTTACCTGCAATACCAGCCTAGATACGAGTACATTGAAATTCAAGAAAATCTAGCCAATGACCTTTTTATTAAGGATATACTTAACATGTTTTATTTTTCTTTTGAATTATTACTATGAAAAAACTGATCCCCTATAACTATAACATCATCCTCGTCACTATCATCGCACATTTGTTGTTACGATTGTGTAATTTTTTAATTGATAAAACGTGGGAGTCACTGCTAAAGGTCTTGTCACGAATAGTTTTTCAATCGATATTTCATCTGCGCGACTTAGAAACGATCCAAGAAATGGACAAGACGGAAAATAAATGTACTCTTAAATTCGAGACAGACACAACATGGGAACAGAATGCAACAAAAGAGTTATTCAATACTATCGTCACACAGTTGGTACCTTACCGTTTTTGCAGATACAATAGCCTAAAGGAAATTGGTATATCCTCTTCTTTACAAGTTGGTATTTCCATGCTATTCTTGGCGAGAGGGTAGGAGGGACAGACTAGAGCTAAGATGCAACATTATTGTATTTGAATAAATAAATATAAAAGTCGTGATTGAATTACAATTTATATTTGAAAAAGAGACATTTAATCAAACTGATGCATTGCATGAAAATTAATTTAATAGAAGTAGTAAAGATGTCCGGATTAATTGGACGATCGGCTTTATAAGGAAATGCATAAAATTCAAGAAAGGCATCAAAAAGGCATGAGGTAATGTTTGAAAATGATTGACGAATCATCGCGAAATATTTATAGTGGACAATTGATTTATTTAACGTTCCAAATATGAAATCTATTGCTCGATTTTATTGGCACACGCTGAAATTTATATACAAGTATCTCCATTATGCATTATTTTTCTTTCTTATTTTCTAGCACAACATTCGTCTGCTTAGAAGTATCTTCTCTCCCAACCAATGCAGACAATAAAAAGAAGCAAATCAGTTACTAAATCGACAATAAGAGCAAAAGTATCCTCGTCAAGACATAAAATCGATTTTGAATTTCGCATAAATGTTTTACGAGGAGCATTACTACATTTACATTTGAGGTAAGTACTCGCGCTTGCTTATGTATATATTCCTTTGAATTTGTTGACCCTTTCCTATTCGATTCGAGGATGAACTCGATACTCCACCATTTGAGGATGAACTCAATATTATAATGCTGGAATTGTATGTTGTGCAGTTTATTTTGATATTGAGGCCATTTATTTTTATACCAAATAGAAAGTTCGTCACAAAATGTTATGGGTTGCAATCAAATTGTCATTATAATGAATTTGAAAATAAAACAAGGTAAAGGATAACGATAAGGGAGTGAAAGCTTTTCGGTTTTGACCTGAATATACTCGTATATGTTGAAAGTCTTTTATTTTGCGTATGTAACGAGTGTACTTTTAGGGTCATACGTACATTTCAGAACTTAATTGTACTGCATCGTAGCTATATTCCGGGTTTCAATCAGATTCTGCAAAAACTAACAAATGAGCAAATTGAAGTAGATTTTTTTTTTTATCTACAGTGGCTCAAAGCTTTTTTGATGCACTTCAATAAAAATCAGGCAAACTGTGGTCCTTACGAAAATCAATATAATTTTATAATTTTGATGCAGTTTTCATAATGCATATTTTTGAAATTTGGAGAATACAAAATAGTAAGGAAAAATGCTTCAAATATCCTGTTAGAAAGAGTAACGCAAAAACGCATGTAAAGAATAGCTCAAAGCTTATTTGATGCAGTTAGTCCTTTTCTATTTTTCTCGCTAAATTAATTTTTCTATTTCTCATTTGATTCTTGAAAAAAATAATTTATACACAATAACTAAAAAGTGGATAAATTGTCTCATATTTAAAATTGGTCGTGGTACAACACTTGAGCAATTAGAATCGGTGATTCATAATTTTAAAACTGGTGAATCTCAGCGCAAAATAAGCAGAATTTTTAACAGTCCAGCATATAATTCAAAAGTTTTGCAATGAAAAAAGATTTGGAAAACAACGATTGAAATGCACCAAACAAAATCTTGTGTAGTGATATAGGTGTATATAAGATGTCCGTAAAGGACTGCAGCGATGGTCTGCTGCCTCGGCGAAAGAGGACGGTGGGTTTCGCCGAGATTAGCCTTGTCTGGGGCGGGTTCTTTTCCCCAGCACAAGACCCACTACAAAAAACTTTTGCATTCACGAACTGAAGCGATCTAATGGGGATCGGCTGGTGTCGAGGCCGAGGTAACCTACTAAGAGTTGAAATTGCTAATTAGCCCAGTCATATTAGGGCTTTCACCTCGGAATGAAAGATAATAAGCTGCAAATTGGTATGAACCTTTGTTTTGTCATTCTAAATGTTGTCTCAAAAGTCACAATCGTTATCGTGTCCGCGTCTCAAGATATTCAAGGTCAAAGGTCACAAAAATCGGTTTTTCGCGAATATCTGGCTTCCTATCGGTTAAATGAGATTTGCATTTATTATAAAAGTTGTAGGCTATAAAATTCCCTACAACTTTTGTTTAAACTTTTTTTTCATACGACCAACCGTTTTGAAGGTAGAGCGCGAAGAGTGCACATCGTACAGTCATATACGGCCTAATGCAAGGTCAAGCGTGAGTTATGGTTATCAGTACGTTATAAAGTCAATTATTTACTTGGAAATTATAATTATTAAACAATGCCTATTATTTATGTACTAACTATTAATTATTTATATTTAATTAAAGTAAGTAACTTGATTATTTATATATAATTATTCATATTTAACTATTTAAGTATAAACCTAAAGAATGGGGCTGGATGCTTGAAAATGAAATCCTGGAGCCCATACGAACGTTATTACCTCCAGCACCAGCCGAACTACTAAACGTAATATTTTGCAATTGCAAAAATGGTTGTGGTTCCCGCTGTGGATGCAGAAAATCAGGGCTACAATGTTCTTTAGCTTGCGGCCAGTGCAACGGACAAGCTTGCCTCAACGCTTCACTGTATCCAAGTAATCCCGATGAAGAAAATACATATGATCCCGATATTCTGGAAGGTTTGGAGATGAACATGACAGATAATGAGGATGATGACAATGAATCGAACATTTTTGAGCGACAAGAAGAAGAAGACGACGAACAAGAAGAAGATAATTAGCTTCCATTTCCAATTTCATTACAATTAAAATCAACAAAGATACTTTTGATATTTGAACTCACATTTTGATAAATGTATATTATGCCGTATTTAATAATAAATAAAAATATGTGTAAAATATATACTCTTACTATCATTTTAACTTAAAATAAAACTAAAATATATAATCCAGAATTAATAATATTTTATACTTAAATAGTTAAATATGAATAATTATATATAAATAATCAAGTTACTTACTTTAATTAAATATAAATAATTAATAGTTAGTACATAAATAATAGGCATTGTTTAATAATTATAATTTCCAAGTAAATAATTGACTTTATAACGTACTAATAACCATAACTCACGCTTGACCTTGCATTAGGCCGTATATGACTGTACGATGTGCACTCTTCGCGCTCTACCTTCAAAACGGTTGGTCGTATGAAAAAAAAGTTTAAACAAAAGTTGTAGGGAATTTTATAGCCTACAACTTTTATAATAAATGCAAATCTCATTTAACCGATAGGAAGCCAGATATTCGCGAAAAACCGATGTTTGTGACCTTTGACCTTGAATATCTTGAGACGCGGACACGATAACGATTGTGACTTTTGAGACAACATTTAGAATGACAAAACAAAGGTTCATACCAATTTGCAGCTTATTATCTTTCATTCCGAGGTTGACCCCTTTTTTTACCTAATATGACTGGGCTAAATAGCCAGTAACAAACTTGGCCGGGAGAAAACGGACGGACTTGAGGAGACTTCGTCGTTATCGACGATACTAATGGCCCACAAATAAGAGTGGGGCATCTAGGTGCAAGCGGTGCCCTTTGCACCCTCCCAACCGGATCAAGATCCAAATGAAAGCGTGACCATATTTTCCATTCAAGTGAAACACTTATACAAACATAATTTGAACGAATTTTTCCTTTAAATGAAAAATATAAACGTGGAAAATTTATGTGAGGGAATCGCATAGCCCTATGCCACAAATAGGCACACGAGCGGAGGGCCACCTTACCCGGCAAGAGCCCCTGTAACATCAGAATAAGGGCTGAGCTCACCCAATGGTTAGCTCATTATAGTGGAGGGGCCAGCCAACGTGGCGAGTCCCATACCTGGTCAGGTTAATAAAGCCAAATGGGAAGAACGAGTTTTGGATTTAGTAACAAAAAGTTTGTTTTTATTCCACAAACTCTCGTATTTCATGGTAAATTTGTTTGTTTTTAATTTTAAATGTCTGTGTTTAATTTTATCATTTTTAAATCGTACGTATATGTATATATGTAACACAAATACCGAAGCCGAACTAATCTTGATTGAATCAACTCCCTGTATGCTTAATAATTATGTAAGTATGTAAATATTTGAATATAATTTTTTTTCTTTTCTTTTGGGCGAACATATTCAAATGTTTATCGACTCTCATTTTTAAATTATCAAATTAGGCACATGTATATTTTTTAAATTGGTAAATTTTAAAACGCGCATGTGGTAACGGAATTCATACAAATTAAAACGTTTTTCTTTTGAATTTTCTTTTCTGCTTCAATTTGCGATTAATTTTTTGATCGAGCAGCAAAAAGGCTACAAAATACGCCAACACAGCGAAAGGATATTAACTTGTGGTCTACGAAGGCACTGAATTCTTTTCTAAGTTGTTGCGAGCCCCACAGCGAGACACCGAACTTACGCGAGCGTCGCTTGCAAATCAAAATTTTCCTTTCGGTGAAAGTTCAGAAGAAAATGCGGATGGTGCCTCCCTATTGAATTCGTGAAAAACCCAACACAAAACCCACTGAACCTTTCCGGCGCGTATGGATCAGTAGAAATGTCACGCGATTCAAAAATGTTAAAAACCCGGCTTTGAGTTTCTTTGCTAGAATATTTTCCGCCTCTCTTGCAGCACAGTTTAGACAAGTTAATTCCACGAGCACGCAAAACTGAAACGGTTTTCGTTTTGGCTCTCCCGTTAAGTTTATACTTTACGTTGTTTTTTCTCAGATGTTCACGAAAAACTTCCCTTTGTTGTCTGCTGACGACCGAAAATTTGAAACGGTTGAGATCAACAAAAATTATAATACTAAGTCCCGCAATTTTGCACTTAACACTATTTGTTGGGTAGAAACAAATAAACAAAAACGAATAGGAATAAATAATTATCGGTTTTTCCGGTAATTTAAATATATAAAGAGCTTCGTCCGCGATGACGTGTTTCCTCAAGACAGTCAGTGATATTCATGACAAGATCCACGCGAATTTCTTGCTTTTCCGGCGCACACAACACTATTTTGCACTTGAGCAGTTTTCCGCGCGAGCAGGAAAACCTAAGCCTGACTAGCAATCAGCACTTTTACGTTCTTCCATCACTTGCGCACAACGAGTACCAAGTATTTCTGCTCCTGTACAACAAAGTTTGCTTTTGTTATAAGAAAGACGCAAACACGTTTTTCTTTGTGACGCACACGCGTCAGCAGCCACGCACCACCAAGTTTTTCGCGATCGCCATCACTTAGCAGAAACAGCACGGCTAACGCGCAAAGACAACCCTGAATTTTCACAGCAAATAATACAATAAATTTCGAATTTTTTTTTTTCACTTGGCTACAACTCGAATTACCACTGGAAAACTCTTCCTTTCGGCTCGATTCAGCGATTTCTTCTTGTTTCGAACGTTTCATTCGTATGTTGTACCACGTGCGCTTCCAACGCCGCTTGTTTCTCTCCTCCAACTCAAACTGAATTGGGTCACGCCGTCGCTTCTGCAAAGCATCTGCTCGATCCGTCCCAATCTCAGCATCGTCTCTATGCTGCAACGGTAAATTGAGACGAGCCTCCAGCTCAGCCACATTAGATTGCATTCCGCAATGCAATACATGAATGGGATGTCTTATATTAGTGTTCTCATGTCAGAAATTTCAATTTGCAGATTTGCGTGATAAAGTTAATATAAAAAAAAAATAATAATATTGAAAAGTTTAAATCATAATATAAAGATAAATATAAAGTATAACAATGTAAAGAAAAATTTAAGTTTAATATATAAAAAAAATAAAATAAATTTATATTTATAATAAAAAACATTAAAAATTTTTCTTCTAGATTTTATAATTTACAAAAATTTAAATTTGAGTAATTAAATTTTTCAAATCTGCAATTGAAATTTTTGAACACTGCTATGCCGGTTTTCGGGCAGTTTGCTTAGGTGACCGCTCGACTACTACATTTGAATGAGTCTGAAGAACAATGGATATTTCAAAAAATAGTGGAAAACCTTAAGTTATCGGCTCCAAAATTGGTAGTTGAAGTATTTGCTCGAATTGGTTAAAAATGCAATGTTGAAACCATAATTTTCACGGCCGACTTCCACGGAAGAAGCCATAAATAGCAATAACACTAGTTTACAACACATCAGTTGCCGGGATAATTTTTACTTTTGCTGACTACATATGAATATGCAACCAGATATATATGAATATGCAACCAGATTTTTTTAATCAGTTCTTGTTTTCAAGTTTAACGTATCTTCGTTCAAAACAGAAAAACACATGTTGACCAGCAATAGTCAGACTTCATACTTGCATCCCAAAAGTCCTTATAACGTTCTTCGATGACAAGTAAATTCTGATGTATACGCTCTCTCTATTCCTCACTCATATCTCCTAGGTTTTCCGGAAAACTGTCCAGGAGACTATGGAGAAAGTGGAGTTTAATGGAACTCTTAAATCAATAAATAGTGTAACTGAAAAATTCCCTCCGAGTCGGGCGAAACGCTATATATCCTCGGAAAACCTACGTTATACGAGTACTATAGAAGAAATAAAAGTTATTACATATGAGTTGACTATCTCAAACATACCAGTTCAATTATAAAATTATTTTTGTAAATCTTCAAATAATTACTGAAAATTTTTTTAACAACTTATTGCACGATAATTTTTTGATTTTTGGAATACATGAACGGCTTCAATCTGAGAGTACATTTTGTCTCCAAAATATTTCCCAAGTTAATGAACAACAATTAAGCACGGCATTATCTTCATTTGTATTTTTCGCATATGAAAACTGCTTTAAAGAAGTTGTATCAGGCGAAACTCAACTTGATCTAAGCAACAGAACCCAGCAGAGTCATGTTTCTTGCCCTATTTTCTAAATCAATAATTCAAATTTATATTAACTTCCGTGTTTTATTTTTCTTTTGCAAAGGGTTCTTTAATTGAAGTAATCATCTACAATTGATTTGAATTCTTTGTTATTTTATTTCAATAAATAAGTTCTTTTCAATTAATCATTTGTTTTCAATTAATTATTGATTTTTGCTGTTCGAAAATTATTTACAAATTCTTGATTGTTTGCCTTAAATCTTCCTCGGCATACATTTGAACTGATCCGCGCATGCAATCCAGATCGTCGCGTTGGCTATGAAATTTTGATTCGAGTCTTAGCACTTTGACAGTAGGGCCCGTAGTTCGAATCTTGGCGCTACGATTTTCCATAACATAAAATCCTTTTTGTAAAAATATTTTTCCAAGCGTTTTACTTTTCACAAAGGACATACTAAAATGATTTCATACTGTGATTCAAATCCCATATATACATATATCTAACATATATCCTACTGATTACATCTAAAGGTTATGAGCCCGAATGAAGTAACGGCAATATTCTGGGTGGAATGGTTGGATCTGAGAAAAAAATAACAGAACAAGTCATGTGAAAGAAAAGCTGTGTGTCAGTCGGACTAGAAAGATAAAGTTCGTTTTCGAAGAGTTACGTAATAGATAAAACACTTATGATCCCAGAAAAGTATAGGGCAGCTAGTGAGCCTGGAGTTTTGATTGTAGAACTTTAAAAATTTGTCTTTTTTTCCGTTAAAAAAAATTGCTATTTTTTGAATATCAGGTTTTGGTAAATCAAAATTTGAGTTCCCAAGCTGAATTTTAATTCTATTTAATATGTTTAAGCATTTTTCCTCCTTTGTTTTATTCTCATTGATTTGTAGCCCTACTTCCGTAAATATAATTCGATTTTCTTGAAACTTAGAATATAAGGACCTTTTCTAAGACTCCTTCAATATCGAATTTCATTTAGTTTAAGGGCACTCATACTAGTTTATTTGGGAAAGTGTGAATTGTGAAGATCATACTATTATTAAAAAAGTTGAGCGAGCTTCAACTTCGAAGGTTTTTATTTTTGTACTCATAAAAACCTGCCTCCATAATTTTTTTCAGATTTTTCGGATCTCAAGTGTATAATCGTGTGGAGACATGCATTTTTTGTACATTTTCTCTCCCCCTGCACCCCACGAAGCTGATAACACTGTTTCACGGCGTGTTTTAGAAAGTCCTCATCAAGATCTTCCATTTGACAACCCACACTGACACTTTCGGTAAAAAATATTCAAGGCTCCCCCCTTCCCTGACCGCTGTAAAATTTATTTATATCCAAACTTTTAAGGGGTCATCACTGCTGATCTATATACCAAGCTTGGTATCTATAGCCGCTATAGTTTCGGAGAAAATTGCTGTGCCACACAGACGGACGAACAGACAGACAAAACCGATTTTAATAGGGTTTTTTTAGTAGTAAAAAACCCTAGAGAGTAAAAATATTATTAAAAAGGTAAAATATTTAAAAAACCGAGTTATGAGCAAGGGAACATAATATCAATACAGATAGAGTGTATTTAATTGATGACCAGAAGTTTCATTCTAAGTGAAAGGCGTCTTGAAAATAGTCTATTAATTGTATAATGAATTCAAATCAAAATATGACTTTTTTTGAATAGCAGGAAACTGTAAAACTGACACCTAAGTAAAGACAAACAAAATAAGCCAATAAGGTGAGTGTAGATAGATTAAGTGGCAGATACCTCCCGAACTTTCCGATGAAGTCTCATGTAGGCTTTTCTGTGGGGCTCATTGTGAAGCCACTTATCCCACATTCTTGCGACCACTATTTCTAGAGAGTAGATTTGCTTTATTGATGGCTCTATCTTCTAGAATTCAGACAGCATCCGGACCCTGCGATATTAGAGCAGGTATCTCTGTTCTGTTTTCCATTGAAAAAGGCCCACCTATGTTTTTATGCCAGAACAAGATCTTTGGTGACTTCTACTCTGTTTGCCAGTGAAGCAAATTCTTATCGTCTGCTTGTGCTATCGACCAAGATTATTAGTTACTTCTCGTCCATGGAGCAGGCCTTTTTTCTTAATATCAACAGTAGAGTGTAGTTTACCAGTAGAATAGATCTTCCTTCCCTCTTACCCATATCTGGCAACAACATCCCGAAGTTCTTACCTAGACTGTTAGACTAGCATTGAGTATCCCTCTTAAAAAATCTAAACGGAGATAAGGCTTACACTATTGAACGATGAAGATGAGTTCTTTTTTTTTCTTGAAAATTTGTCGGGCCTTGCTCTTTTGAGTGACCAGACGTGTTGTCTTCAGACTACACTGAGGATAACTCAAAGTAGACGAAACGCAGCTCAAAAAATACTATTAATGTGCTCTACATTGGGAAAAATAACTAAAGCAAAATCACCTAAGTTCACTTGTCTAGCTTTTTTTTAAATATGAGCGAAGAAATGCCTCGTGGCTCAATAATAGCGCTTCTGTCTTTTGATTCGTGATATGTAGGTTCGTTTCCAGCCCAAGTTTATGAGTACGAATGAATTTAAATGCATAAATGTTTAAACTAATTTAAATGAACGTGTATTTATATATCATTAAATTAAATGTAAAATTTTAGTTTCACAATAAGTGTGTTATAGGAAGAGGGAGGGGTATGTACATTTAGCATAACGCCTTCATAATAAATTTAACGTTGCTGTTTTTTGCTGACCCGAAATTTCGTAAGGACTTGTATGACATTTACACGATTTTCGTGTATGAGTCCAACATTTGCTTTTAATTTTGAAACTACCATTTTAATAGTCTGTGTGGTCTAGTGGTTAGATCATGAACGCATAAGCCGAAGGTCCCAGGTTCAAATCTCGTTGGGAGCAACGTAACTATGAGTGCTCAATCAGTGGTGATATGTACTGATTTAATCAGATCATATCATAGCTGAGCAGGCACACGGGAGCATGGTACTGACCAAACCAACTTCCGAAAAAATCAATACGGTCATGAAAATGAGATACTCTAACTATCTCTAAGCGAAGGCCCGAGAGGGGCTGTAGTGTTACAAAGAAGAAGACTACCATTTTAATGTTTTAATTCGCAATAGTTTCTGGTTTTCATTGAGTATTGCAATTTTTCGTGATAAGTGTGAGAGTGGAAGTTCTTACAAACTTGATTTAAAACCAATCAGTTATTCAAATCATATTTCAAGTCGTGCTTAATGCTGACAAATTAATTAATTATGGAAATTTCTGTCTAAACTTGATTCTATGGAAACAAAACTCGCGAAATGACAATAGCAGATATTAATAGAAGGTTAATTAATCAATATATTATTCACCAACTTCCTTCCTTTCCATTTCCACACAATTACTACGTAAAAGTTGCCACTAATTCATGTTATCTATATAACAAAAGACAAATAAACAAAAGAAATAATGTCAAGTTGAATCAGCTGCTCTTTTCTCCTTGAGTCGGCCAATCCACAAAAAAAAATTTAACTACTATATATTCGTAAATGGTTGATTTTATTTTCTTTTCTATTTTAAAGATCATGAATTAATATGTAATACATTTTTTTTTTCTAAATAGCTCACAATTGAATGCCACTTTATAGTGCATTTTCAGACACCACACATGAATGTTTTAAGACAAATCATCTCCTTGAGGCATACATGCAACATGATTACCATCTCCCGACATTTTTAAATGAAAATAAAGTAGAAAATATCAACATTGGGGAGAAACACAATGAACGCTTGAAGAAAAAGATGATAAAACAAACGGAAAAACGTTAAAAAAAAACTGAGTTTTAACCTAAAGCTTAAGCATTCTTGATCTCAATTTTGTCTACTGGAAATGTTACACCAAATATATATACTCGTATATGAATAAATTTATATATAAGTCATCTTTTTAGACTACAGTCTACACCGTTAGTTGCAGTAGTAGCAAATACTGATGGAGTTTGGTTTGGGGCGCAGCCTCTACCGAGTTACCAAGTTAATAGATCGTTAGCATAGATACATGTGGAAACGTATAACGAAATGGTTTAAAGTATACTATAATAGAATAGAAATTCTATAAGGAGGGAATTTTTATAAGAAAACCTAAGCTGGGTTTGTCAATTAGAATAAGCTCAGTAGGGGTTGGATAATCTACGCTTAAGGATGAAAATTTCGATGAGTATTTTACAGTTCTGGGAAACAAATATAAGATTGGGATGAAATATTTCTTTGAAATTCAAATATTAAATTCGTTGTAAATGAAAGCAGGTTTTTAGTGGATTTATTTAATGTTTACAAACAGAAGTCAAAATATAGATTTAAAAGGAAAACTATGAAAATAGTTTAAAAAAAACTGCAGACAAAATACTAAGAAAGGAACTCACTTATTTTCTGCTGTTTTACGAGAAATTTAATTAATTTTTGCTCTCTTTATATCATTCACTCAACGTGTAAATTCTCAGAATCTACTTCTTTATCATCTTAGCGCATCCATACTATTTTATGTGAATTAAAATACACTTGCTCTGATGTAAATTGATAATAACAACAATAATAACAATAATTTCACTCTTTTAACCTACGAATGATGATGGCGATGTACTCGTATGTATATAACAGGCAATAACAACGAACAACGGAAATTTTACGTATTCACTTGAATTGGAATCAATGCCTCGGATAACAGAGGGCATTTGCATATGTAAATGTCCCGAGATTAAAAACCAACGAGACAACGGTACGGTTATAAGAGAACGTATGACGACACACAACAGTTCAATATAAATCACGTTTCATTGGATAAGATAGGCTTGATATATTGCTGAATGATAGCGGATATTTTATTGTATTTTTTTGCTGAAATTTTCTTGCGTGCAGCAAAGAAATAATTATGTGATGGCAAGCAATGGTGTAGATGTCAATACATGCTATATAATTTTGTTAAATTAGGGTTTAAAGCATGAGAGTCGTATGGGGGCATTATGTAGGATGTTTGAGAGTTTATTTTCTGATATTAATTATTATTCAAGCAAATAAGTTCAATTATTTACGAAAATACGATTAAAAGTTCCGCTTTGATTAAAGTTTAATATATATATATATATATATATATATATATATATATATATATATATATATATATATATATATATATATATATATATATATACTTAGTCGTGCCATAAGTTCTGTCACACGTATATGGGCAATTTTTGTATAAATGAAAAAGAGTTTTTGACAAAGGAAAATATATTTTATTTTGGCATACTAATGGAAGTAAAATAAGCAACAAATTATTCAAAGTGGCCACCTTTAGCCTTGACACAGCTCTTTAATCTGTTGGGCCAGTCATCGATAGCAGTACGCACTGTTTCTAGCGGAAAATTAGCTACTGCTTCTGTCAAAGATCGCTTAAGGCTCTTGATATTTGGGTGTCGTCTCGTGCACACAATGGGCTCTAACTCCGCCCACAGTTTTTAGTCCAGGGGATTCAAATCTGGGCTCCCAGAAGGCCATTCCGTAGCCCTTATAAACTCTGGAATATTGATTTCCAACCACGCTTGTGTGGTTCGAGCTTTGTGGGCTGGCGCAGAATCTAGCTGGAAAATCCAATGTCGGTTGTTCAATAGCGTAGAGTTCAGCGGCTTCACACATCTCTCCAGGATGTCCACTTGATAATTTTTCGCTGCAGTTTTTACGCCTTTTTCGCAAAAATGAAGCTCGGTGACCCCTGATGATGTCCTCGCTGTACCCTAGTGGCAACTTCCCGGGCTTCTCTGGAGCTGTGGGCATAAACCTTATCATTTTGGCGGTTGAAATGTTCCTCCACCGTAAAAATTTTTTCATCGGTAAATAAAATTTCTCGATGTTTGTTGTTGCCGTACCGCCGAAGGAGCTCTTTCGATCTGGTGCTCCTAATTTGCTTCAACTGCTCAGTCAGCAAATGTCCCGTTGATCGTTGAAAGGCACTCACCTCGAGGTCCGATTTTATGATGCGAGACATACTTCGGGTGGAGATGTTCATCTCTCGAGCCATGATTCGTTATTTACGAAGCGGATTTCGACGAATTCGACTCCCGACCGCTTTGATGGCAGCAGAAGAACGTACATCACGCGGACGTCCAGAACGAGGTCGATCTTCAATAGTCTGGATCTCGTTATATCTCTGGATCGCACGATACACGAATCTTTGCGTCATTTTTAACGGGCACAACAACTTGAAAATTTCACTCGCGGATTTTCCACACTTATGTAGTGCAACCACTGCGATTCGGTTTTCATTTACACCCCATTCCATCTTCACACGTTAACGAACAAACTTTGAATGACCATCAACTGTCAACAACATTATGACGTTTATAAAACTGGCCGATATTGAAATGTCACTCATAAAATAAAGGTGTTGCCAATGTGAGAAATTATGTGTTTGGTATGGCAGGACTATGCATATACATACATATACACACACACACACACACACACACACACACACATATATATATATATATATATATATATATATATATATATATATATATATATATATATATATATATATATATATATATATACATATATATATATACATATATATATATATATATATATATATATATATATACATATATATACATATATATATATATATATATATATATATATATATATATATATATATATATATATATATATGTATGTATATATACATATATATATATATATATATATATATATATATATATATATATATATATATATATATATTTATATACATATATATATATATACATATATATACATATATATATACATAAATATATATATATACACACAAACATACATATAATATATATATACACATACTCAAAAAAGTCTGCGTTCACTTGCTGGTCGTAGCAAATATATCAATATAAAAACCTTTGCCATTTGTTTATAACTTAAAATCTTTTCTTTATTATATTCATTAAACTATATGGTACATAAATATGTAACTGATCACTCGTTCGGTGTTTAGAATAACCAAAATAAAAAAGCTTCTTCCAAAAAGTCATGAAAATCCATCCAAAAAAGTCTGCGTACACCTGAAAAAATTTATTCATTTTATTTGAAAACCACTATATTGGCTTTCAGATTTTGAACCTTAATATCTAGTATCATAGCTCTTCCTATAAATGACTTCCTTCAGCCTATTTTGCATGGATTGAACAAGTTTTGATGTTTCTTCGGCGGTTATTTTGTTCCACTCATTCAAAATAACATTTTTTAATGACTCTTTGCTAGTTATGTCATGCTCTCGAATTTTTCTTTCAAGTAAATCCCACAAATGCTCAATTGGGTTTAAATGTGGTGATTGAGGAGGTGTACCTAAGAGTTTTGGGACGTTGTAGGCCAACCAAAGCCTATTTATTTCAGCTGTATGTTTGGGGTCATTACCGTGCTGAGAGAAAAATGCGTTCCCCAGCCGCAATTTCTCGGCACTTTGCTTAATATTATTTTTTAAAATATTAAGGTACCCGTATTTATCCATCTTAGATTCTATGAAAACGAGTTGCCCCACTCCACTGGCTGCCATACACCCCCAAACCATCACACCGCCGCCACCATGCTTTACAGTGGGAATCAAATTTTCTTTATTGAATTCTGTCGAGCGTTTTCTCCATACTAATTTGCGTCCTTTTATCCCAAATATACAAAACTTACTTTCGTCCGAAAAAAGAACGCTTTCCCAAAATTCTTTTCGCATATTTACATAATTTTTGGCGAATTCCACTCTCTTTCGGCGATTTCGTTCCGATATGAACGGCTTTTTACGTGCGGCTCGACTATGGTAACCGCCTTTTCTGAAAATTTTGCGCACTGTTTCATCGCTTATTGTTTTATTGTATTTCTTTCTTATATCCTGCGCAATTTGGAACGTGGTTAATCGGGGATCCTACGTTCACGTGCTGTAAGTTTGGGAGGACGTCCTGACCGATACCGTGAAATAATCAAACCGCTTTCTTTGTAATTAGCAACAACCCTTTGGACCGAGGAATGGGTTCTCCCAACTAATTTTGCGATTTCTCGAAACCTTTTCCCGTTTTCACGCAATTTTACTATGACTTTACGCTCACTAACACTGATTTCCTTATTTTTTACTTCCATATTAAAGAATAGTCTTTTATTCACGCAAAACACACAGACAATTTTCCAATGAAGTACTGTCACGCAGAACAATGAACAAATGAAGTCATCAACATTGCACATATCGGGGAATCCCCAAATTTTGTGATGTGTACGCAGACTTTTTTGGGGCTGCTCACAGGCTTCCAAGTATTGAAATTACTATACATATGTTCGATAATTTTGGGAATTTTTTAAACAAACCTGCTTCAATACATTTCTTGCAGTTTAGCCTCTTTTATCGAAATGATTAAATCAAGATCACATTATTGATTCATACGATTCCAACATACATAATTCAGTTTGTACTAATGAGATGTACGCAGACTTTTTTGAGTATGTATATATATATATATATATATATATATATATATATACATATATATATATGTACGTACAGAGGTGGCCAAAAGTGATCGGACAATACAAGAAACAAGCAATAAAATACTTTTACGAGCATAAGCTTTGAAATGAAATAAAAATTTTTCCCTTATATAAAAGTTACTTGTATTCTCAATTAATTGCACAAAAAAATAAAACAGAAATAAAAAGATTTTCATAAGAAAATTAACAACTAATTCAAATTCACATTGCATCAAGTGGACAAAAGTAATCGGACATTTTGAAAAGTGTGAAATTAGTCATTGAAGTTTGGAGCAATTTTTTTCTTTTCATTTCCGAGTTTAAAAGGGAACTCCCCTAATTATTTGTTGATATGTGTTTTTCTGATATCAGTCATTAACTTGTCAGTTTTAAGTGAAGAAAGTTAAACATGGCTAAGAATCGCAAAGAAACCGGTATACATGAAAGAAAAGTTATAATAAAGTTGTATAAAGAGAATAAATCCTTTTCTGAGATATCAAAAATAATTGGAAGAAGTCGTTCGACAGTTTTCAACGGTTCAGAAAAAATAATCAGGTGGAAAACGAAATTAGGAGTGGTCGACCATGTAAACTAACAGAGACAGACGCACGAAAAATCTTAAGAATTGTTAAAAAGAATCCGACTACAACGTCCAGAAGTATTAGGGATCAATTAGCAGATGTAAATGGTACCAATGTTAGTGCCCGGACTATTCGTAGAGCTCTCAGCCGTGCTGGTTATCAAGCGAGAGTACCACGAAAGAAACCACTAATTAGCAAAGTTAATAAGAAGAAAAGATTATGCTTTGCAAAAGAATTTAAAAGCAAGCCGCTCGACTTTTGGACTCGTATAATATTCTCTGATGAGAGTAAGTTTAATATCTACCACTCCGACGGCAGGTTGTTGGTGTGGAGAACTCAAAATAGTGAGCTTCATCCCAAAAACATTCAACATAGAGTAAAACACGGAGGTGGCTGTGTAATGGTCTGGGGTTGCATGGCTGCCAACGGTGTAGGAGAACTTGTTTTCATTGACGAACCTATGGACAAACTAGGTTACTTGTCGATTTTGAAAGAAAATTTGAAAAAAAGTGCACAAAAATTGGGTCTTGATGGTCATTATTTGTTCCAGCAAGATAATGACCCAAAGCATACAGCTCATGATGTTCGTATGTGGCTCCTTTTCAACACTCCTGGTCAATTAAAAACACCACCGCAATCCCCAGACCTAAATCCCATCGAACATCTTTGGGATCATCTGGATAAAAAAATAAGGAACCATCACATTGCTAATAAAAGTCAACTGAAGACGGTGTTATTAGAAGAATGGGACAACATTACTCCGGACGTTACACGTAAGTTGGTACAGTCTATGCCCAATAGGTTAACAGAAGTTATAAAACAAAAAGGATACGCAACTAGATATTAAAAGCCTATGTTCTAATGGAATCATCAGAAAGAAAAGTATTACAATTGAACGTCCGATTACTTTTGTCCACTTGATGCAATGTGAATTTGAATTAGTTGTTAATTTTCTTGTGAAATTCTTTTTATTTCTGTTTTATTTTTTTGTGCAATTAATTGAGAATACAAGTAACTTTTATATAAGGGAAAAATTTTTATTTCATTTCAAAGCTTATGCTCGTAAAAGTATTTTATTGCTTGTTTCTTGTATTGTCCGATCACTTTTGGCCACCTCTGTATATACAGTCTTCCACAAAAGTCAAGGTAACTGAAAATTGTATTACTGAATCAATATTTTTATTTGAAAACCAAAAGTTATGAAATGGTAATAATACGAGTTCTGTTGAATTTAAGTTTTCATAAATTTAAAGGGATTCGGCAATAATGATCATTGAAGACAATACTTTTTTGTTGGCAATGTCTCTTTTCTACTCCACAAAAGTCTTGGTACAGTTGCAGAAAATGCCCTGTTATTTGTAAAAAGGGGAATCCCCCAAGTACATATTATCAGAGTGAGTTAACAACCGTAGGCCGCTGTCTTTAATATCGCGTCCGTATTCGTGGTGTATCTTTTATTTAATAAAATTTTTAAAAAATGAGTCGAAAGGCGTTGAGTATTAAGGAGCGTGAAATAATTATTAATCTGCATTCAAATCAGAGCAAATCATATTCTGAAATAGCTGAACTAGTGTTGCGAAGTCGGTCAACCATTTAAAAAGTGATAAATCGATTTAAGAAGGAAAATAGAGTGGAAAATGTGCCCCGAACAGGTCCTCCATCTAAACTAAGTGCAAAGGACAAGAAAAAAATTTCGCGAATGGTAAAACAAGATCCATTTCTAAGCTGTAGAAAAATCTGCGATGTTCTTGGAATTAATGATAAGAAGGAGGTTAGCGCAGAAACTGTGCGTAGAGCTGTCGTAGAAGCTGGATTTTCATCTCGTACGCCTAGAAGAAAACCTCTTGTAAGTTCCATAAACAAACAAAAAAGAATAACATTTGCAAAAGCATATATTGACAAACCAATAACGTTTTGGGATAATGTTTTATTTTCGGATGAGTCTAAATTTTGTATATTTGGTGTAAATGGGCATAAGAGGGTCTGGCGAAAAGTAGGAGAAGCATTTAATCCCAAGAACACTATTAAAACAGTAAAACATGGAGGCGGTGGTGTTATGGTTTGGGGTTGCATGGCTGCTGCTGGAGTTGGAAATCTGACATCCATCGAAAATACTATGGATCAGAACTCTTATTTAGAGATTCTACGAAACAACATGAAACAAAGTGCAGCCAAATTAGGTATGCGAGAAGATTTCTTGTTTCAACAGGACAATGACCCTAAGCACACTGCGCATAAAGTTCGAATTAGGCTATTGTACAATACTCGCATGCTTGCTACACCGCCTCAAAGCCCTGATTTGAACCCTATAGAGCATCTTTGGAATGAGCTTGAGACAAAAATCCGAAAAAGAGTGATATCAAGCAAGGCGCAGCTTAAGGATGTTATATTGGAGGAGTGGGCCAGAATCAGCAGCGTATTTACTAAAAAATTGGTATATTCTATGCCTAAAAGACTGAAGTCAGTAATTCAGATGAAAGGATATCCGACAAAATATTAAGAAAAGTATAATTCAAATAACTATGCAAGACTATAATTACAATTTGTATCATTTTTCTTTAGGTGTACCATGACTTTTGTGGACTTCATTCATTGACTTTCCAACACATCATATGTAATAATATATTAATACGACAGAATTTTCGTTTTGTTTTACATGAATTTAAAGTGTAATGATTATAGTTGAAGTAATACCAAAAAAAATTTTATCACTATAGGTTTTTTAAATAAAAATATCAAACAATTTTCATGATATTTATCACTGTACCTTGACTTTTGTGGAAGACTGTATATATATATATACACATATATATATGTACGTATATATATATATATATATATATATATATATATATATATATATACATACATACATACATATATATATATATATACATATATATATATATACATATATATATACATATATACATATATATATATATATATATATATATATATATATATATATATACAGAGGTGGCCAAAAGTGATCGGACAATACAAGAAACAAGCAATAAAATACTTTTACGAGCATAAGCTTTGAAATGAAATAAAAATTTTTCCCTTATATAAAAGTTACTTGTATGCACAAATTGCACAAAAAAATATACCAGAAATAAAAAGATTTTCACAAGAAAATTAACAACTAATTCAAATTCACATTGCATCAAGTGGACAAAAGTAATCGGACATTTTGAAAAGTGTGAAATTAGTCATTGAAGTTTGGAGCAATTCTTTTCTTTTCATTTCCGAGTTTAAAAGGGAACTCCCCTAATTATATGTTGATATGTGTTTTTCTGATATCAGTCATTTACTTGTCAGTTTTAAGTGAAGAAAGTTAAACATGGCTAAGAATCGCAAAGAAACCTGTATACATGAAAGAAAAGTTATAATAAAGTTGTATAAAGAGAATAAATCCTTTTCTGAAATATCAAAAATAATTGGAAGAAGTCGTTCGACAGTTTTCGATATCGTGAAACGGTTCAGAGAAAATAATCAGGTGGAAAACGAAATTAGGAGTGGTCGACCATGTAAACTAACAGAGACAGACGCACGAAAAATCTTAAGAATTGTTAAAAAGAATCCGACTACAACGTCCAGAAGTATTAGGGATCAATTAGCAGATGTAAATGGTACCAATGTTAGTGCCCGGACTATTCGTAGAGCTCTCAGCCGTGCTGGTTATCAAGCGAGAGTACCTCGAAAGAAACCACTAATTAGCAAAGTTAATAAGAAGAAAAGATTATGCTTTGCAAAAGAATTTAAAAGCAAGCCACTCGACTTTTGGACTCGTATAATATTCTCTGATGAGAGTAAGTTTAATATCTACCACTCCGACGGCAGGTTGTTGGTGTGGAGAACTCAAAATAGTGAGCTTCATCCCAAAAACATTCAACATACAGTAAAACACGGAGGTGGCTGTGTAATGGTCTGGGGTTGCATGGCTGCCAACGGTGTAGGAGAACTTGTTTTCATTGACGAACCTATGGACAAACTAGGTTACTTGTCGATTTTGAAAGAAAATTTGAAAGAAAGTGCACGAAAATTGGGTCTTGATGGTCATTATTTGTTCCAGCAAGATAATGACCCAAGCATACAGCTCATGATGTTCGTATGTGGCTCCTTTTCAACACTCCTGGTCAATTAAAAACACCACCGCAATCCCCAGACCTAAATCCCATCGAACATCTTTGGGATCATCTGGATAAAAAAATAAGGAACCATCACATTACTAATAAAAGTCAACTGAAGACGGTGTTATTAGAAGAATGGGACAACATTACTCCGGACGTTACCCGTAAGTTGGTACAGTCTATGCCCAATAGGTTAACAGAAGTTATAAAACAAAAAGGATACGCAACTAGATATTAAAAGCCTATGTTCCAATGGAATCATCAGAAAGAAAAGTATTACAATTGAACGTCCGATTACTTTTGTCCACTTGATGCAATGTGAATTTGAATTAGTTATTAATTTTCTTGTGAAATTCTTTTTATTTCTGTTTTATTTTTTTGTGCAATTAATTGAGAATACAAGTAACATTTATATAAGGGAAAAATTTTTATTTCATTTCAAAGCTTATGCTCGTAAAAGTATTTTATTGCTTGTTTCTTGTATTGTCCGATCACTTTTGGCCACCTCTGTATATACAGTCTTCCACAAAAGTCAAGGTAACTGAAAATTGTATTACTGAATCAATATTTTTATTTGAAAACCAAAAGTTATGAAATGGTAATAATACGAGTTCTGTTGAATTTAAGTTTTCATAAATTTAAAGGGATTCGGCAATAATGATCATTGAAGACAATACTTTTTTGTTGGCAATGTCTCTTTTCTACTCCACAAAAGTCTTGGTACAGTTGCAGAAAATGCCCTGTTATTTGTAAAAAGGGGAATCCCCCAAGTACATATTATCAGAGTGAGTTAACAACCGTAGGCCGCTGTCTTTAATATCGCGTCCGTATTCGTGGTGTATCTTTTATTTAATAAAATTTTTAAAAAATGAGTCGAAAGGCGTTGAGTATTAAGGAGCGTGAAATAATTATTAATCTGCATTCAAATCAGAGCAAATCATATTCTGAAATAGCTGAACTAGTGTTGCGAAGTCGGTCAACCATTTAAAAAGTGATAAATCGATTTAAGAAGGAAAATAGAGTGCACCTCTGTATATACTACTTTTACACAGTATTCGAAAATTTTAAATGTTTGGTATGGCCTAAACTTTTGAGAAATCATCACTTCCGACCCTCTCACAATGTTTGAGCGTTGTAGCTGCTATACAAGGTGTTTTCCAAAACAAACGAGACTAAGCTAAAATAGAAACGACAGGTGCTTTGTTCTGATCAAATCGAGTTTATTCAAAATAGTCTCCTCCGGCCTCGATACACTGTTTTGCGCGATCCAAAAGCTTTTTGAAGGAGTGTTTCAGGTAATTGGCCGGAATGTCTTTCAGGGTGTCGGTACAAACTTTTTGAATGCCCTCTACGGACGCAAAGAGCTTTCCTTTCATGGCCAAATGCAATTTTTCGAATAGTTAAAAGTCACAGGGAGCCATATCAGGCGAATACGGTAAGTGATTGATGGTTAAAATGCCATTTCTAGTCAAAAAATCAGCCACAAGAGTGAATTTTTATGAGAAAAGTCTGTTTATTTTGTAACTGACCTTTCGTAAGCCCAAACGACCGGTTAAAATGCAATAAATCGATGTTTTGGAGATATTCAACTTCGATTCCATGAATTTCAACGATGATTTCGGCTCCTTTTTTGATAAATTCCCGCACAATTTCGATGGAGTTTTCGGTGATCACCGATTTTGGGTGGCCCGTAACTTCATAGTTATTTATGACCTCACGACCATCTCTGAAATTTGTAAACCACTCATGAACTCTGGCAAGAGATAGGCAATCATCGCCATAAAATTTTTTCATCAATTCAAATGTTTCGTCAAACGTTTTACCGATTTTAAAACAAAATTTGATATTAGCTCTTTGTTCGAAACTCATTTTTGGACCGATGACACAAACATACTGTCACTTTAGACGCAATAACTTCGCGTCCACTGAACCGAATGTCACCAAACTTTCACTGGAAGTCAGAGAGGGATGTAACTTTCTCACTATCTCATTCACAGATAGCGCCACCAAAAAAATTTTAAGACAAAAGTCTCGTTTATTTTCGCACGTACCTTGTAGTTTCTGAGGAAACTTGCTATGACGCACGGGCATGGAAAGACGGATCGCAAAACTAGGTCTTTAAAAATTGGGGTTTCAAAGCTCTAATAACGGTACTTGCAATTTAAACTTTAAATTCAACTTGGAGAGCTGTCCCCGGAAATTATAGCCGGAGAGATGCTTAGACCACTTGACAAATGGAACCAAGTGGCACATCTTGTTCATGCAGTCCTGATAGATAAAACGGTATACCAGGAGGCATCGAGGGCAGGGGATCTCTTTTCTAGCAATTCCTTGTCGCTGGAAAAAGAGTCTCGTCTAACCAAAAGGCGTCTCACGGCATAGGGAAACGAGGTATAGCCCGCAGTAATGTGTCAAAAGGTTCCAGGCTAGCTTCTCAGATTAACAGAGGAGATGTTTGATGGGAAGTCTAGGAGCAGTGCGCAATTAGAACTTTTTGGAATGTTTTCTACTGGCAGTTAAAAAGCTTGATAAAGATTTTTCTTTAATTAGTTTTAAAATAACGGTAATTTTTACGAATTAGAAAATTGTGCAAAATATTTTAAGAGCAAAACTTTCCCCAAGATATTATACTTTCGAATTTTCAAAGAAAAAACCCTTGTATAGAAGTGAATGGCATACTAACGATTTTTTTCCTATTTAGTTTCAAAATAACAGCACTTTTCGCGAATTCATTTTAAGGGTGCTAAATATTACTCAAATCGTTTCTCAAATTACCTTAGAAAATTGAAAGAAAAAACAAACCTAAATGCTGCTTTCTAACAAACAAACGACTATTTTCCCTTTGGTTTTTCTAAATAACGGTACCTTTTGCAAATTAACTACAAAGCATAAAAAAATAAGTGCTGGAATCTTGAGCAATGGAAAATATTTTGGAAAGCTTTCCCTGATAAATGACAAATGAATACAAGAATGCGTCGTGGATAAGGCTTTTGGAGGACGGGTTTTATCGTGTAGCAAGTACAATTTTCTCGTCAGTATTCATCTCCTTCTTAAGGTCTCATAATATCAAAACGAAGCCTAACCCGAAGTAGTGGATCAAAAAGATCTAGGATAGGTTCTCAGATTACAGGGGTAGGTTGAGTAGGTAGTTTAAACACTTAGAGCGTAAACGGTCTTCAACACGCTAAAAACGTTGTACATTGATTATCTCTCCTGTGGCAAAAATTCGACCAAAATATTGCGAGTTCGATCCTAAGCCTCTGAGTCAATGAGTTCTTCCCCAAACTTATGGTTTTGATTTTTTTAGCAGAAGGAGAACTGATATGAAGTATACTGAAAACGGTTGTCTCAGGTACAGAGAAGAGGAGCACTGAGAATTGCATCTTCGTATCCGACAGTCTCTCTGATTCTGCGGTGAGAGTTATTACATGCGTGATACCTGCTGCCCTCCTTGCTAGAGAGCGCCGCGCTATTTACCTGCGTCGAAACGAGGATGCGAGGGAGATGGTTGTCCGCGAGGAGAAACAGCACTCAATCAACGATTGGCAGCAGTCTTTGGTGAATTGCACGAAGGGAAGGTGGACTACATGCCTCATCCCGGATGTAAGACCGTGGCTAAATCGAAGGCATGGCGAGACTAACTTCTATTTGATCCAGCTTTTGAGCGGGTATGGGAGTTTTCAGTCTTACCTGCACAAGATTGGTAAGTCACGGTCCGCCGATTGTCGGTTTTGCCCAGGAGAGGAAGACAATGCCTACCACACATTTTTGTGTGCGACATGCTGCGAAGGGACCTCTACAGGGAGACGGGAGAGCTCACTTCGGATAATATAGTCGCGATGATGCTCGAATCGGTTGACAAATGGAACCAGGTGGCACATTATGTTCGGGCAGTCCTAAAAGATAAAAGGGACTCACAGCAGCCGGGGGTGTTGGGGCTGGGGGATCGCTTGTCTAGCACTTCCTCTTCCCCTCTCACTTGCCGCTAGAAGAGGGATCCGCCAACTTGAAGGCGCGAACGAGACCTGGCCCGAAGTAATGTGACAAACGGTCTCAGGCTAAGTTCTCGGGTTGACAGGGGAGTTGTTTAGTGGGTAGTCCAGTCGCCTTCTTGCGAGCATGGGCGTCCCACATTCTATGCGTAAATGCGCATTCACCTCCCTACCATAAAAAAGGGAGACAAATTTATGAATAGAACAATGATATAACTATACAGTTCAGCATAGTAGATGTTGTGGAGTAGTAGCAGTACCTTATTGGTAAGCGTTTTCACTTCCAAAAATATTAAACCAAGTGAACAGCTTTGTGATGGATAATTTTTAACAAATTTTTAGATTTTGGAATTACGATATTTCTGGGCGAAACGAAAAATAAAATTAACGTGCAATTAAAATAAAAGCTCCGTCGATACATAATGTTACATCATACAACGATCTTTGACGTGGATACATATTTTTACATCACACAACGATCTTTGATGGGGAAATTGTAATTTGCTGAGTCCTTAAAATTTGTTTTTGACACTAAATTAATGGTAATAAAAAATTATTAACAACGGTATAATTTAACATTATTGAGTTATATAGTTTTTTTTATTACGGCTAGTTTCTAATATTTTCGAAGCTATTTTTTTTATATTGAAGTGATTTTTCGATAAATTTGCAAAAAGAACCGTTATTTAAATTTGAGAAGTACCATTAATTAAATTCAAAAATAGCGGTACTTCTTGCAAATACGAGGTGGTTCAAATATGATCGGGACAAATGCTCTGACAGGTTTATTTATTATCGAAAAAAATTACAGTTTTTCTAGGTACTCGCCCTTACAATTTACGCATTTTGCTCAACTTTCTGGAAATTGTTTGATGCTGGTATCGAAGAATTCCTTAGACAACTCGGACAGCTATGTGCGCACGAACTCCTCTACCTCGTCGTCGGTGTTGAATCTTTGACCTCCGAGGGCTTCTTTCAGTGGTCCAAAGATGTGGTAGTCGCAGGGCGATGAATCCAGACTGTAGGGGGATGCTCCAGTACCTCCCACCCCAATTCCGATATTGTATCGAGCGTGAGACGCGCGGTATGAGGTCGCGCGTAATACTGGAGAAGAATCCACTTCGTGCCGGTTTAGGAACCCATCGCACCGTTATTTTGCGATATTAAAGGTGTTCGTGGATGATACCTGTAGACTCTACACTACCAATACTGATGCCGAGTTCAGCCGAAATGTCTGGAACATTCATGCTACAAAATGAGTTGTTCTACGCGGCAAATGTTGTCAGCTATGATGCTGGTTCGCGATCGACGACCATGCGGCACATTCTCGACGGTTTCGCGACCATCCTTGAAGGCTTTGACCCATTTAAACACAGCAACTCTACTCAGGCGCTCACTACCGAACTGATTTCGCAAACGCAGAAAAATTTCCGTGTTTTTAACGCCTTCCTTCAATAAAATGGCGGTCGGCACTTGACGTACACTCATGGTCGTAGCACGCGTGTGAAACATGCATACCCGGCGAAAACTATGCCACACTGTTCATAAGGGACCCAGCTATCACATACTCAAGCCACGGCACTCAAAACATACATGCGCGCCATCTACAGCGTTTGCCTCCATTATCTTTGAACCTCCCTCGTATACTTTTCTCTGGCAGTTTTATAACTTGCTTGGTTTTACTTTTGGTGAATCCGGCGTAAAAGGAAAAATATTTTATTTATGGAATTTCCCTGGTATTATTTTACAATTTTGAAAGAAGACAGACGATTTGTTTAAGAAAGAAACAGCTTCCTAATGGTTTTTTCATAGTTGGTTTAAAAATAATATTTCAAAGCAACGATTATTTTATGCAAAATTTTTCTCAAAGAGCAGAACATTTAATCTTTAACGTTTTCAGTAATTTATAGTAGTGTGAGAAAAAATAATTTCAAAAGCTGCTTCCTAACAAACGGATGGCTTGCTGAGAGATTTTCTTTTTAAAATAATAAATAATTACTCCTGGTTTTTTATTTTATTTGAAACTTTGGATAATGGAAAACAGCCTGGATAGCGTTTTCCTGACCATTGACAGTGTACTAAAATATCTTTTACGCTTTCATTGAAATTTTTAAAATTTGAAATTTTAAAATAACGGTAAACGAACATGGGAAACTAACGGTACTTTTATATTCTACTTAAAATGATATCGCACAATTTTTTTCCCAAAAATGGTGTCAAAATATTGGTTGAATAAACAACTTGTGAAGGCTTTACGAAGGATTAATAAAATCTTTGGAATCTCATCAATTTTATAATAGCCTGATGAAAATATTATCCTGTAAAACTATTAAAATACCGCTACATTAAAATGAGTCTAGCTTCTAATTATGTAAAATTTTTAAAATACCGTTGGATTTTAAGTGTAGGCTTATATTTTTACCGATATTCCGAGAATAATTTGAATATTTTACGAGGAAACAGACAAGTTATCTCTGTAGTATGTCTTTTAAGTAACATAAATCCTTGAAATTATTTAAAATAACTTGAATTTTTTTATGAAATTATGCCTAAATTGCAGAGTTTTTATCTTAGATTTTGATCATTTAGGATCGACGTTTGGATGCATTTTCCTCGTATTTTGACATTATAAAGGATTTCTAGTGCTTTTGAAATTATTAATTAACGGTAATTTCTTGTTCGTGTTCGTTGGGCGAACTGAGGGTCGAGAATCCAGTGGGAAAACCAAGGAAACGTTGGTCTGATTCGGTCTACGAAGACAGTTTATCGCTGTTCGGACTTCGAAATTAGAAGACGCGGCCACTGGACCGAGACAGTTGGAGGCACTTTTTGCAGGAAGCGATAATGCGAGAAAGGCTGTAGTCCTACGAAGAAGAAGGCTTTCTCGGCAAATTCCTGCTCAAAAAAAGAGAATGCATACTTGGCGGAATTTTTTCATTTATTTGTCGATCATTTTGAAGGGAAATTTTTTTTCGGATATTGTTTTCTAGTTTCTCAAACATCTTAAAATAAAGTGCTGTTATTTTCAAGTGACACATAAAAGGGCAGTTTTTTAAATATAATGTTAGGTTGTCATAAAAGTAATCTATTATTTTCCGTGATTAATCGAATTATGATGGACAATTATGTCGGCCATAAAACTGACGAAGTGTGCGATGAGTTTCTCGAATAGAACCGTTGTTTTCGAAATAAATCTGCACAATTTGCAGACGTTGCTCATACATCAACTTACAACATGATAAAGTGGCAAACCAAACTAACCATAAAATGCATGACAGCTGTCATACTATACGTAGCATTAAAAAGTGTTACCAACTTAAAGCTCTATACCTTTAGATTTCGTCTAAGAAAATTGACAAATTGATGCTCAGTACCTGCTAGTTTAACATCATCAAAAGAGCTCTGTTCTAGAGGAGAAGATACAGTCTGGAGACTTACTGTCTAGCGGAGGAGGATTTTGGATACCTGGAGCCAAAGAAGATTATACATTTACGACGAGAGGTGGGTCTAGTCGAGGAGCTCTAGATATCTCAATGAGAATGGGGGACAATAAATGTGAAAAGGCTGAGATCCTAAACAACCAAATCATACAATCTACAACCCGCAAAACTGTAAATATCCGTAAAATTAGAGACTACAATGATCAGACCCTTGATCTAGTTAACTTTTGTATTATGGTGGTTCAAAGAAGCACAATTTTTGACCACGACTAGGCTGCAGAGTATGAATAATCTAGAAATTTTTGACACGTTCAGTACAGACAAGATTATAATATAATTTATATATAATGCAATGTATAATGTATTTAATTTACTTGCAGTTTTTGCAGTCTCATGATGGTGTAGGTTTTGAAATTTATCTTGAGACTTATAAATATAGAATGTGCAGGCAAATGTTCAAAGAATTATTACACCAAGTGAATGTTGTCAATGGAAACTGTAGGAAGGAGGCTACTTACGTAGAATTCTATGAAATGTGTAAAAGCTAACGCATTGTAAGAATCTATGTAACCAAAATATGCTATGTAACTTCCTACTTGAGTTAAGCAGAGACACTACAGATCGGTCACACATGCTCATATTGTTGTTGAGGTTGCTTGGAATGAGATAATTAAATGGGCTTAGGTCAGTGTCGCACTAATAAATTCAGATAAGCTCAAATCCAAAATTCTGGGAAATTTGTTTTATCATAGGAAGGAGTTTAAAAGACGAATATCTGAGTTTTAAAGAGCAGACATCTCATCTCATCGTTATTCAAAATATATCATTTATTTATGTCATTATGTTTAGTGAAAATTCCAAAAAAATATGGTTAGAAAAATGTAAAAAAATTTTAATTCTATTTTGGAAGAATTCTTTCATTCTGAATATTTTAAAGCTGTTAACATTTAAAAAATAAAGGTAATTTACCCAAAACAATCAAAATAAATTAATGAAATTAAATTAAGAACATTAAAAGCATGGTGGTATCAACAGTCGTGGGGACGACCTGGACTTTGAGACCAATTATGGCCTAGCAAAACTAAGATCAATGGTGAAAATGGAACCAGGTCGTGGATGAAAGGGAGAAGAAATAAGAAGTAAAATTTGATATTAACGGTCGGTCTTTCAAGCTAGAGTATAACCAGTAAAGAAAACACATATTAAAACCAAAGTTTTTAAGTTTAGTTAGTTTAGTTAGTTAGTTTAGTTACGCGTTTAACAGAATCATAGAGTAAAGATGACATATGAAATTCAAAAATTTATAAACGTGATTCGGGTGTTAGTCTTACTAAGCACTTTTGGCTTTGATACACAAATAAAAATTAAACAGTAAAAAATTATTCGTTATTATAACAGATTTATCAAAAATTAATAGCTAGAAGCATTATGAATTCTCAAGGATTTTAGTTCTGTCTAGCCTCTCTTAATATTTCTCCTTACTTCAAAGAATTAGAACGTCTAAAATAAGTCTAATTTTAATGAAATTTTTGCTACCACTATAGTAAATATTTCCAATTATAGCATTTTTTTTCTAAATACCCCTCTAATTATAGTCTTGAAACAAATGAAAAATTGATTAATGAGCTCCCGTCAACGCTTTTTAAACGTTTTTCAAAATGCCTACGTCGTCTATGGTAACATTTCTAATGGAAAAATTCCAAGCATACTACTTCACAGCAGCAATAGCACCACCAACAGGTCAAAGCTCTTCATTGACCCTTCTCTTAGTTTTCATGTGAATTTGCCATTAACGTTGCATACAATTCTATGTGTGTCCTTAAGCACATCCATAAACTGACAAGCCAACATAAACCACTATTTAAGGTGTTGTATAATAGCCAGAAGGTTACACAGAATGAACAACAGCAGCAGTAAGAAAAAAAAAATCAAAATCTTACCCACAAAGCAGAGCTACTGTTGCTTGCTTAGTTTAGTTTGATCATCGTTGGGAAATTGCTACACCTGAATGCAACAGATATACATTAAACATCTGTACATTATCATATGCATAGATACCGTGTATATTACATGTGTGAAAACTTGTAGCAAGCCTTATTGAACTGACACACAAACTTTTGTGCTGTCTTCTTGCAACAATCCTCTATACAGGTTGTTAGTTTGAATAGTTGTAAACAATGATGTAAATTTTAAGCTGATATATTTGTACACATATGAAAACGCAAATCACATATTCACCGAGACTATGGTATGTACTATATGTTATTCCTCTTTGACGACCCCCTGATGCCATTACATAAAGGCATCATTAGATCGGATTCATTTGGCGCAAACTGTTATTTATTTTTATTTTAAATTATTTACATGTTGGATACGTATTTTGAGTGTGTAACTTTTCAGTTATAGTTAGACATGAAAAGCTTTTTTAGTTAATTTTAACTTTTTTTACACTTTGCTGTAAACTGTTTGTTGCGACTACACTATAGTATAGTAAATTATTAGCCTAGCTGTGTCGATCGCGGAGAGAGAGAAGGTAAATAAACTCGACGAGGTGAACAGGTGTATAATTAATTGAATTGCAAGCTTTGTGGAATAATGTCGTTTCTTAACCTTCTTCTATTAAACATTGGTTTGCGCACTAACGTGAGGAGTTAATTATTGATTGCTGCTGCTTCGACTGAGATGTAATAATGTAATGAGGTGGTGTGGCTGTTATTATGTTAGAAATCATGCGGTGATATGATAAACAAGAGTAATTTAATTGGTTTATTGAGTTTGACTTTAAGTTAATTTTTTTTAAATTGTGTCTTTTTGCTACAGTCAAATTTGAGTTAATTTGCCGAATATTCTTTTTTTCAAACAATAATTTTATGAGTAATAATTTACTAAATAAAAGAAAATAATGTATTCCATATTATCACAAATAAATAAGAAAAAATACTCCGAAATCTACAACACAACATTAAGAGAGCAGAAAAAATCTCTTTCGTGATTTGGTTTAACAAATATTTTGCCCAAAAATATCTGCATGCCACCAATTCCACTTTACTTTTCAGGATTGAAGGCATCAAGAAAGAAAACTGCCGAGAAATAGAAAAAAGTTTTTTTCTAATTTGAGGACAGTAATTTGTTGTTGACCGGTAGGGCCGGTTCATTAACCTATCAAAATTAAATATATCGTGTAATTTGCGTTCGAGGCCTAGTCTAATTTTATCCTAAAAATCGAAGCATTCCTCTTCTATTTTAGTGATAAAGAATATAGAATCCATCTGAGAACCTGTTGCGACTCCAGTGTCTTGTAGATACGAATTTATTAATTCTTAAGCAGGGGTTTGATTTCAATACCACAGGGCTAATTTTTGGGATCAATATACAAATTTTCTATGTTAAGAAGCGAAATCAGAAATTTAGTAATTGCTATTTTTAATAAATCGCTACACAAGAAACATAAAAAAACATGCGCCAACTTCACTTGAGATATTTAAGCATGTTCGTTACGCAGCATAACGAGAATCAATTAATTTATTGAGAGACACTAAAGTTGACTCAAAGTAGTTGAAATGCGTCTGTTCACTCAAAAACGCAAGACCCGGTGGCCTTTTAAGAAAAACAAAAGGTTATTGAGTCATTGCTACTACCTTAACTTTTGTCCGTATGTATGTTTGGTGCGTGATGTGTTTTCTGCCTAGTATTAGACTTTCGAAAATACTTAAACTAAGAATGATCATAAAATCTAAATAAAAACAATTTCTACACAGACCAGATGATAGTGGATTTACGAGCGTCGTGTTTCTTGGGAAAAATTTGATGGTTTTATCTGCTATCCTTAGTGAATCGTGGTTATGTGTGACGTACTTAAGACAATAGGTATGTAGGATACACTGTCACTGAGATGATCAATGAAAATTGTTGGTTGAAATAATTCATGTTGGGAAAAATGAAAAAGTTGGGTTTCGATTGCACGGCAGTAATACCAACAAGGAAATTTTTAGGGAAACCTAGCTGTTGCAAGGAAAAAGCAATTTAAGATTGTGAGCTAGCTATCGCAGAAAGAGTAATTTTTTTAAAATGTTTACCTAATTTCTCAGCTCCTCGATGAATTCTGAAGCTATTCTTTTTTCTTATTTACTTACTTTCGCATTCTTAAATATGATTTTGATTAACCTATTCGGATTTGAAAATGTTCTTAGGAATAATTTTGATGAGAACAGATCCATATATTGAAGTAGAAACTAAGGATAAGACCGTTAACGTTTTGAAGGAAAAGTGTCCTTATGAGAGCATATGCAAATATCATCCACAGAGACTGTTAGGTTGTATCATTGCATTTATGGCTGACATTCTACTCAGGGAGAAAAATGAAACAAAGAGCTGAATGGCTAGATGATTTTACGGACAGTGGTTAAGAAACCTAGTTAGCAATGAAACGGCAGTTTTTATAACAATTTGGTATCCTTTATGGCCCTAGAAATGGGTAACGCTATCAGGGCTTTCAACACCAATCAAAAATCGAATGCGGTAAGTGTAAAACATGACCTGTAATCCGCGTGGTCAACTGGTTAGAGCATTAAGCCCGTAAGCCGAAGGTCTCTGGTTCAAGTATAGCTGGCGTCAACGAGATTTAGTTCGAGTGATTCTTCGGACGGACTATAAGCCTGTTCAGTTATGATACGTGTTGGTTTGAAATCAGAACGTTTTGCAGCTGGGTGGACGGACACACGGCCAAAGCGTGATAATGATCATATCACCTTGTGGAGTACCGATACATTCGATCATGACAATGAGATACTCTATCTCTAAGCAAAGGCCTGAAAGGTTCTGTAGTGCTACGAAAAGAAAGAAGAAAAAACATGACCTAGAACTTAGCAGCAAAGCATATGTTCAACAGAAATAGAGATGCTCAAGGCGTTCCACCAAATTTCCATAGTGGAAGAGATTTAACGTAAAACGAGAGCACTACTCATATTAGTTTGAGCAAGTTCGACATTGAAGCCTCTGGTGTTACAAGCGCAACATCAACTTTCTAGCGTTTTTTGGATTAGATACTTCAAAATCTGAACGGTGGTGTCGCGACTTACGCGAAATCTTCATAGCCTCAGAGCGGGAGAAGTAACAACAGCATCTAGGAATATTTTTTAGGAAGCCTCCAAAGCTTTGAGCTGACCATTTACTATTGAAGATTTATTTATTTATTTATTTAAAAAAATCGCCTTACAGACCAATTACATGTCAATTAATAGATAAATACAAATATACGAATTCAAAATATGGAAGAAATTAGAGAAAAAAGATTCAATTCGATGATATCAAAAATTAAGACTTGAAGGGAGTATTTATGAATTTGATTTTTCATAAAAGTTTTAAATACGCCAAAAGACTGTGGTAGGGGCCCAAGGCTTCGCTAAGTGTGCATACGAGGTAAGCGCAGTAAGGGAGAGTGTAAAGAAGGTGTTAGTACGTGCATACGGAACATGAAATTGAAGCGAGGATCTATTAGGGTGAGCAACGTCGAATGTAGTAATTTGCCTGCATATATTTTGAGGTAAGAGACTATGATGAAGTTTGAACAAAAGACATTCGTCAAGGAAAGATCGTCTGGACTCTAGGGTAGGAAGCTTCAAAATATGTAGTCGGTTATCATAAGGGGAGTAAAGAAGGTTGAATTTGAAGAAAAGAGACCGTGTAAATCTGCGTTGAACTGACTTAAGAGCATCGATGTGCTTCCTGTGGTACGGATTCCAAATTAGGGAGCAGTACTCCGAATTACTACGTAATAGCGAGAATTAAAGACACATACAGGAGGTGATATGTTGGAATCGTAAAATAAACACAGTTAAGCGGGAGGCTTTCTTAATAATTAGAGCAATGCAGAGATCAAACTTCAGTTTACAATCGAAAAGCACACCAAGATCCTTAAAGGAGGTTACATTGATCAAAGGGATACCAAAAAGCCTGTACGTTGAGAGAAGAGGAATTTTCTTACAGGAGAATGTCATCTGATGGAGTTTGGAAACATTTAAGGAGAGATTGTTTGATTCACACCAATCAATACGACGCTGAAGATCGGTTTGAAGATATCCTCGTCTGAAAGGTAATCAATAACTCGAAAAATCTTGAAGTCATCAGCATAAAGCAGACAGGGGGATGTGATAACAGAAGATAGATCATTGACAAAAAGTAAAAATAGTATGGGGCCAAGTATTGAACCTTGCGGAACCCCCGAGCTCGGGTGAAAAGAAGAAGAAAAGCAAGAGTTTAAAGTGACTACACATTCATTGACGATTCAGAACATAGGAGGGAAGCCAGGAATAGGGACAAATAGGAACATTGAACCCTAAAAGTTTCTCAAATAGGAGAGGGTGATCCACTGAATCAAAGGCTTTAGAGAAATCCGTAAAAATAACGTCCACTTGTTGTTGCTCATCGAGGGCAGATATTGCAGCTGCCTTCGATGAGCAACAACAATGGGTAAAAGAAAGTACGGGTAGATCTGCCTCTGACAAAACCATGCTGTTGATCTGCTAGAGATAGGAGAACAAATGGATACAGGGCTCAAAAACTATCTTTTCAAGAATTTCACCAAAACAAGGGAGATGGGAAATAGGACGATAGTTTGAGACGGTATTAAGATCAACAGATTTGAAGATAGGAAAAATATGGGCAATTATCCATTGGATAAACGCAAATTAAGAATAATTGAAAGGGGAATACAACGTGAAGAAGATAAAGATTTGGCTAGAAAATTTGGAATGCCATTAGGGCCCACACTGGTACTGTTGTCAAGATTATTAAAGAGTAGCTCAACCTGCAAGGGGATTATACGAAAAGTAGTAAGTAGGTTCAAGGAAGGGGAAAGAAGAAAAATAAGAAGCGAATAGTTCACAAGATTCTTGAGGAAGAGACGATGTCACGCCATCTAGACTAAAATTATCAGGGACATGATGAGAGCTCCTTAAGATTTCGCGTATGACCAGAACGCACGAGTTTGATTCGATATTAACGTAGTTTCAATGTGGTTAACATATGCTTGAAGCGCAGAAGTGACAATTTCCTGGCTGCGGTACGACGCTTTTTGAATTTAGCGAGGTCAATTGTGAGACCACTGCGGGAAGGATCTTTAGCTTTAATTGCAATGGCAATATAAACCAAGGAGCATCTTTAGGTCTTCTTGCTGGAAACTCAGGGGGAAGTTGCGAGATGAAGAACGAAAGAAACATATAGAGCTTATCAACACAATCTTCAGTGTGGAGATCGTTGAAAAAGGAATACCAATTCACGGCATTAAGGCTAGTTTCCATGCTCGATAAATCGGCTTTTAAAAATTTAGAGTGGGACAGTGAGGAATTCTTCAAAGATCAAGCTCAATGGAGAGCGACGGATGTTGGGGATCAGGTTTGACAAAGGATGAGAGTGCCGCCGATGCGGACAGAGAAGAAGGCGACAAGTTGGAAAGAACAATATCAAGCAATTTGTTATTGGCATTAGGAATAATATTAAATTGGATAAAAGAACAGAGGGAAATAAAAGAAGAAAGAGCAAAATGCTACCGCCAGAAACTATGGAGACATACATATCATTCCAAACAATAGAGGGCAAATCGAAGTCACCACAGACCAATATAGGGGTAGAAGGGAAACGAGCATTAATATAGCTCGAGCAAGAATTTTACAAGGGACATACACAAATAATACGAGGAAGGAAAGAGACTCGGGAAGAGAGACTAGCACAATTATACACTCAACAGAAGAAGATGGAGTAAAATCATCACAGGATTTGCTAGTAAGGGAACCGTGTATACCCCCTAGAACGCCTCCACCGTCAGATACCAGTAGCATCGCGGTCTCTATCTCTGCGGAAGATTAAATGGTTCGGAAGTAGCTCACTATTACTAATGTCATCTGTCAGCTATGTTTCCGTTAGACGGGTGATATTCCACGGCAAAAGGATGGAAGAAATGCGAATTTCAGTAGTCTTAATCCTCAGACCACGAACATTTTGGTAATAGCAAGTAAAGAATGAATTACGACGCCTCAGATATGTTTCTTCTGGGGCGAAAGGACACAGGATGGTTCCACTTACGAATCGGAGAGAACTTTTTGACGAATACGCCAGGGGGCCAAAATTCCTTATCAAGCAAGATACTAAGGTTAGCTGGAACAGTAATTTTGAAAGACGCAATCAATCTGTTCGTCTTTCCATCACGCGTAAGTTTGGTGCACTGGAGCAACTCAGAACTAGAGTTCAGTTTATACTTTATATGAGCGATGATACCTTCAACTGGTGTGTTATATTCTAATCGCGAAAGAAATGTTTGTAGCGGCGGGGATATAGCAAGCAGTGGGGCGCCAGGTTTCACCGCAGTAATATTTGTCGCCATATCGCCTCCAGGTGAGGGCCCCCGGCTGGCAGATGTAGATCCTGGTGAGCCTACATTTCTTATCGTCAATTCGTTATCAGCATTACTTTGAGCTACAAAGGTCTCAGGCGGGCATGAACACTTTGTTATGGAAGCAGGCTGCAGAAGTTCAGGTTGCTGCTGATTAGATGTCAATTGCAGATTTTTCGGTTGTGCTTGTTGCTATATTTGTTGTAATGATGATGTTGCTTTTGGGAACCAGTTGACGGTTGCTGTTGAGGTTTCTTTGGAATGGCTCCCTTGCTGGCATCAACCGCAGTACACACATCAGAGCTCTTGATAGCTGAAGTAGAGCATAATGTTAGCGAGAGTGCAGGAGGCTTGTTCACTGGGCCTTCCCTATCGTTGATGGAAGGAGCACATACTTTACTGCGAATTTCTTGTAAAATTTTTGATTGCTCTTTTAATACTCTGAACGTATCTGAGATTGTCACTCCGCGACAGTCATTGCATCGAAGGAAAATGTTTGAATCGAATTTCGCCCGGATGTCATAAAAGGATACAGGAATGCCTAGACATTTAAAGTGGAAAGACTTCGCACAATATCCATCACACTCAAAAAATTTGGCTCGTAATGATTCAGGTTCATTACACTTTTGACATTCAATGTCGTAGGTTGGAGAACTTACAGCCATTTATAATGAAGTAAAAATACACAAACTCGCAGGAAAAAAATAAATCAATAAATTGAGCGAGGGTATTTGTAACAAATCACAAAAAGTCCGAACCTGCTTAAGTTGAATAAGTTTCTTTAGGTTAAAGGTTTTTATGAAATTATTATTTATTATTGTGATAGTCTCTGTATCATATTAATAATTCCATCGTTGCTAGGACTTTAACAGCCAACATTCAACCGTTTCGTAGTTTTTACAATTAGAATAAAATGTTTAAAAGCCTGGTGGATAGCCTGAATGTACAATACGTTATAGCAGCATATCGTTAAAATAATCCTGACAGTAGTATTTTTCATATGTTACTAACTATATTTCTAATATCGGTTGTATTATTTTTGGATGACATAAATACAATTCATAGTATCTAAAATTGGTATTTCGTTACATCCAAGCTAACCACTGAGTCACATCGAAATGAATTGCTGAATGTTTGACTTCGCAACAATTTTCTGTCGTTCTTGTCCCATTTGATCCTACGGTATTATTGCGAAATCTATCATCAGTGTCTTGTCGAAAAACGAGGCAAATATCAAAAAGTTGCAGTGTAGTTTTCTTACTCAAATCTCAGTGTATTATTTCGAAGCACTTATCTGTTCTTAAAAAAAAAAAACATTTCATAATGAAACTTTTAGGCACTCAAAACGCTATTACACATATGGCATACAAATACAGGTACATAAGGTGTTGTATATTCAAAATGTAGATCATAACTTCTAAATCATTAATGCCAGGTTCGAGTCCCAGCCGACGCTAAAAAAACTAATTAAATTATAAATCAAATTATTTCATTATCTCCCAACATTTTTTTTCAATCCCAATAGATTGCATCTCAAAAAAAAATTTCATGCGCAAACCCAACACATTGATTAAGAAATTGTATCATTCATTCAGGAAAACAACGCAAACCATTAATTATTCATTGAAATTCCACCATTACCTCTGAATGTATATACAGGCACGTATTAGAATTCCATTTTGTTTTTTCACTTTGTATTTCAATATTTTGAATTTTAACAGAAACGTGGGTCCTGCTCTTATTTTTCGGATAGAATATCCAGTTCGGCGACATAGTATTATGTCATAGTGTAGTCAGGAGTGCTAGAACCGCTTGAAATTTGCAATGCCAATCAGAACCATAGTTAGGACACAATCATGAATGATGTAAATAGAATATGCTAAAACAGATACTACAGCGTAGAACAGTTTGATTAGATATTTAAATTAAGGAGGAGGATCTCGGACGGAAATTTATTAGAGTAAACTCTTTGATGAATTGCTAGTGGAGCCTTCGTAGGTTTCATTGCACTCGTATTTACAAACATGCGTGGAATGACTGCTTGGACTAGATATGTATCTTTTCTTATCTTGTTCAAGTATTTTTTAATCATAGTTTACTTTACTTGTACATCTTAGCTCTACATGCAAGTATATGTTTGATGATGATTTGTAACGCTATCGAGATATATTCAACCTTCTGTATTACACCAAATGTACGAGTAATAGCGAACATTATCAACGTAGTAATTAAGTACGTTGTTGAATTGCATGTTGCATGTAATTAATGGAAATTATGATTAAACGGTATCAGAATCTATTTTGTAACGAGTACATATTTCTTTGATTTATTTTTCGTTTATTACCTCTTCATTGTAGGTTTGCAGTCTACACACTGAGAACGAACTGTGGTCTGATAAATGAAAGAGGAAGCGGATTTCAGGTAATGTTTGAACAATTTTTTATAGACAATTTTTTTTGTTCTTTCTTAAAGACAATTTATACGTAGGTTTCATCAAGAACTGGAGAAAATTTCGAAAACACTTTGTTCTTGGAAAAAAGAACGAACTTATTTAAAAATGATGTGTTTCTTTAATGATTCAATAATACATCGCCCTACAGTCTAGATTGAACCTTGGAGAGCACTTTCCTTCCATAGCGGTTAGGATGTTCAGTATCACGCTTATCCGTGTACGAGTATCTAACAGTTTTACTGGATACTGATTTTTTTTCATACCCATGACTGCTGAGTAAGTTCGTAGTCCGTTCGAACAATCGCTTGCAAGAATCTCCGTTGCCAGAACTCGAACCAGATACATTCGGTTTAAGCGTGGACTATGATGATTCAAGTCCCCGTTTAAACCGAATGTTTCTGGTTCTGGTAGTCCGCGTGGTGTAGTGGTTAGAGCACTAAGCCCGTAGGCTGAAGGTCTCTGGTTCGAGTTTCGTTGGCGTCAACGAGATTTAGTTCGAGTGATTCTTCGGACGGACTATATGCCTGTTCAGTTATGATACGTGCTGGTTTAAAATGAGAACATATCGCAGCTGGGTGGACGGATACACGGCCAAAATGTGATAAAATAAAGCGTGATAAAGCGTGATAATGATCATATCACCTTGCGGAGTGCCGATACATTCGATCATGACAATGAGATACTCTATCTATCTTTAAGCGAAGGCCCAAAAGGGGCTACAGCTACGAAAAAGAATAGATAATGATTCAATCGATATGTAGCAATTTTTCGCCTTGTAATTGAATCAATCCTTGGAAAAAACAAATTTCCTCATCCTTTCTGGCCCACTTGAACATACCATCTAGCAAAGCGGAAATCCGCTTTGCCTGTGTTTATAGAGGTTGTGATAAAACTAATTTGTTGAAACATTTCCTTTCTAATTCTGAACACTTATTGCTCAATATGCTCACCCTCTATATACATACAATATTCACAAACATCTACTAGGCTTCATCACTGTATCTCATCAGAAGATCTAAATGAACCAAATATATAAGTGAAAGCTTAAAGCAAGGAAAAAAGGATAATAGGCAAGAGAAAACCCATTCGACACAATTTCTATCCGAATCGCAATAGAGAATTTCAAATAAAAGGGAGCATGTATGTTGTAGGAGTAGAAAGATTTATACTAGAAGCTCAAAGGACTCACTAAATAGCACTTACTCAACCCTCATCATTCAAATCAAAAGGCTTTGAAATGAGCCTATTTAAAATTGAGAACATAAGAGTTGGCTATTAATTGCTTTTGCCTTTTTTGTGCTCCTGATAGCTTCTGCATTTCGAATACAAAATTGATGATGAATCTTCAGAAGCTAATTATTAATCCCACCATCAATTAGGCCTAGTTATCCATGACACCTGCTTTAACCTACACGACGCCTTCAACTTCCTTCAACGTAGAATTCAAAAGAGAGGCACTAAAAATTTTTTCCTTTCTGCTTATCTCAGCATTTCAATCTCTGAATGTCTGAAATTTTCGTTGCCTAGTAAGCTGGTTTGACTACAGGATGAGAAGAAAAAGGAGGTTTTCGCTGGAAAATAAAAGTAACGAAAAGTAGCGCAATAATAAAAATCCTTCCTTATACGCTAAAACAAATGAAAAGAAACAATATGTTGAGTAGACTTAGGTTTTATAGTAGGCGTACCAAAAAAAGGAACACGAACAAAAAAATTCTCACCATCCTTCCCGAAAAAAAGTTCAGCAAAGACGCAATAAAGCGATAAAACAAAAAGTAGCACGTAGATAAAAGAAATATTGTAGAAAATACGAGTACAAGGAAATACATCAAGAACTTAGCTTTAGGGTATAATGGTTAGAATTTGAAAGGGAGTCATTATAATGGAGTTCTTTTTGATTTCGGCGGATACTGAATCTGGATAATTTGTGGCAGGAGTTGATAGGATAAGAAAAGTCCAAGCTAGAGGTTAAGTGTATTATTTCTGCAAGTTAATATATCTGCCGTGAAACCTGACAGCTTCAATTTGTAGCTGTTGAGTTATGGCTTTACAGAATTAATGTAAGACGTGGCTGCTATTCAAGGATATTATTCGTTGGGAAAAATTTGTTTAGTTTATATGTAAGTGAAATTCCGGCACATATATCGTTTTCCAGTTTGATTCCTTCAAGCTAAGGCGAAGGTCTACATAAAGTCATTGGATCAACTGTTCTATGGTAGGAAATTTGCACAATGGTACAAGCAATAGGAAACCTGAAGGCAGAAGAATCCTACCTAAAGTATTGTAGAAAGTCATAAAAAACATCTGGAGCTCTCTATTAAGAATTGTCTCTTTTTTGGTTAAATAATTTATTTATAGCGCTGATACCCATTCAATATCTCTTCAGTAATTTTGGAAACCTTGTCGCCAATTATGCGAATTGAGTTATAAAATATTAAATCCATTTCTATCTAGAAATCTGCAAAAATAAGCAAATTGAAAAGATTCTTTCTATTGGTCCAGGTTTGCTCCACGTGGGTTGCGTAGCGAAAAAAAATCATTTCGTTTTTTCGATCAAATTATTACTATTAAGTTTATAACTCAGGAGACAGCTATGTGTAGTTATATGGGTAGGATATAATGTCCGTAAAAGACTGCAGCGATGGTCTGCTGACTCAGCGGAAGAGGATGTTGGGATCCACTGCGATTGGCCTTGTCTGGGGACGCGTGAATGCGCTGGCAGGCTAGCGTTGCGGCGTCGTGGGGCGGGTTCTTTCCCCCTAGCACAAACCCACTACAAAAGAATTTCCTATCCACGAATTTCTGGGGTCAAATAAATGTCGACCCAAGTCAAAAAGGAGGTAATCAACTAAGGGTCGGAAATTACTGACGGACTATTATGAATATTTTCCTTTTACTGTGCATGTAAACTTTGCATGTGGTTGAAACTGAGTACGGACGGACAAACAGACGTATATTTGTAACTATCGACGCAGGTCTTTTGCGTAATATACCCCGACTTCTTTCCCCGATAGGTGGTGTTGGTAACGATTGGGTCCTACAACCTTCTGTACACGGCTTTTCAGGAAGCAGCAATCTAACTTGGCATTGTAATGCCCAGCGGCGTCGCTTTGGCGGAAATTGCGTCGAAATACCACATCCCCTTCTTTAAAATCGGAAGGTCCAATTGGTTGGCGTAGGTCCCTAATCGCTCTTGAGGCTTCAGCGCAACGACGGGATCTCCCAAACAATTCAATTACCGTAGTAGCCTGTACGATTTGCCATGGCAAATTATGTGCTGTCCGAAGGCGGCAAAGTAAGGCGAGACACCGGTGACGGAATGATAAGACGACCGCAGAGCGCAAGTGAGGGCGGACAATCTGCGGTCCCAATCCTTCTGAGTTAGATGCACATAAGAACGGATCGCGCTAACAGTGTGCGATTCAAACATTCTGATGCATAAGATTGAGGAGAGTATATGGGTGTCAGTTGGTGTTAGATACCGTACTGTTCGAGTAGACCCTTAAACTGTCGAGATCTGAACTGTACTCCGTTGTCCGAGTACATACTTTCTGGTACACGTGGAATACTCGACTCTCTAAAAATTTCACGATGGATGGAGTCGGGAATTTGCGAATAGGTTTCACCAGTGGGAATTTCAAGAGCTGGTCTAACACAACGATAGCTCCGATGCGTCCCATAGAAGAACGAGGATATGGACCGAGTAAATCTATATACAGACGTTGGAATACGCGCTTCGGAACGTTGAATTGACCCATAGGAGGTCGAAGAGGGTGTTTGGGCGCTTTAGTGCTTCTACAGGTCTCACAGGCGCTCACGTAGTCTTTGACCTGGGATGACATTTTAGGCCAAAAGAAGTACTTCTTAAGTCGCCGAAGCGTCCGAACGTAACTACCGTGGGCACTTAAAGGGTGGTCCTGTGCGCCGAGGATCACATCGTGAGTCATTTCCTCCGGTACCCAGAGTTTCCAGGACTCTTCTTCCTGCCATGGATCACCGGCGGCGTATTCATTTCGTATATAAACGTAGCCGTCTATCACTTTAAAATTAGGCAACTGTGTTTGTTGGGTTGGGATGGTTTGCCTCAACTCTTTGTAGCTGTTTGACTCAAAATATGGGATGTCTAAATCTATCTCAATTGGGTCACTGCATTCACTGTCAATTCTGCTCTCTCGGGTGAAAACATTCGCGAGAGAGTATCGGGCATGATGTTCTGGGTCCCTTTTCGGTGTTTGATTGAAAATTTGAGCCCTTGCAGTTTAAGAGCCCATCGGGACAGGCGTCCATGTAGGTCCGCTTGGTTCATCAGCCATTGTAGCGAAGCGTAGTCTGTGATGATTTCAAACTGGTGACCATTGATAGGCTCGGAATTTCTTTACAGCCATCACCGCTGCCACATTCCTGCTCGGATACGGAGTAGTTCCTTTGGACTGAGTTCAGCTTATTGGATATGAAAGCAATGGGAGCTTCCTCTCCCTCTTCGGTCAATTGCACAAGCACGGCCCCTACTCCATGTTGACTTGCGACACAATGAATGGAGAAGGGCTTCTTAAATTCGGGGCTTTGCAAGACTGGAGCAGATGTTAAGGCTTGTTTTAGCTCTTCAAATGCCTTTCGACTGAGCTCGGTTGAAATGAACTTTCCTTTCCACAAACTCCCAGGAAAAGTTGTAACTGCTAAACAGTTTTTGGCAAGGGGAGCTCATCAATCGCCCGAGTTTTGTCCGGATCCGTTTTGATAGTGGCATGTCCTAGATATCGGACTTCGTTCATGACAAACTTACTTTTCTGGACGTTGATGGTGAGTCCCGCCTTACTGATATGCAGGGCTAATTCTTGCAGGAGTAGGAGGTGTAGTTCAAACGTTTCCGTGATGAGTAGCAAATCATCCAGGTACACGAACACTTGATGTTTTAGATGAGGTGGAATTACTTTGTCCATCAGCCGGGTCATCGTTTGCGGAGCGTTACACAGGCCAAAAGGCGTTGTGACGAACTGGTATAATGGTCGTCTGGGCAATGTAAAATCGATCTTATCCCTCGGCCCCTCATCGAGTGGAATTTGCCAGAATGCATCTTTTAGGTCGAGACTGGTAATTTAATTTGCTTTCGGCAGTCTTCCCAATATTCCATCGATGAGCGGAAGAGGGTAAGTGTCTTTTACGGTCACTGTAATGACTTTCCTGGCATCTAGACAAAGACGGATTTTACCTGGCTTCACCACCAAGGTTACCGGTGAGGACCAGGCACTTTGGGACTGTCCAACTCCAACGACGAGTTGACCACTCAGTTTTGTGCTGGCGTGGGGTGACCTCTTCTGCGGCAAAAATCCTCTCTCGTGCAGCAATATGCTCCTGCAACCTAATATGGTATAGTTTCAATACATGAGTCAGTGGCTGCCGGGGTACTTCAGGCAGTATCTGAGGAATTGCAATAATCCTGGATAGACCGCGCGGCCCATTAATAATCTGAACCCGTAGCTCCATTCAAAAAACATGATAGTACTGATTTCTATCTGAACCAGCTCAAAGGCATGGACGCTTTATCTATATAAAACTGGAAAATCACGATTTACTGATTGCATATTTTATGTAGGGGAAAGGATGAATTCTTTTCGTGCAGGAAATAGGGCAGATAGCCCAATGACCATCGTAAAGAAATAGGAGAGCTCTTTCCAGATAATCTGATCGAAGAGATCCTTCGATGATTTGATATGAATTAGATACCTCTCACCCCATATTGTGGCGATTTTTGCGTGCAGGCCTTAGCCTACAAACTTGTAATATCTAACTTTCTCATGAATTTAAGACTCTTGATCATTTCAGGCTCTGAATTTTCTCCGATTGAGCTCAGAAAAAGGTAAAGAAAGTCCTGTATTTCATCGAAAAATCATCTACAGCGAAAAAGCTCATTTTTGACATAATTACTTTGTCAATAAACAAAATATGCCCTGATCATCAGCAACAACCCACACGCCCTTGAAGAGACATTACATCCCACGAAAAGGGATCATGTGATCTTAAGTTCGTGCTAGAGGTGTGGTTGGACTGACTATATCAACTTTCCGAGTGCCGCTAATTTCAATCAAAATAATGAGATACTCTAACTATCTCTAAGCGAAGGTCCGAAAGGGGCTGTAGTGCTAAAGAAAAAAAAATTGATGATCAATAGGGTTCGCTATCGTCTCTTGTGGAAACACGATTTTTGCCTAGAATTGCACGGACTTGACTTCATTGATAGGTGGTGTTGACAAAAAAGTGCCACAAAATTAGTCGAAAAATTGATCTACTGAAGAGGAAGTTTCGACAATCGTGTAATCTTGAGAAATGTTGCGGTTGAAAGGCCACGTTGTTAATTAGATTCGATCTCGTTGAATTCCTTTTATGGGGTAGTGTTAGGTCGGTAGATTGTCCCGGCAAGCTAGTAACGTGAGAGTAGCTCAAAAAGAATATTGAAGATGGAAAACTAGATCCAAAAAATTGATCACTGCAAAGTTGCATATGAAAAGATTCGAGTTCCATAATAAGGTTCAAAAAATTGATCCCTGCAGACGTGCATATGAAGTAAAATAAAAACTGTAAAATTCCATAATTAAGGGTAACATGTGCGCTTGAAATAAATTTCAGCCTGATATATCAAATACAAAATTTTTATGTTGATATCATGTTCAATGGAAATTAGGAATCAAACAATCTGCACCTTGAAAGAAAATGAAGAAAATCCTGTGGAAGGCTATACTATTATAAAAGGAAGACCAAGTTTTTGGTGGTTTGTTCTGTTGGCCACTGCAAAGGGTACTCACGATTTACTGTCCTCATTGCCTATGTTAACCTGCATCAAATTATCTTAAGCAATGACAATACACACCTTGCATTAAATCAAAACAATTGCTTCATCCAAAACAACAACGATAACCAAAGCTTGGCAAATATTCAAAACAACTAAATCATCTAAATAATAGTCCAGATCAACAATCATTACAATACGTCTCGAGCCAATTATGAAGTCATCTTTATCAACAACCAACAATACCAATAAACACTAATGAGTCATCTTCAATCGAGAGGGTACTAGAATACGGTCTTAAATTTGAGTTGTAGTAGATTGACTTTTTAAGTAAATGGTGAATCACAAAGGGATGCATTGACCCTTAGCAAGCGAATGTGGCACGTGCGACAGTACGTCTGTGAATAGATCTCGGGCCAAACCAAATTAAAGGACGAAATCGACGCCAAGGTACACGTTCTGAGTAAGTGAAGGGATAATGAAGAAAGTAATATCCCTAGTTTGACCTCTGAACGTCACGGGTGTTGTCAATCTACCCTGGATACGATGTTTGGGGCCATCAGCTGTGCTGATTTCTGAACGCCAGGGTTGTAACGCCGTAAGGTGTTGATGGAGTACCTTTGAGTCGAGGCTCGAGGCAAGGCAGCTAATACTTGCACCCGTGTCAATCAGTGCAATGGCGATTTCGCCCAACACTTTGATTGTCGTTCTCAGAGACGTCTGAGATGTTGCATAAGTTTAGGGTTTGAGGGCAGATGCGCACTCTCTTGCGGAAACTCTGCCAACGACGAGTGGACCACTTTAGTTTGCGCGGGCGACAGGTGGCTTCTTCGGAAGCAAAGATTCGCTCTCGAGCCGCACGGTAATCTTGCAGTCGAACAAGATATGGCTTTAGTACGCGAATTCGTGGCTGCCGGGGTTCTTCAGGCAGTAACTGCGGTGGTCGGTGTTGTTGGACAGGCTTCCGGAAGACAGGGAACCCCCGCAGTCATAATTGTCAAGGCTGGTGTATTATCGTCAATATTGGGGTTCGCAGCAGGCTGGCAACCTACTGCGGAGCTTGGGAGTATCGCTGAGGTGGTCGGGTACTCGCTCGTCCGTTTTTTGAAGTGGCACAGTCTGGGCAATGCGGGAAGTAGGTGTCAGGCTTACCGCATCCATAGCAAAAAAACGTACGACATGCAATAAACAGATGTCCGGTTTGCTTGCAGTTCCAGCGGATCGTGAGGTTCCCCACCGCGGCTAGCGTAAGCTCATCTGACTCCCTGTCGGTGTCCTCCAGATCCGGAGTGTTGGTCTCTGGTACCACTTCCGCAATTCCGCGCCGCGGACCCGGGTCTCGCTAACAGGTATAGCCGTTCTCGGAGATCCTCCTTGACTCCTTCCTGTCGACTGACGGCTCTTAGAAGCGATTCCATGTCCTGAGGGTTGGAGTTCACGACATGGCGGCAAAGTTCCGGCCTCAAATTTCATTTTAGCACCCGCAGCAGTTGTGTTTGCGTTATCGGTTCAGATAACTGGTCATTTAGCCGTAAGATGTCGGCTCGATACTTGTAGAAGGGCTCGTCTGGACGTTGCCATCTGGCGTGGATTTTGTCCAAGACCCTCTCGTCCATGTTAACTGTGGTAAACTCCATACGGAGCGCCTCCTTCAGCCGTGACCAGCGGGGGATGGTGGAGTAGCATATATCCGCTAGTAAGTTTACAGCGCTGCTCCCGAAAGCTACATCGGCAAGTACCTGGCCAGCGGCGTGTGAGCTCCCGCCAACATCTAGTCTATTAGGGACTCCACCCGATTAATGAAGACCTCCACGTTGATGGAATTTGTCTCCCCACTTAAAAGGAGATTCCAGCCCTGAACGATGCTGGGGATCTGCGTCGGCATCAACCGATACGGTGGATGTGACGGTCCGCGTTGATCCGAAGGAGCCACTGGAGCAAGAATCGGTGGTTACACTTGGCTCAGCCTGGGCCGGTACACAGGAGCCATGGGATTCATGGAGGAACTGGGTAGATTTCGCTCGTGCTCGCGTCTCGAATCCAACGGAAAATCGCAAAGATTTGGGCCCGAGACGTTCGGGGACGAGCTATATGCGGGTTCTCTTGCTTGCTCTCCAGAGCGGCTACGCGGGTAGTCAAGCCCTGCATCAGGGCTATCAGATCCTGTAGGACTATTGCCTCCACGGATACGATTCGGCTCTGCCCTTAAGCAGGCGGCACTGGTTCGGGTCCTACCATGGTGTCAAGATCGTCCGTTACTGGCGAACCTTGGTCCCTGCGACCATTTGTTTTGGGCACAGCTCCTTGTGCGACTTGTGTCTCGACAGGTCCGGTCTGTGGTATGGCAGAAGTTGCTGGTTGTCTGCAAAATGGGCATGTCTGGTTGACCAAAAGATATTGGGCCACGAAGGTTTCGTGAAACTGATGGCTACAAGGTAGCGTACGCATGGCGTGCCATCGTTTCTGGCTTGCTAGCAAATTACGCAGAGCGCGGTCGTTTCCGCGTCTGATTTTCGAAGTGAAATTAAGAGTAAAGGAAATATAAAATTCATTTTTGGTGTAATCACTGATTGAAAAGTGAACTTTTCAAGAAGGAAAAATTTAAATTAAAAATATAAATTAAAGGCCGCACAACACTAGAATATTGAAAATGTAAATTTCTATTTGCAGATTTACTGATGAAATCCCATATGGCCGATCGGGTAAGACGTGTAATTTCAGAGGGGAATAGTTTAAAGCCTATTAAGAGTAACTTAATTCAAAATCGATCCAGACAATCACTTTTGCTTTCGCAGGGTTTCCGCACCATGAAGTCTCATTGTCATCATAAGACGAAAAATTGAATTATAAAATTGAACGAACAATTCAAACGACAGATTTTCGTTATACTGGTGTAACTAAAGATGCAGTGGGTAGTCCGTGTGGAGCTGTGGGTAAGGGCACACTCCGCTTGCGTAGCAGCTCCCAAGTTCAAACCTCGATGGAGGCATCGAGTTTGAGCTTCTGACGCTGCTGTCGGACTATCAGCCTATCCAGCTGTGATGGGTACTGATTGAAAAACTAGGTAATAATGACATGGTTGAGTGTGATATTGACCATAGCAGCTTGAATTCCGTTACGGCTATGGAATAAGATACCCTAACAATAAATCTCAACCCCGAAGCTCGGGTTTGGATTGTTGTGCGATAGATTATTATTATTAAAGATGCAGCGGAGTTTTCAGGTCATAATCTTTTCTAAAGGAAGGTAACATAAAGACAGGTAAGATAACAACTTTTAAAGCCTAATCCAGGGGCGAATAGTTCAGAGCAGACTCAGGTGATTATTTTTGCCCTCACAGGGTTTTCATACTAAGAAGTCTTATTTCCAAGGTTATATTATTAAACAGGGATGTAACGATAAAATTGAATGAAAAATTTTAATAACATACCAAATTATTGGAGTTACTATAGATACAATGAAGTGTTCAGATCATGACCCTTTCTAAAGAAATTATAAAACGACATTCATAAATCGTTCAGAATTTCCATTATTCTCCATGAATAAGGGATACTTGATTTTTACTTATAAACAGAAAAGGAATTTAAGTCCCTAGTAATTGGTACCTATTCTAACCCGCTTGTATTTCTGAGTCCTTTCTTCAAGAATTAACAAGCCTTTTCTTTGTATCCTGATATCCTTATGCAATAATTTTCAGGCATAGAACATAAATAATGAATACTCTGAACCATCATTTCATTTCCTAACCTTTATGTCTATAACATAATTCCAACCTCTAAAATAAGCAACATGTACTATATATATATCTCTCTCAAAAGAATCTGCAACAACCGAATAGATGGATCCAATTTATCCATCCGGCCATTATCTTTTGCTTCATCGAGAGGAGCGTATAGTATATATAGTGATCTTCTTAAAGCACATTATCCATCTTAACACCCCATCAGGATCGATAGAATCTTTCCATCTATTCTTTATTTAGTCTTCCTCAATCTAACATCTGCATTAGAGCACACGTTCTTAAGCTCCACTCCTGAAAATTTGAAAGAAACTACTTTTGCTGCTTAAGAGAACGAACAAGCGGACGAACCAACGAAAAACCCTTCAATCCTGCATGAATATAGGAGGTTATATTCATCTAACGAACAAGAGAAAGAGAATTCAAAGTTGGATCTAGTTGTATCCTTATAGATAGATAGAAATATAGAATATGTATTGAAGGGATTTTAGCCAGGCGACGTAAGAGAATATAATAAAGCAATAAGAATAGGAAGTGAGATTCTAGGCATTCTATCTTGCCTTTCTTCTCCCACTTTCTCCGTCTCTCTTTCTCTCACAAGCTCTCTTTCTAATACATGTCAAATGAAAATAGTCATTTGAGTAGTTGAAGCTAAGTAAAATCTCATCTATCCTGTAAAACCCGTAGCCTAGCTTGCTATTCTAAGTGAGAAAATGGACGAGAAGGAAAAAAGAAAAACTGGGCAATAGTCTAACCCATACCCTCAAGCGAGATTCATTAAGCGCATTCAGCAGGATTTACTATGCTTTGGCCTCACAACGTGCACAGTAGAAGTAACGAACAAGGAAGGATTCTAGAACGTTCGAATTGCTATTGTGCTTTTGCTACAGCTTCTATCATTGCTCCTTTTACTACAGCTGAAAATTGCTGCTATTTACTAGGACGTCCCAGGATGTTGAGGTTTCCATGGTCTGCAATTTTTTTCTTAGAATTTCCAGTTGGAGAACGGAAGAAGAGCTGGAACGAGGCAGAAGTAAAGGAAGCAGCATAGTGAGACTGTTCTGAAAAGGATTTGACGCTGAAGACTAATGTCAATAATCTCGGACGGATTTAGTAGAGAATGAACCGATTTTTCGTTATGATTATACCTTACCGTAACGGAAAACTTTCAATCACGTAATCCAGGCGTTGGAAGTTAGAAATTCGTCCTTACGGTCTGGGATTTTCCGGTTCTCGCTCCATGGCGAGTTGGTTTGAAACAAAATCTGCTGTATCCTTTTGCTAACATTGAATCAAAATTGTGAAGCAAAAATAAGGATAGAAAATGAATCGCAATAATTTTTCAACGAAAAATCGCAGAAATAATTTTTATTATAGAGAAATAATTGAAAAAGGGTAAATACATTTCAGGCGAAGACAAAATAAAGAGAAGATCTAATTAAGGTAAACTTATGACTAGCCAGAAGTTCGTGGTTGCCAGAAATCTGATAATCATTTTATGTCTTACATGTCTCAATTTAACACCAAGTAATTTATCGACCCCTTTCATCCATCTTATATAAACTGCAATAGAGTGCAACGTTCACCTTTAAATCGTTCAATAGGATGAGAGAAGGGGATGAACTTTATACAGCATCCAGAATAAATGCCGAATATATATAAATTAAACGACCTAGTCTCTCATTCTCAATTTCTCTCTCCGTAGCAACCACGCAAATCGAATGCACTGCAGACTTTGCACCATCCAGCGTAGCATAGTCCTTGCTGCCGAAGATATATAGTACGGTTCCATAGCGTACAAGTAGAAATTCAAAATATCCTTGCGCATAGATACCTTGTATGTATACTTGCACCATTGAAAGGATTCAGTACAGTTAAAGGGAGCAAGAACTATACAACTTTAGTATGTTCAAGTTTAAAGCCTTGCGGAATATATATACATATATAGTATGTGGCAGGATGAAGGAAAATGAAAGCTCACTGCACCGCCATAACAATGTGTGTGGGAGAGTGTTATGACTCGTGAAAAATGGGGTAGCGAGAGGGAGTTGAGAATTATCAGTATTTGTATAATCATCGCATTCCAGTCAAATAGGTTGAGGGTGGCAGGTGGTTGGTTTAGATCGATAAAATTTACCATTCAGAAAGATGGACTTTAAAGAAAATCCCTACACACGATAAAGGCAAAAAGAGCGAGGAAAGAAACAACTTTAGAGCTCGTTATAGCTATCAGACATTTATTCTCGATGTTTACTTTATAGTGGAGGACTACATAGCAAGAGAGTTATCGACCTCATAATTTTCACATGACGACGGTGAAATTGCTAACACAACATGAATCATTCGGAATGCAATTTATTGAGGTATTTGTTTCCATGGCGAATGTGAGTCAACAGAATTAGTGTTTTGGTTAACTTGAGAGAGGGGTTGATTTGAATAGATCGTATTCTTTTGCATGTTCATTGAACTCGTGAAGAATTGATGGTTCTTGTGGTTAAGTCGGTCGTAAATTTTGATTAAAAGTTATCACAATATGGTGATTTATTCTATCATTTCACTGCAAATGACAGTGTTTTATTTCAAAGCACTTAGGTATTTGAAATTGATCTTAATCACTTGAGCATATCCTTTCAAGACACTTTAAACATTTATTTTTTCTAAGACTTCCACTTCTAAACATCGTGCTTACTTCCGAATCAACTAAGCGAGAGAGATCTGGCGCATATGAAGCATTGCAGATTAGGTTCGAGTCACAGCTGGGACACAATCGTGGATTTAAATGGTGATATGAATATTAAAAGGCTTAATTTTAATGAATAATCAAGAATTGATCGTTTTCGTAGTAGAACATTTGAAGGGCTTTTCTTATTAAAAAATTAAAATATTTAGCTTGTCACAGGAAAAAGTTTTAGCAAATAAGCATATAAGCGTTGATAATTGATACCACTCCCAAACGTTTAAAAATATCTAGACAAATTAAATCACTTACATGCTTTATGTCACTGTGGTTTAGGGTCTGTATTTGAATTTTTGTTTTTACGACTGGTTTGGGACTCAAACTCAGGCCCCCAAGATTCCGAAACCAAAGTCTACACTTCTCAGCCAGAACGCCTTATGAGAATAAAATGTTTAACTAGATTCATGTTTGCCAGAGAAAAACACACATCAAACACTCAAAAGCTTGACTACAAAACAGGTGTAATGCAGTTTAAAGTGCTTTGAAATGAAGCACTGAAACGTTTGAATTCAATTTCAACAAAAAGAAAGAACAAAGGATGATCATTTTTGAAGAGTTAAATGCTTACAAAAAAATGCATGCTTTAAAATCGCTCACTGAGATTTGTAATGCAAGTAAAGATATTTTAAGCTATTAAAAGATCGAAGTTTTTCAGGAAGAATAAATTAATGATATGAGTATTTTACAATTAGTGAAGATTAATACAGGGTTATCCATTTCGTGGTAGGAAAGTATAACTTGCCATTTCACATGTGTCAGAATTAAATGTCATCCAAAGCGTGTTTTTTTTAGTTGAAGGTTTGCCATTTAGAAATATGGATCGTTTAACAGTCGAAGAACGCGTTAAAATTATTAAATTTTATTATAAAAATGGTGATTCTGCTGTATCAGCATTTAGGGCTTTATGAGCCGATTACGGTCGACATAATCGACCTACACAGCAAACAATTTCGAACACAGTGAGAAAATTTGAAGAGACTGGATCGGTTATTGATATTGCAAGGCCTGTGCATCATCGCAACATTCGTTCTGCTGAAAATATCGCTGTCGTTGCTCAAAGTGTGCAGGAAGACCCGAATTTGTCGATTTCTCGATGTGCTCAACATTTGGGCTTGTCTTACGGCTCATTGTGGCGGATTTTGCATTTGGATTTGCATCTCCATCCGTACAAAATCCAACTCACTCAAGAACTTAAGCCTCAAGACCAAACACAACGCAGAATGTATGCGAATTGGAAGATTGAACAACAAGTCATTGATAACGATTTTTCGAACAAAATTTTCTTTAGTGATGAGGCTCATTTTTCGCTCAGCGGTTACGTAAATAAACAGAATTGCCTCATATGGGGCTCTCAAAATCCTCAGGTGATCGCAGAAAGGCCTTTGCATCCGGCAAAAGTGACCGTTTGGTGTGCATTATGGTCTGGTGGTGTTATTTTTTGAAAACGATCAAGGAAGAGCCATCACAGTCAATTCTGACCGCTATGGACGGATGTTAACCGATTATTTTTGGAGAGAAATTGAAGATTATGATCTGGAGAATATGTGGTTCCAACAGGACGGAGCCACAAGCCACACAACACAGGCTCATCGAGCACTTTGGCAAGAGAAATTTCCAGGACGCGTAACTTCGAGATTGAGTGATGTCAATTGGCCCGCAAGATTCTGCGACCTAACACCTTTGTATTTCTTTTTATGGGGCTATGCGAAAGATCGTGTTTACGCGAACAATCCTCAAAATCTTGAGCATTTGAAAACCAATATTCGGCCGAGGTATTGCCGGAAATGTGCCGAAAAGTCATTGAAAATTGCCTCAAAAGGATTGAGGCCTGTAAGAGGCCCCGTGGAGGACATTTGAATGATGTTGTGTTTCACGTATAATGGCAAGGTTCAATCTTTCCATCTGAATATTTTATGTGTTTTCTTTAGCTTTACTTTCCCAAGCGTAAAATGGATAACCCTATAGAACTTAAATTTGAACACTAAAGTGCTTTGAAATAATAAATAGAAATATTAAGAGACATTGACGTAGCATAAACCGAGACGTGACATTTATTTGAAACAAGTTTTCTAAATACTTTTTTTTCTTTCGAAAAGTCATCCGGTCTTGCTCGATTTGCTAAACAGACGCATTCTGACTCCTTTGAGCCATCTTAAGTGTCTCTAAATATTATTGTTCTATGTGCTGTCGACGTTGATTTTGAGTTAATTTCGTTAGGTAGGTAGATTGGTTATTGTGACGGCCTGAGCCCTACATAAACCCTTAGCGATACTACTCATTCTCAATGTGGTAGACCCTGCGTATTTGGTTAAGCTTGAACATGTCTGTAACCAAAATCAACTTCAGGTTTGCTTCATATTACATTTAGAGGCCTCCTGAAGCTTGACCCCCGAGATTTTCATCGCCTCTAGGCAAGAGCTGGGCAATTGCACAGGGAGTGCTCTACCGTCCCCTGGTTTCCCACAGTTTCTGCAAGTCACTCCTTATAATTCAGATTGTATGTGCTGTTACCGAGACAGTGGCTAGCACGGAGCGCTCTTCACATCTGAATAAATAAATCAGCTATCTTTCCCTCCTATCCTCTCGATAAGGCTTTAGTTTGTACCGAGGTAGTTGAACTTTTCCAGCAAACTTCGGCTTATGTTGCCAGCTTTTCGTTTAGGATGTCCATCACTATGTGTATAGATTTTGGTATATCTCCCTTGCAAACTTATCGGTTCATTCGTTCCAGACGACACCTGAATGCCTTGGGATCCAGTGAATTAATACCCTTCATTATCTTAGAGATTCCGCCTCGCCCCACAGAAATTTTGTATCTTTTTTGATTTGATGGTACAAGACTGCAATGCCTCAATTGATGGCTAACTATCTGAGTATATCGTTTCCTGCTTGTTTCTCGTTTCCGGCGAGAATGTTAATTTCGCCGCCATTGGTATCGCAATTGTTTCTGCTTGGAAGATAGGCAGTCTGAAACTGAGACTGATCCTCAGCTCAGGTCACTACTGTTTCCACGGCGGTGTACGTTTAAGAGCCGTCTGTATAACTTCGACTTTAAGCCAGCTACATGGAATGGTAACTGAATAATTTATATCGAACATCTAACATAAGTAGGGCTCATATTAGCAGTCTCAGTTACTTCAGGAAGGTAGAAGCTTCTATGTCTACAGGGACGGGTTTTAAGCTGCTACTAGAGACACACTGTTTGCAATATGATTCACATAAAGGTCTATTAGAGGTAACGCTAGTAAAAGATTCAGCGAGTTTGAGTAAGAACTACTCAATCCATCTGCCTTTGTACCTTTTCCAATTTTTGCTTATATGTTACTTTGTTTAGAGCAGGCCACCAGACCACAACTCCATAAACAAGGATTGGCCTCAAGTCTGTCGCATAAATCCAGAGGCAGATCTCAGGCCGTAGGCCCCACCTCCAGCCAAACAGTTTCTTCGGGAACAAAGCGCAATCAATGCCTATTTGGATTTTTCCTCAATATTGCGTTTCCTTGGCAGTTAACTATCCAAAATGATACCTAGATATTTAACGTGGCTTATTAACGTCTCTTTTTCGCTATTATCGTTGCCAAATAAGAGTTTGAAAGCTGATTTTTCCTAATAAAGATGACTAGTTTAGTCGTCTATGAGTTCCCTTGTAATTTACCGCCCTCTGAGTTTTCTTAAAGCATTTTGAAAAACTATGAGAGCATTGTAGGATATTTTCATGAGGCTTGTAACATTGGTCGTCAGCCTAGGCCACCAATACTACTCCTACCAGTGTTACAACTTTCAAAATTCCGTTTGAAGTAAGCAACCACAAAAGTTAATAAGAGCAAGATTTGGCAGTTAAGAGCTCATAGGTTTAGCTTAAGACCAAAAAAGTCGGCTTAGTAAAAAGACATTTTCCAAAAGCATCCAGTATTTAGCAGGGATTTTGTTATAAGCTTCATCCGGTAGGATTTATTTACTTGTGGAAAAATTAACTAGATTGCTCATTTGAAACTCCATTTATTACATATTCCTTCATATTCGAGGGCTGTCCAGAAAGTAACGGACTTTTGGCCTGGCGCATCAGTGGGCGGAGCTTAGCGCCGCTGTCTCGACGTCAGAGTATTCTTGCACTCAGTAATCAACAACCAGCCGTGAAAGCTTGCGCGTTGTGCCTATCGTACTTTGTATACAATGGAGTGTAAAAATTAGCGCTGCGATTGAAAATCTTACCAGTTGTGAAATGCAAGCTGTGATAAGTTTTTTTTGGCAAAACACTCCGAAAATTAAGATGCGCGATACAAAAAAAGCGTCGGGGAGAACTCAGCAAGAAAGTTTTGCTTCTCCACGATAACACCGGTCCACACACGGCCAATTGTACTCAAGATCTCAATAGATCGTTTTGGATAGGAATTTTTCAATCATCTGCCGTATAGCCCGAATTTAGTACCGAGGGACTATCACCTGTTCCCAGCGATGAAGACGTGCCTCGCGACGCAACGCTTTGACACTGACGCTGAACTATATGCCGGTGTAAACTAGTGGTCGAACTCGAAGGCTGCAGATTTCTACAGAGAGGGAATTGAAAAGCTTGTACAAAGTCATGATAAATGCTTTAATTTAAATAAGAGTTTAGCGCCAAAGTACATACAAATACAATCAATTTGTTGTAGCACTATAGTCCATCCAGCTGCGATATGTTCTGATTTTAAATCAGCACGCATAATAACTGACCGGGCTTATAGTCCGTCCGAAAAATCACTTGATCTGAATCTCGTTGCCACCAACGAGAGTCGAACCAGGGACCTTTGGCATACGGGATGAGTGCTCTAACCTCTACACCACGCGGACTACTACATACAATACAAATTGTCCCCTTTTTTCAATCTTTTTTACTTTCTGGACAGCCGTGGCATTTTTGTTATAAAGTGACGGTTGTATTATAAACCAAGTACATCATGTTCTAAAAATTAGAACTCGGTAAAATAGACTTTCTAGATTCACAATTAAGTAGGTAGAAAACAGTATAGCCGATGAAATATGTTGGATAAACAAGAGTACCCTCCTACCAATAGGGTAATCTATCCAACCATTCGCGGAGATGTCTGCATTGTCTAGTTGAAACCTAAGAAATTCAAAATGCTGTAATTTTTTTCAAAACTATTGAATTCTTTTTTTTTTAAATTTGCACACCTTTCAGTGGCCTCCTAATGAAATTGAGCGACCGATTTTATGCTTCTTTTTATACAAGTAAACTTTTTGCCTAATTCCATCAAATCAGAGCTTTACTTCGGTCAAAACAGCAATCACCATCATTAGTCTAAACTTATCTCCATTTTGTATTCTGACGGACGATTCAGCTTGTAAACGAATTCAGCCGATATTTTCACTTCGTACACCTTTCATAAAACTTTGGTGCTTGTTGTGTCCTATCTAGTACATATTAACCTAGCTAATTTCAATAACTTTAACTTTGTTAAATTTAGTTGGATTCGTTTAAAACTTTCATCAGATATTGATCCTACATTTCGCTGATTGTATTTTAAAATTGATTCACTTTAAGCTTATCTATCGAATTTTATTCACAAAATCAGTATTATACTACATGCTTAGATTTAGCTTTGGCATTGATTCATAGCAGCATTTTATTTTGCAACTTTACGGCACTCAAGAAAATGACTTTGTCTGTACCCCAATTGATTATAGCTGAGTTGGCTCTAGTCAAGCCGGAAAATCTCTAAACCAAACTTATTGCCGCCGATGAGATTTGAACTAGGCAATTGTTATGCAAGAGATGAGCACTCTAAACTAGCACAAACTGGCCTACAAATTTCAAAGTCATGAAGAATTAGAACCATAAGAAGGACTTACTATACAAGAAGTTTTGCTATGGAATGAAAAAGCCATCAATTCTGATCTTTCCACGAGCTTTGGTAATTGTAGCTTCCATATTTACTACGAAAACTATCTGTGGCGTACGCATGGACGATTGGCCGAGTTTTGTTTTTGCATAAACCTCTATGTGATAAACAATAATGCAAAAGGCAGTTGATACTAGCAAAAACAGCACCTCCGAAATAAAACATATTGCTACCAATGAGATTTGAACCATCGAACCTTTGCGCAAGAGATGATCACTCTACATACTACACAACGTGACCTATAAAATGTCATTTTCATTAAAAATTAGAATAAAAATAGCTTTGCAGATTTGGGGTCTACTTGTTCTAATAAATCAATATTAGTAAAGGTGTGTATTAGAGATAAATACACATATACTGTTTTCTAAATATCTTTGACGGGCAGGTTCGAGCCCTAGCCGTGGCAATAAAAAGTGTTTTACGAAAATAATAATTTTGGATTATACAACCAAATCGATAAAAAACGAAAAAACCCTAGGGATGCCTTGCATATTTCGGACTATAGTAACTATTAACTAATATTTGCTCCATCAGAGCGAAGAAAAAGGAAATAATATAAAGACAAATAATTGTGGGAGAGGAAACAATGTCTGCAAAGTGTAACTTCAGAGACATCCCTTCCCTTCGAATCAATCCATTTTAAACATCAAATATGTATTTAAAACCTTAAAACGATCAATAAAAAAAACAATAAAACTTACTTTAATTTCATGATAGCATGCATTGATTGTCCAAATTTGTATAGCATCAACATTTAATCCAATTTTAAAATTCACAGTTCTCACACATACCTGCAATGAAATAGATAAAACCTTAATGAATATTGGATGGTATTGAAATTCAGCAATTTATAGATTAAAATATATTGATATAGGCAATATGCGAATATTCGTGCAAATATTATAGGATTTCCATTTGTAGCTTTGCGTAGTGGGGATCAATTTCAATCCTTATCACGAAAATATTGAATGTAGATCTTTAGATTAATTTTTAACATACAAAGTGTAAAGACCTCGTAAATTCCACAAATAACATTTATTTATCACTTCAAATAAAAATTTAAGTACATAATTTGAAATCGAATAAATATTTGATTTGTATGATTATAGCTAGTATTTGTGATAGTGTTTTGTTTGTTGATAGTGGTAAAATAATTAAATAGAAGATTCATGAATTTTAAAGTCGAAAGTATTAAAGATAGAAACATTAAATTAAAAATTGTTTTGAAATAAATCCCTAAATGCAAATCATATTCGCTAAATGAACGCTTTTTTAATTCAATTAAATTTTTATGTTTTCTATCAAGTCTGGTAAGAAATACAGTGGTGACCCACAAGGTTCGCAGTAGGCACCTATATTATTATTTTTTATATCTCAATAGACATTCTCTGTGACGCAACAGCGCAGCTTATTATGCCTGATTTAAAGGCAAATGTAGCGCAATAAATCATACATAATAACAATAATTTGTAGCCATTAAATATTTAATAAAAAATATAAATCCTAGCAATAGTACTTTATTTCGTAATGACCCCAAAATGCATTAAATGCATTGTATCTTTCAATCTGACATTCATTATTGTATCGTTTTATAATACGTTGTCGCTGATGTCGTCATTTTTTTTCTGTTTTCACAGTCGGCATCAATTTTACTAGATGCCTCTTTTTCACGCTTCTCTCCACCCTCCCATCTTTCTCCTCACTTTACCAACCCAATAAAAATAAAAACTCGAATCTGTGATGAATGAATAGTCACCGGAAATCGTGCACTAATTATTACCTTTTATTTCAAGCAAATCCCCCATCGTCATAATGTCAGTTTGCTAACTATTGTATTATATGCATTATAAATATCTTTTAAGGTACATACAAGTACTCAAATATGACTATCTAATAGATATTTCATTAGAAAACGAGAGACATATAAACACAATTTATCTATGAGTTGAATAGATACACAACAATATAAAATCTGTTTTTTATTGCAGTTGATTCGTACTAATGAATTTAGCGGAAAATAATTCATAAGAGGATTATAAGATTGTTCAAGTATCATGCGTGTTTCTGTCAGTAAAAATGCATTGTTTGAAATTTTAGTACACGAAGTTTTATATATGCACGTATGAGTAAGTACTATTGTACAATGTATGGCATATGTGATGAAATGTTTATGATGTAGGTTTTATCATTGTGCACGTCAATCTGTTTAGATATAGAAAAATATTAATGGGAAAATTATGCGTATCTAGTCGACTGACATGATTATTCAATAGAACAATGATCAAGACAATTCTGTAAAAGCTTGGCATACTGTACTTAGTGGACTTTTTAGCTCACGAAAAATTGGCAGTGCAAATCACAGAATAGATACATACATTAGGTAAGGTTTGCATCTCCCTCAAATCCAAACCTGTATTTTCTAACTTATTTTTTTTTTGTTTTCGTTTAAAACATGTTTTCGTTTAAAACATGTTTTCGTTTAAAACATGTTTTTGTCTGGGACCACGTGCTCTGGAGTATCTCGAGGTCACCGGATCGAAAATAAAAATCTGTTAGTGTCTTTTTGATAGTTTTCAAGATTTGCTGTTGAAACAATTCGTTCCTTTCTTTTTTCGACGGTTAACGTTCTTGGTACCCAAGCCAGAAAGGCCATATCGTTGAAAATTATCTAAATACTGGCATACGATATCCTTTTCATAGAGGCTAGATCTATATTACGGGGTATGGGAAGCTTATGACAGGTTATTGTTATTCCGTACAAAGGTGAGTACCCTTTTTCCTGTCACGTGGTGACTTTGGTTTTGTCAAGACTGGCAGATAGATGGCTTTAACATATACCAATGCTGGTGCATATGCTTAGCGATGGGCGATGGTTGACGCATTATTTCAACTTCATCCAACGAGGCAGTCAAGTTGACCCATCCGTAGTAAGTTCTAATACTGGCGTAAACCCTCTCTCGACTTCATCCCTTTGATATCAACTGAATGTTGGTCTTTTTCAACATACTCTCCAGTCAAGCACAGACATGGCAGTTCTTCAGGATGCTCGTATTCGGTTCAGCTTGAACTCCTGGCACCAGTGTTAAACTGTAGAATATGAAGTACGTGTAGTGAAGTTATTAGTGGATATTTTTTAGGCACGGGTACTTGATAACGACTCGGACTTCGTTTTCTTCTGTTTTTTTTTTTGTTAAATGCAATTTCCAGAGATAACGTTATATTTATATGTCTAAATATACAAGAACCATCGACCCCATCGACCCAGGATTTGCGAGAAAAGTCAATTTGATTTGCTTCCAAGTTACAGCTTCCTATCCTGGTCGTTGAAACACTACAGCCTCTGCAGGACTTGACTTTCTGCAACCGATATCTCTAGTCTCTCACTCTATCAATTGCATTTACGTGGACTTCGTCGGATAAGCTTTTCATTTACTTTCTCGCTGGTCTCCATTTTCAGTTTTTTTCAACTAACATGCATTCAATATATCAAATAAAAACTTTTTAAAAGTACGTATCTAAACAGAATCAACCAAACAATGTTGTGGTTTGCCTTCAAGAGAAAAGTCATAGGAAAACCTAGAAGTCTATGGTCGCAAATAACATGGTAAATATCTCAATAATGTATTTACAAACTTATAAATCATTCATGATTCATTATGAGGTTTGATATTCAATAGTTTTTTTTGACAGATCACCCGTAACTCCTGTCAAACTGTAATGTAATCTTTATGCAGTATTGTTTGACAAATTATCATGGAAAGACTTACAACGCAACAACGTATCCAAATTGTTCAGCTGTACTACGAAAATCTGCTCAATGAAAATCCGCTGTTATATCGCGAAATTTTGTTCAGTTATGAAGCGCATTTTTGGCTTAATGGACGAATCGCCGCATTTGGGCTGATGAACATCCTGAAGAGCTTCAACAGCTACCACTACAGCCACAGAAATGCACAGTGTTGTATGGTTTATGGGTCGGTGGAATCATCAATCGCTATGCTGGAATGTGTTATCCAAAATTAGACCCTCAAGATGGACCATTTACGGCGTAAATGTCATAGATTGTTCTTTCGACCTACAATAAAATTTTTACTACCGAATTCAACTTTATGCTTTTCGTTTGAGATTAAAAACCAAACCTCATAATGGATCACCTTACATTTGCAGTTGGAATCTACAAGCCAACATGTTTTTCAACTATTTGTTTATTATTATTTCAATTACTTAAAAATTTTTTCTATTATTTCAATTACCTAAAATTTTGGAGAGCGTTCAACATTGCTTGTGGACGTATGTTATTATCGGGAAAGCCGCAAGTGTGTTACTAGGGCATATAATCGCATTTAGACAGATTTGTTTCTTTGTATATTATAGAAATACAATTTTGGAATTTTTTTGTGGTTGGGTGGTGAAGGCTATTTACAAACTAAGTATGGGGCTCCTAGACGCACAAGTCCAGACTACCCTCTAAACACCTACTCTGTCAACCTGAGAACCTCACCTGGAACCGTTTGACGCACTACTTCGGGCTAAGCCTCAATTTGCTATGCCGTGTAGCGCCTTCATGTTGGGGGATCCGTCCTCTAGCGGGAGAGGAGGGAGGAAGGATTGCTTGAAAAATGATCACCCAATCCCGACGTCCTCGGCTGCTGTGAGTCCTTTTTATCTTTTAGGACTACGCAAGCATAATGTGCCAAATGGTTCCATTTGTCATCCGATGCAAGTAACTCCCCGATTATACTATCCAGGGAGAGCTCTCTTGTTTCCTTGTATAAGTCCCAGCGCATACAAAAAATGTGTTGTAGGCATCTTCTTCTCCTGCGCAAAACCTACATTAGGGGAACTGCGACTTACCAATCTTATGCAAGTAAGACTGAAAACACCCATGCCCGCTCAAAAGCTGGGTCGGGTAGAAGTCAGTTTCCCCGTGCCTTCGATTGAGTCACGGTCTCACATCCGGGATGAGGCGCGCAGTCAATCTTCCCTTCGTGCTATTCACCCAGGACTGTTGCCAATCATTGAGTAAGCGTTGTCTCTCTTCGCAGGAAACTGTCTCCTTTCTGTCTTCGTTTCAACGCAGGTAAATAGCGCGGCGCTCTGCAGCAAGGACGGCGATAGGTATCACGTCTGCATTAACTCTCTCAGAGGCTGTCGGATAAGAAGATGCAATACTCAGTGCTCCTCTTCTCTGTACTTGTGCCAAGCGTTTTCGGTACAGTTTCTTGCTGAGAACGTCACCCCATATTTCTGCTCCGTACAGTAGCACCGACTCTTTGGATCTCATCGAAAGTCGCCTTCTAGATGTGTTGGGTCCGCCTACGTTGACCATAAGTCGACTCAGAGCCAATGCGCCTCAAGCAGCTTTATCAGCCATTACCCTGATTTGTTCGGAGAAACTTATCTTCTAGTCTATCAGTAACCCTATGTATTTTAGTGATGGTTTCGATTCAACCAGTACTTACCCAATACTAATTGCCCTTACTCTGCGGAGTACCTTCTTTGTCAGAATAACGACTTCGGTTTTTTCCAGTGATATACTGAACCCGCGAGCAGTCATCCAGTCTCTTAACCGGTGCATAAGCATACCTAGTCTAAGTTGCACCTGTTCGACGGTGTGTGTATAACAGAGAGCTGCAACATGATACGCATAGCTGAGCAGGCGCGGCAGCTCTAGTCCCAGTAGCGCATCGTACGTTCCACAAGTCAGAACCAAGGATAGATCCTTGAGCAACAACCGATGCAATTTTCATCCTTCAAAGGCCCTGTATCGTATCATAAAGCATGCTTCAGCCCTTCAGGTAGTCCCTCAAAAGCCGCATAAGATATTCTGCAGCTTGAAAGGAGGTTTTCAGCGTATCCAGAAAAAACACCCCTTTAGTGGAGTTGAAGGCGTTCCGAAGATCAAGTATCACCAACAGAACTATCTGTCGCCTGTGTCTCAGCTTTTTAGATCGCTGCTATTGCATCTATGGTACCGCGTCCTGCTCTAAAGCCATACTGCCGAGGAGATAGGTCCTCAGTAGCACGAATCGCGTCTCTGATTCTTTCCTTGATAAGCACTTTCCCAGTCGTGTGTAGCATGCATAACGGGCGGTATGCAGACGGCGACCCGGGATTCCCCTTGTCCTTGTAGTACGAACCCGTCTGTTTCAACCTTTCGGGCAAACCCTTCCCGCAGGCAACCGTTGAATGTACTGAGCAGCAAGTCGGGACAATGGGGATGGACGAGCTGCAACACATCAGCTGGGATACCGTCTGGAACTGGAGTTTCCTTGGTTTCAATGATAAGATTACCTCTTCCAGTTCCAGTCGCATGAAGAGTGGGAATTCGATTGCTATTTCACCGTGGACAGCATCAACACAGACGGGGTGGGGGGAAAAAGTGTCCGCACTATCTTGTCCATCTTTTCCGCTTCATGTATGCAAGGCATTTTCTGGCCAACTTATATGCTGCTAACCGGTTGCATGCCTCGTCGCGGCTCCATGCCCATTGAGCTTTACCTCGAACCTTGTGACACTTCCTGCGCTTTTCAGCGATTTCAATCGACCACTAGTATACTAGAGACTTGCCTTACCGGGGTCTCCGGCGGGGCATAAAAGTGCTGCAAGCAGACGTGATGATGCTCATAGATGAGTTCACCACGTCTTCAGCTGCTCTCTTTCAGCTCCTGCGGATCTTCCAGCAAGGCCCATATGTCGTGAGTACCTCGACGAGCCTCTCGATGTCCATCCTTTCAATGTTCCACCCATTTGCAAAAGGTCGAGATCATGGGCGTTGGGAGACAGAATCACAAATCTCAAGCAGTATAAGTTGATGATCACTGGCTGAGTAGTCCTCTCATGCTCCCCACCTGCCGTGCCGGGATCTCCGACAGGGCATAGAAGCGCTGCAAACGGACGTGATGATGCTCATAGTTGAGTTCATCACATCTCGAGCTGCCAGCTCTTCAGTTCCTAATCTCCCAGCAACGACACACCTGTCGTGAGCACCTCAACGTATGTTTCGGCGTCCATCCTCCCAATGTTCCACCCAATCGTGGAAGGTCGAGACCATGGTCGTTGGGAGTCAACATTTGAGATTTCAAGCAGTATGTACTGATGTTCACTGGCTGAGTAATCCTCTAATACTGTGACTCCGAAACAACGGCGAAAATTCGGCGTATAACCGGTGTTCAGCATGAATAGCCCTCTCCTGGTCACCATATCTAGAATTTTTTTTCTCCGTGGATCACCCTAACGAATTCGTGCACATCTGCGTTTGAGGCTGAGTAGTAGCAAATGAGCTTGATTATCTCTTGCAAACTACTTGAGCGTGCTCCGATGTAAATTAATCTGCAGAATACGGCTCATTACAGAAGTGCTTTGGCTTTGGTAAGGGCTTCCTGGAAAACCCGACATTTGCCTGTATCTGGTCCGTGTTTCAAATCATCTGGCCATAAGTCAGCAGTGTGTCTCTTCTGTGCACTCCTTTTTTGCCCTATTTTACCACAATTATAGCACAGGGAGCTCCTGTCGATCCCTTTACAATCCCTTACAGTATGCCCGGATCCAAGGCACCTGAAACAACGGAGAGGTATTGCTCTTCGCTTTATCCTACAAATCTCTTTGGCATATTTTTCTGAGGTACTGAAATGGCCACGCCCTGATCGCTATTATTTGAATTGGTCAGCCTAATTCTTGCTCCGCTCAAGCTAGAAAAATCTCGCTTTAAGGCATCTTAACACAGTCAATATCTCTGATTTCGAGAGCAGCTCTAGGTTCAAGCAAGGCTATGGCTGCCTTCTCTCTAAGGATATTTTGCACTGCGTTTCCGAATGCATCGTTATTAGTGACCACGATCTGCCGTCGGTGTCTTTGACCAGTATTGCCTGCCCAATAGCTTTGCGCCGCTTCCTATTCTTCTTCTCCCGAGCCTTATTCGAGGAATATGTGTTTTCCGAATGTTTAGGCTTACTTTCTTCTGTTCCTGGGGTAGCAATTTTGTTGCTTTTTGCCAGCTTTTTTAGCTATCTTAGATAGCGCTGCCAGGAAGCCCTCCTCCAATGAAACCAGAAACTTTGTAGGCTCCTCCTTGTCTCTTTCCCGCTTTTCTCGATTCCCTTTGATTGGGCTGCAAGCTAACCTTTCGCTGCTATATGGCGTTGGAAGACTAGCGCGCCTTTAGAGAGCTTGACCTTTTGATTTTCCTATGCCTTGAGCTATCTGCGTCTGAATAGCCTATTCGTAATAAGAACTTCTCCAGCTCCAAAGCTATATTTTGAATCGTCTTGCAAAGGTGCGGTTGTGTATCGCAAGTGGCAACGATGTATTTCACAATCGATTCCGCTTTACGGTAGAACCACTCTTCTTCCGAGCAGTCCAAGATGATTGCATCGCTCGGTGTTTTCTCTGTAGGGTTAATTTCGATATTTAAGATCCTTGCTTCAGTCGCTTCGTTAGTGATCGCAGCAGTAATTTTGATTTCCCGATATCTTTACATTTTCTACTACTGCTCGCGCATCTGGCGCGTCCTGCAGAATTCCCTGCTTTTTTTAAGGTCGCTCTGGCGTTCGCAACGTTTTTTTTTTTGCTGCGCCCGGAGGAATTGTTTGGACAAGGCTGTCCGCTGTTCTCCGTTTTTAAGTCTGTCTTTACTATCGTTGCATTCGTCGTTGTTAGTACCGTACTCGATGTGCTGTTACCATTGTGGCCATAACCGTTGCGTAGGTTCCGTCGTATTTGCTAGTATTTTTATCGATTTTTTTTGTTTTTTGTTGATTTATTTTTATGTTTTTGAATTGAGTAGAGTTCTGTTTGATTGGTTCCCCGCTCGGAACCGCTGTTACCGTTCGCGGGTGTAGTCACCTTTTTGATCCCATGATTATCTTTGCAGAGCAGGGGAGGCCATGCGAGGTTGGGGACAGGTGCTCAGAACCAAACTAGCACTAATTAAGAGTCGAGGACAACTGAACATCACCACCAACCCAATGGGACGAATTTCGAACGTACTCGGAGGCCTACCAAGATTTTACCGGGACGGGGACGATATGATAGTTGAATTGGAGCCCTTCATTCACGAGTGTCACCTCGGTGCTACCTTACTTTGCACAGCAGCGCCGAGATGACAGTCGTGAATGAATGGCTCCAATCCAAACCATCATATCCGCCAGCCCAAAAAAAACTAATTCCAGTTCTTTGTCCAAAGCGTAGTCCAGATTCAGTTAAGGGTCGTTTTCCTCTTATCCCAGGAGGCAGCTCACGGCGACTCCCAAAGAATTTTAGCCTCCAAGAGTATTCTTGTTGGTTGGCATTACCCCTGCCGGAATTTGGGATTAGATAAATGTTTAAGTCACATCCAGTACTCCACAAAACTTTTTAATATCTTAAGCAGTATGGAACTTAAACAGATAAGTCCATAGTCCTTCAGTAAAGCATGTTATATAATCGCAGTTTTCGGGAGTGTGCGGGGAGAATCTGCAAGTCAATCTAAAATAAAACCTGCACTGATGAAGTACCTAAAAATCTTATCTCATGAACCACTGAGATCAAATATCTAGAAATGCTTCTAAATAGAAACCCAACTGGAATGCTGTGACCAAAAGCAAAAGAATTCTCTTTTTCACAAGTGGAGCGTAGGGAAGTCATGGAGGGTTACACCACAATTAGTATATTAGCCATATCAGGTCATCTTAAAACGTACGGAGTCTCGGTCTGGAGGTTCTTGAAACCGAGGAAACGTTTGTCTGACTCGGTCGAGGAAGACCGTTCATCGCGGCTCGAATTTCGAAATTGGAGGACGCGGTCAATGGACCGAGACAGTTGGAGGCACTGGTTGCAGGCTGTAGTGCCAAGAAGAGGAAGAAGAGCCCGGACTATTGGCCAAAGATGGAACGGTAGCCTACTTCTGCATTTCAGAAGCTATGCAGAGCACACCCCCTCTAACTTTGGATAAGCTACTCGGCATGAACCCTCTAGACATCGGCATTAGGAGAGAAGCTAAGTTGGCGGCATATAAATTACAACTCAACAACAGGCGCACTCCAAATTTAGAACGATGCTTTAAAATATCTAAAATAATTGCAGACACTATAATGGATATAAGGAGCGATAGCGTGCAGATCAAATATAGCTTTGACAGCAAACTCAACACCGGAATTGCAAGGTAAGATTGATATCAATGGAATGGAACTCGATTTTCCAAGGAGAAATTTTCGCCATAAATCTCTGCACCAGAGAAGTTATCAAACTTACTTTTCATGGCATCGGAAAACCAAGCAGCCATAAAGTACTTGGAAAATCCAAAATGTATTCAAAACTGGTCTAGGAATGCCAACATAATCGTCTGACCCTGGCGAAACCTAGTACTGTAACCGTAAAATGGCTGACGCGGTACAAAGGAATACGCGGCAGCGAAATCGTAGATAACCTTGTTAGAAAGATACCCAAAATGAATGTAGACCTAGAACGCGTAATAGGAATCTGTAAACCTACAATACAACAAATAGTCAAACAATAAGCAAAAAACGAGGTCGGGTCCCGTTGGAGAATATCTGAGGACAACATACACAGCAAACTCATGTTACAACAAACTTGGGAGTAGAGAGCGATAGATGCGCTGAACTTCAGCAAAAGGAAACTCAGAATTGTCAACGCAGAATTGTCGTTGTTTCCGAATGTCTGGCTATTATGAGTATAAGGCACTTGATTATCGCCCTGAAAACGGCAAACAGAGGCTGCAAACAAACAAATTAGGTGAGTTTCTTATTGGTCTTCGAAGAGAGGACGAAACTTTTCACTTAAAATAACCTTTAGAGGAATATATAATAAGCTTCAATGGCTACAGTATTTGGTCTAACTTAACCCAAAGTAAAAACGATTCTCGTTTTCTACCAGCCAGTGGAAATGTTCGTAGGCTTAGGTCAGGCATTATAGATGGTTTCTAGCCAAGACCTGCTCTTTAGGGCTTGATAGATGCTAGCCGGATTAATTCTGTTCGGCCCTGGCACATCGTCTTTGTTTTTTGGAAATAACTAGAGCACTTCCTGCATTTATTCCTGCAATACGGTTAAAGGTATATCCTAGCTACCACCAGTGTCTTGAGTGCAGTTTCCATCTGCACTTTTTACAGAGCCTGGAAAGACTGGATATGTTTTCCGGAGCGGACTGACCTCATCTATATCTTCGATGCTAGCATATAAAAAATTCCATAAAGCTTTTTTTAAAGCGTGAATTTAACTTTGTAGGACAACCAATTATTAATCCATTTGGTACGATTAAACTCCTTCCTTCATTCACCATGAAGCACCGCAATTTCATCCTACCACAGCTTTGACCCCTCACTATATCTATGAATCTATGGGGGGGTCCTTGGAGCTAGTGCGATTGATCACTTTTACTCCATTCTTGCCTGTGAGTGCTTATGCACCCACTATTACTTATGATTAAGAGTTCGTTTCTGTATTATCTAATATAGATCGGAGGCTCGGGTAAGTCACTCGTACCCTCTCAGAAATCTTTAGAAATCCCAAGGTTTTATTAGAGTGTTCGTCTATTTTGTCAAAAAGTTTTAAAGTATGGTCGCGTATATATTTGTTAATAGTCTCGATTCGTAGGTCTTTGTAGATGTCTGTGTTTCTAATATACCATGGGATTTGGAAGATCCATCTTATGGCTCTGTTTTGCAGTGATTGGAGGGTTTTCTTGTTTGTTTTTGATGTCTGGCAACATGCGATACATCCATAGGGTAATGTCGGCCGTATTATTTGCTTATATATGAGCAAATTATTTTTAAATGTTAAGCCGGTTATATTTAGGATGGGTTTTAATGAGGATAGGATATCAATGCAGTGCTGTCGTTTTATTCATATGTGGTCATTCCATGTCAGTTTATGGTCCAGGGTTGGTCCTAGATATTTTGCGGTTCTGTTCCAAGGTATAATGTCTGAATTTATTTGTAAAGTTGGTGGTTGTTGATGTCTACATCTTGAGATAAAGATTGCCTGCTTCTTGTCGTTATTTAGTTTGATCTACCATTTGCGGAAGTATTCCAGGAAAGTGTTGCAGTTTTAAGGTGATGACTTCTGCTTGTCGAGCTTAATAATGTATGCATGTATCATCAGCATATAGGGAAACTTGAACATTGTTGGGAAGGCTAGGTAAATCAGCAGTGTATAGGCTGTAAAGGATTGGTGAAATAGGTGATCCTTGGGGAACTCCAGCTAGAATTGGTTGCAGGTTTGAGAAGAAGTTGTCAATTTTGACACGGAAAGATCTGTCTTGTAGGAATGAATGAATTATTTGTATCAACGCGTATGGTATTTTGAGTTCATGCATTTTGAAGATAAGTCCTGCATGCCAGACTTTGTCAAAGGCTTTCGCTATGTCGAACATAACTAAGGCTGTTGACTTCCTGCGGTTCATCCTGTTTCTTATATGTTGGACCACTCTTGTTAGCTGGAGTTCTGTGGAATGAGCTGTTCTGAATCCGAATAATTCGTCAGGAAGAGTTTGATTTGTGTTAATATTATTTTGAGGTCTTTTAAGAATAGCTCTTTCAGCTATTTTGGATAGAGATGAGAGGCGACTGATTGGCCTTCAATTCTGTGGAAAAGTATGATGCTTCCCTGGTTTGGGGATAACTATTACTACTGCCGACTTCCATATTTTGGGGTATCTCTGAACACGGAAGATTGCGTTGATGACGTCGGTAATTGTCAATAGCAGGTTGTCAGGTAGCCATTTAAGCGTCGTGTTTGTCAGTGTATCAAAACCAGGTGCTTTACGTTTGTTGAGTCTTAGTATAAGGTCTTTTTTCTCTTCTATTAGCGTGTGTGTTATCTAGTGAACTTTATTTAAAATTTGGTCTTCTTCGTTTGTCCTCCTCTTGGAAGATGTTTTCGCGGAACTGAAGTTATTGTGTGTCTGCAAAGGCTTCCGCCTTACCTGCATTGTCAAATTTGAGGCCATTTGGTCCATGGATTGGTGGCAGAATCAATCAATGGTTTCAGCTAAGCTTAATATACCAATTCTCGTTAGATCACCACAGTTAAGCGCTATCGGCCGTCGTTGGTACTTGGATAGGAACCCTCATTATTGGGCATGATATCTGCTGTTGGCACACGTGCGTATCTATATTTGTGTTTGAGTGATTTCGTTTGAATTTGATTTGTGTTTTGCTCGTTTGAATGTGGCATCACAATGGGCACTTGTCCATCAAAGTGTGACTGCCAAAAAATTTATTGAAACCGAAGCAAAGCTGAAGCCTCCACTACGTTCTACGTAAAAAAGATTAGTTTTTTCCAACAAGGTGCCCACATTAGGTGATTTAATTGAGGTCTTTCCTCTTCCTATCATCAAAACGGTTCCTTATGGTGTAATTATTCCATTTAATGATATATTATTATGCAGCCTCCATGGAATGTACAACGGAAGGAAATCGATTGGACTACTAATAGAAAGTTCATTTCCGCAAAAATAGGAAAAATAAACATCTCAGTCAACTGTTCCTAGATTTCTAAAATCATCTCAATGTACTTTCCAACCCTTCAAGCCATCACGTGCCACTGACCTCAGTAAAACCTCAACAATCACCAACCATTCATTACCCTTGAAGCAATGACTCAAATCACTGACATTGTGTTCTTTGCAATTTCGATGCATTTTCATGAATATCGTAACCCGTGTTAATCATTAAATCCCGCGCTTTTTTTGTATGTGGGTATTTTCAGTCTAAACTACTTTCAGAACAACCAGCTTCAGGCCAGATACAATCCAAATAAAGATGTTCTAATGAGCAAGTAAACAATATCATCCACAACAACTTAACACCTCGCAATCTTGTTGAACTCGACTATTACCTATTTCTAGAATTTGAAAGTTAGAAATCTGAATTGTCTAGCATTCCGCCAAAAATATTCTTTGCTTCATCATCATCATCATCATCTTCCTCGCCATCATTTTGTTCTTTTGCAGACACGATCATACATGATTTTCTTTTGATCTCTTTTTGACCATCAACATCATCATCATCGTCAGCACCGTCATTCGCGCGATGGTTGACCTAAACGTGGTTATAAACGCGAGAGAACTGTTAAAAAAACGTGGAGAAAATACGTAAAATTATTAGATCGATAAAATGGAAAAATAAAAAAACAGTTGATACTGGAAATCAGATACTCGAATGTATGAATCGATCTCAGAAGTAAAGAATTAGAAATTCATTGATACGTGGAAAATGCGCGTAAGTCTTCTAAGTTGAGCTGAAGAAATTCATTCAAACCGGAAAGGAGAAGGTTGACAACCTTTTGGGGTTTGTCATAAAAACGAAGATGATGGCTCTTAATAGCGATGGAATTGATTATAATCATTCTGATATTGCTTTCATCGTCATCGGCCACGATTTGTGATAATCTAATACGAAGACCGGTAGATCTATAAACGGAAAAGCTGCGAGGCATAAAAGAGCGGGTATAAAAGCTAAGACAGCACAAAGGTGTAAGAAAAGATCATAGCCGCGAAGAAGCCACGAGGAAATCGTGATTGCTTCGTCTAATTTTTTTTTGCTGTCGTTGTTAGATTAGTTTTTAAGTATATAAGTAGATAGAAAGGCGGCTAAATATATTTTTCTAGTCTTTCTTTCTTTCTCTGTTATGTATTCTACTCTGCACATAGATAATCGTACATGTTTGCGTATTCCGCTTTCATCTCATTAAATCATCACCACTATTTTGAATTTACGCGCGCCGACATTTATTACGCGGACGTGCGTATCGTAAACCCGCTTTTCGCAGCAGCACAAGCAACAACAACCGAAGCACAAGATGAAGATACAATCTTTTCTTTTAAATTGTTGTTTGTATATTTTAAGATTTCGACAAAAAAAAGTTTAGCTCTCTTTTGCTTTAGAAATGAGTAGGCCTAGTGAATTCGATTAAGTTTCTTTTAAGCCAAGCTTTATGGCTAAACCCAAACAGACGAGACAACCGCAGTAGACAGATTTCAGATGCATGTATCTGTTTTTGTGAAACAGTTTCCATCCACATTAGATACGATCTTTTCGATTAGTAATAATAAAGATAGATCAGTGCACGGTCAGCCATTTTGATGCCCTCAACAAACTTTGTTAGACGGACGTAACTTCTTATTTTTTTTTTGCCTCTATTCATCTTGTATTTTCGTAATTGTTGTTGTTGTGAACTGAAAGCTGGCAGAAACCGCGTCAGCAGCAACAGCACGAAAAAAACGATGATGAATCTGCAGATTGAGTGATAGGGTCAGTGAACTTGGTGGTGAAGCACCGCTTTTTTTTGCTCTTGATATTTCATTTCTATTTTTTACCATATTTTCTTATATTTTTTCTTCTTTCTTTTGCTGTTTGTTTTCTTCATAAAAGTTTTCCACTGATAATGATGGCAGCAGTGGTAGTAGTGGTAATGGTTGGTATTGATATTGGTTAACTACGGCTACTGTTGCTGTTTTGTTGGTTTCTTAGTATTTCTTTTCCTTTTACGGTTCATTGGATTGAAATTATAGAAGCAAGATGAGAAAATATTATGGATACGTGGTTAGATTGATAGAATAGTAATGAATATCGATCTGATGTAGATTGATTTGAATTTTTTGTCTATTGAAAATGTTCTATACTAATGGTCGAGCCCTTGGGTTTAATGTTGGTTCAAAAGGGTAGTAACTCTTCTTAACTACCAAGCAACCTGTCATTCTGCATTTAGTTTTATACATTCATCATAAATATGCGCTCGCGAATCCCTATGAATGGACTTACTCTTGAGCAACGCAGCCAAATTATCCATATTTACATTGGAAAATCAGTCAGCGGTGATCGCAACACAAAATATTTTTTTGATTTTTTGCGTCGGACATAATCGTCCATCAGAGCAAACCATCCATTAGGAATGGCATTCTCTTCCAAAAACTCTTTTACATCAGCGAGATTCCCTTTAGTACGCATATTTCTTAGCTGTATTGGGAGAGTAATTAAATCATTCAAAGACTGTGTGGTACGAAATTTATGCACAGTTGCTATGGTGAGCGCGAATCAATGACTAATTTTCAAATTGAATTTGTATAATTTAAAAAGGTTACGACTGCATTGCAACGGTGAACAGCATCCAACAAACATATAGTCGAATTTCCGCGTATCGACTTTGTTTTCCTTCAATCGGACTTTTTTCGATTTATTAACATATGTATTGATTTTTTCTGTACTTGTTATTAGGTTTTCTTCTTTCTCGTTGGTAATTTACGATAACTACATTTTCTCTCTTAATAAGTTATTTTTTTTTCTCTTAGCTTAATTGTCTTGTTTTTTTTAATTTTTTATAATATTAAGTCTAGTTTTTTCTCATTATTATGTAATTCAACGCCTTAATGTTATTTGAAACTCAGGTTCCCTATTTGCAAGTCCATTGCATTTAAGGTGAATCATATTGCGAACATTTACTCTATAAATATATTCTTGTTACATTAGTTTTTTCATTATATCTAACTATGCTGACATTTGGAAATGTTTGCTATAGTATACCAAGCGAACATGCAGCCTATATTTGATGTGTGAGATGTAAACTCTTGTCAGTAATCTGGTTAGCACATTCGCTCCTCAATCATAGGGTCGTAAGTTTGATCCTGGAAGGAAGTCGCAACTGTGGTTTATACATACTAAATTTTCTTAGCGTTGGATATTTGGCGTTGGATATTTGGCGGCTAGAAGAACATGCTGTTAGGTTGAATTTATATAAATAAAAAACATTAATAAGAACGTCAGAAACGGAACTCTCGAGCTAGAGGAGCTCATGAATCGCATCACGCACTCTAGGTGAAGATGGCTTAAGGCGGAAAAAGACCAAAACACAAAGCCCCCTAGTGAAGCGCCAGCAGTTTCAGCTCCTGACAGTAGTGAAGGGATAGCACGCAGTCCAATCGAAGGAGGGAGAACGAGGCGACAAACGAAGCTACTAGTCCTGACAAGGAGTTTCAGGTAGTGCTATAACAAAAAAACAGCCGAAAAACCTCTCCGTAAAAAAATTGACAAAGAGCCTTCCGGTGAAGGGAATAACAAAGATTCTTCCAATACAATACGGAAACTAAAGCACAAACCATGGCGTAAACTCCTCGAGAGGCTTATTTATTAAGCCACCTGAAGGCAGATCCTATGTAGATGTGATGCGTGAACTAAAGCAAGCGGTCAATCCAGATGCAACAAAATTCCCATAAGAGCTGTGCGGCTAACCCGGTCTGGAGGTTTACTGGTGGAATACGGATCGGAGGCAACCAACAAACAAGGACGTATTTCGTCATGCGGTAACAAGGTTTTCGGAGCCAGAGTAACCATTGCCTCGCTCAAGCTTATAACAACCCTCGACTGTGTCACGGATAAACTCCAAGGCAGAGGAGACAATTAGAAGAGATTTCCCTACTTTAAGCGAATTCAAAGTAAGACTACGGGAAATACCAGAGGGTAACGCATGGCTATTGTTGACTTGATCGATAAAGATGGCGCGTGAAAATCCTAGCGAAGGGCAAAATCAAAATAGGTTGTGTTATCTGCAGGATACGGAGAAGAGCAATTCCTCTCCGCTGCTACAGAGACCTCGTATACGGGGGCCCATCAAATGGCTGTAGGAGACCCGACAGAAACTCCCTATGCTATAATTGTTGTCAAACGATGCACGAAAGAAAGGAATGTATGGTCGAGGCACAATGCATTATCTGCAAGGATGCTAAGCCAGAACCTGGTGACATCAATCACGTACTAGGGTCAGGATGATGCCGGGTTAACAAAGAGACCCTAATCAAAGCTAAATCAGTACTCCGATGAGCTGAATTCTACAAGTGAACTTACACCGAAGCACAAACGCCAAGGATTTGCTTAAGCAGTTTCCGTGGAGTAAGAAATCCGACCTACAATTGCTCAGTGAGCAACATCACGACAAGAACTCCTGACTTGACGAATCTAATACCTGTACTATCTGGGTTCAAGGAAGCGACCATCAACAGGGACAAGGCCATGAATGAGGGGTTAGTTTTATATGGGTGAGGGGCTCAGGAACAACATTTCTTAGCATTTATAGAACGCCGAACGAATCCATGCCATCTTTCAATACATTGGAGAATGCAAAAGGGGACAGCTCCCTCGGGAAGCGGAAGACCTACTACCGAAAACGTGGTAGACTCAACTATGAGCATCATCAAATCTGCTTGAGAGTCTTCCAAGCCCTATCGGAGACCCGTCAAGGTAAACCAACAGGTCAAAGATAATCGCTGAGCAGCGAAGGGAGCGCCACTAACTTTAACGAGAAGCCCAGTAGACGCTAGATGGGTAGATATTCTGGAAGCACTCGAAACCCCTTTTCAAGTTCTAGAGTATCTTATACGGATCCTGAGGGACTACCTGACGATTCGGAGTCTGCTCTTTGACACGAAGGAGGGTTAGCAAACAAAGGAAGATACACCGGGTGTTGCTCAAGGTTCCATCATTGGCCTAGGCCTAGGAGTATAATTTTGATTTGAAAGTGACTTGGTAAACTGGTCCATAGTATTGGGTCTAAAATAATTCGTGCGGTTTTCTAAGAGATGGCGTAACTTGTATAATATTACATCGTTCCAATATTCCGAACCTGCGTTGGAAAGCTACTGTCATTGTACGTCTTTTCAGTGTATGCCATTCATTTGAAGCGTCAACAACAATAATTTTTTTTTCACTCAAATATGTCGAACTTTGTTCCTGAAAGTGTTTTTTGCGGGGAATTCTCCTTCATTACTTTAATATGAAGAAAACTGCTGCCGAAGGTCATCGTATTTTGGTGGAAGTTTATTGCGAACATGCTCTAGCTGAGTGAACCTGCCAAAAGTGGTTTGCACGATTTAAAAGTGGTGATTTTAGCTTGGAAGACGATGAACGTCCTGGGCAGCCAAAAAAGTTTGAAGATGAAGAACTGGAAGCATTACTCGAAAAGATTGTTATCATACACAAGAAGAGCTCGCAGAATCTTTGGGTGTCACTCAAGCAGAATCTTTGGGTGTCACTCAAGCAGCCATTTCAAAACGTTTAAAAGCAGCTGGATATATTCAGAAGCAAGGAAATTGGGTTCCACATGAACTCAAGCCGAGAGGCGTCGAAAGGCGGTTTTGCATGTCCGAAATGATACTGGAACGCAACAAAAGGAAGTCATTTTTGCATCGGATTGTTACTGGTGATGAAAAATGGATCCATTACGACAACCCCAAGCGCAAAAAATCATGAAATCCGGCCAACCAGCCAAATCAACGACAAAGCCGAATATCCATGGCGCGAAGGTAATGCTCTGTATTTGGTGGGATCAGAAGGGTGTGCTGTATTATGAGCTGCTAAAACCGGGTGAAACCATCAATGGAGCACGCTACCGAACACAATTAATCCGTTTGAAGAGAGCAGTAGCCGAAAAACGTCCGGAATATGCGACCAGACACGAGGCAATAATTTTCCATCATGACAACGCTCGGCTCCGCGTTGCTTTTTCCGGTTAAGAACTATTTGGAAAACAGTGGATGGGAAGTTTTACCCCACCCGCCTTATAGCCCAGACTTTGCCCCTTCTGACTGCCATTTGTTCCGATCGATGCAGAACGCCCTCACTGGAATACGGTTCACATCAGAGCAGGATATCAAAAATTGGCTTGATTCATTCTTGACTGCCAAGCCGGCGCAGTTCTTTTGGGATGGGATCCACAAATTGCCAGAAAGATGGAAAAGATCATAGCTTCAGACGGGCAATACTTTGAATAATACTGTTGAACAATCTCTCATTAAATAAACGTTTAAATTTTGAAGAAAAAAACAGCACGAATTAAATTATAGACCCAATACTCTGAGACAAATATCTTTTAAATGAGTCCAGCACCAAGCGCGTAAATTCCAAATGGCGGCCCCAAAATTCAGGAAACAAACAAATATCGTTTTAATATAGTGGCAAGCAAAGTTTGAATAATTTTCGCCAAAATGTTTTGAAATGGCTTACATTAGAAGCATTTATAACACAAAATTCTTCTTTAATACCGTTTGACTTTCAAAAGGGTGGCCAATTTACTTATTAAAACTTATAGTGCCTATGAGAAATTTGCCTTTTCATCTAGTGCTGCCATCAGGGATTTTATAAATACTTAAAGAGGTACTATTTACTATAAGCTGAAATTGGCACCTTTAATTTACCAAACTTTAGTTCACGCGGTGTAGTGGTTAGATTGCTCACCCCGTAAGCAGAAGGTCCCTGGCTCAATACAGTTGGTGACAGTGAGATTTGTTTCGAGTGATTCTTCGCACAAATTAGAAGCCTGTTCAGTGATGATACCTACTGGCTTAAAATCAGTATCGCAGCTGGGTGGACGGATACACGGCCAAAGCGTGGTACTGAGCATATCACCAATACATACGATCAAGATAATGTAATAATATATCTCTCAACAAAGGCCCGAAAGAATCTGTAGGGCTTAAACAAAAAACAAACAAAATCATGGCCAATCTTTTACCAAGAATTTAAAAGTTAGGGCAGCCCACTAGCCAGGATGATTCCTTACATTGAAGCACAAAGTCAGAGCTAATACAATTGAGGGTTGTAATCTCTACCTTTCTGTAGTACCATTTATTGGACACTAGCTATCACTTAGTAGAACCATCTGGAGACATGTTCAGTCCATCAACTGAGTGCACTCTGCGTTATACGAGGTTACAAAACAATCTCAGGATATACGACGATTAATATTTCATATGATAAGTTGGCGATGAAAAAATTGTCGGCCTGATGGGTGCCGCGATTACTCACGGTGGACAACAAGCAGATGCGGCTGTTAACTTCGAAGCAGTGTTTGGAGTAATTTAAGCGCGATCCAAAAGAGTTTTTGCGTCGATTTGTCACCGTTGATGAGACCTGGATTCATCATTACATACCACAAACTAAGCAACAACCAAAACAATAGATTTCTCCTGATGAATCTGCTCCAAAGAAGGCGAAGACGGTCCCATCGGCCGGAAAGGTCATCGCGACGATTTTCGCAAGGACAGCAGAGAGCGGCATTCATATGGCTACACAACGCCATATTTTCCGAAGGAAATCTCACCAGCAAAAAATCAAGGCAGTATGCTGACGAATACGAACTGCTAGAGATTTTCGAGACTGGTGTCAAAGAGCACACTGGTTTGGTGGAAACAGCAGTTAAAATATATGGTCAACAAGACAACCGCATCAGATTGGAGCGGATAAAAATTCCACAATTTGATGGGAGCTATGTTTGTTCGAGGACATTATGCGACCTATTTACTTCAATGGTGCACAACAATGAGGACTTGTCGAGAGATGCAGTATCTGAAGACGCATCTTACTGGTGATACAGCTCGAGTTATTCAGCATTTAGACATCAGCAACGACAACTACGAACCAGGATGGAAACTGCTCAACGAAAGGTTCAACAACAAGAAAGCTATTGCATAGAATTATATGTAAAAGTTTTATTTCCTTGCAGTAGCCAAGAAAGAACGAGATTCAGTGATCAAAAACTTATTAAACGCAACTGCTGAATTTCTTGTCAATATGAAAGTTATTGGCGTCAGCACCGAAAATTCGGATGTCATGGTCATCTTTATGCTCGTCCAGAAATTGGACATACAGTCACGGAAGCAACGGGAAGCCTCTCTGGGATCGTGCTCCGAAATACCAAAATTAGACGCATTTATGGGCTTCCTAACTGGTTATCTTCGAGCTTTAGAAGCACTGGGTACAAGCACACGTGTAGAAAAGGTGGAATCGTTTCCGGCAAGTGAAACAAGTCTGTGAAAAGGATCATCTGGCAACTCAATGTAGCAGGTTTAAAGAACTGAGGATTTCGCTACGAAAAAATCTGGTAGAGACAAATTTTATTAAGGAATCCGAAGTGGAATAAAAGTAACAGCTGTATTAGCATGACCATTATGATCATTTTACATAGAAGAATTACAATAAAAAAACATGAAACGCGTTTTTCTAGATACTATGTTTTTCAAATTAGTAAGACGTTTTTCTCGAAATCTGCTCGACCGATTTTTATAAATCAAAATTGACGACAATAAAACTTCTAAAAAGTTATAATACTACAACAGCTTTTTTTGTAAAGGGGTAAATTGCCCCCTCAAAAAAGTTATTTTTTGATTCGCTTAGGTAAACGTGTAAAAAATGAATTGAATCAGTCATTTCCAAAAGGGGGCATCTCCATTTTTCAAAATTTTTCAGGAGAGACAAAATTCTACGCATTTTTAGATAAGATCACGCAGCATTTTTTTATATTTACAGGACTACTGTTCTAACTCAAATATATGTTTTTTAGCGTTGTAAGGGACGCCAGAATTTTTCTTAGAGAGATGATCCCTTTTAGAAATAAACGAACTTTTTCTAAGAGTTAAACAGTTTTTAATGCCAAAAATTACTTTATTTTAAACAATATTAACACAGTAAAATGTAACCACAGTTTTCATAAGAAAAGTATCGTCAAAAATAAACAGGTTTATTCAAAAGTATAAGAACAAATAAAAAAATTTATGATTGTAACTGTTCTTGCTGTTCTTGCGATGTCGTTGTTGGCCATTCATTTATTTTGTCCCAGAAGGCTTTTTGTTCACTAGGAATATACCGATACAGTTTCTTGATGTCTTCCATTTTTTTATATCAATAGGTAATTTTAGATATGCAGAATTGCTTGCAGGTGATGGAATATATAGCTAGGATCCCCCGTTGCACGTTTTCAGTAAAAGAAAACGATGTTCTGCAAGGCTGGCAATAAAAGGTTTGGCTACAAGGACGCCTGGTTCCTCAGTCGTAAAACTGAATTCGTAAAAGTTATTGACAGCAAATGACGTATTATTTTCTTTCCTAATGTTCTTTCCATAACTTTCCCCTGACAAAACATTCCTTTTGAAGAACTTTGGTCACCAATTTTGGAAATCAGCTACATCTTGTTACGTCAAGTGGTCTACTTTATACTTCTGTAGGTTTATTGAGGATTCAATATATTGTTCATACTCTTCTGGGTAATAAACGCGATCATAACGACGTATCTTTCTTTTAACAGTTGAGAAATCACGGTCATAGTCATCGTAATAATGACCACGTTGTGGAAAATAAATAAAGATTTTCTTGAATCTTTTCATCGTAACAAGCGCCATTAGAAACCTGATAACTGTATTATTTCTGTTTTGGCTAGGAGCGGCATCACAAAATAGGTATGGCTCTTCAACTTCATCGTCCAAATGTTGATTTACTATATTTAGTGATTCAAAAAGCTGCACACTTCGTCTGGTCCTTTGTGCCCCTGGCCTTCATGGTATGAATAAAAAGTGGCCTTTTCTGATTTAAGATCGTGAAGACTGAACTCGAACACCCAAAGTTATCTCTAATAAAATACTTCCTGCACATGTGAAAACGGCAAAGGAAGATTTTGCATGTAATCAAAGCACAAAGCCGCTACTTTGGGTTTTTCTTTGCACATGGATCTAACAGAATCGATTTTTTTATAAAATTTTGCTTCCCTTCGTTTATGTACAATCATTTCTGCTGCTACTACACGTTTTGCAGTTTCGCTCAGATGGGAGTCCTTTATTTTTGTTGAAAGTTCGTCACATTTTGAATACAAACAGACATTTCACCGCAACAATAAATAACTTTTTGACTGCAAACAACAGTTGATAGGAAGTGATAGTGCATGGAATGGAAGACAGAAAGCGCGTATGCGCATCAGCAGTTCATTTTCAAATGGGGCCACCTCTGGGAGATGGAATTGACTGATGAATCTCCTGATGTTTTAAGGGTCCCTTTCCCCGGCATTCTTCCCCACTCCATTGATATAGTGACCATCGCTCTAGCTTGCTTAGTTCGCCTGCTGTGTCGTGTTGAGTAGACGTGTGTTGGTGGTGCTCGTTACGAAAATGGAGAAACGAAATCAAGAGCAACGCGTCGCGATAAAATTTTGCGCCAGATTGTGCGAAACAGCTTCGGAAACGTACGCTAAAATTGTAAAAGTGCATGGTGATAGTACTCTTAGGCGCGCCCAGGTGTTTCGATGGCATAAAGATTTTAACGAGGGGCGTGAAAGCGTGGAAGACGAGGCGCGGAGCGGGGGACAAGTCGAGGGGCGGACTGACGCGAATGCGCAGCGTGTGCGCGCCCTTATTCGTGAAAATCGGCGTTTAACATTTCGAATGTTGGCCTCAGAACTGGGTATGAACCGTGAACCAGTCAGACAAATTTTAATCGACGATTTTGGGCTCAAAAATTGTACGCGAAGATGGTTCCAAAGAACCATTCTGAGGAGTCCTCAGCGTGTAATCGAATTAACTTAGAAGTTGTGTGGTGACTTGAAATTTAATGCAAAATGAACTAAGGGGTGAAAATAATGAACAGTATGAAAGATAAAAATAATTATTCTGAATGTAGTAAATATTTCATTCCAAAAATAAAGCTCCGCATTTCTTTAAAATCAAAACAAGAATAAAATGAAAAAGAAAATTTTTAATATTCATTTTTCGAAAATTGCATAACGAAAATGTTTCTTTCATTTGAAAGCCCCAACAATGTGTATACATTACGTCTGAACTGATAAATATTTAAAATCACTCATGTGTGTAATTTATCTCGCGCGTATAGTTTTCGTGGGTAGGAAAAGATACATAATAAAATTAAACTGAAATATTTCTTCGTAATTAGCAATGGAATTGTTCCGTTTATTCATGTTTAAAATTTTCATGAAAATAAGAAGAATAATCATGAAACAAAACAATTTGAGGTTTATATATAATAGTTCAGTATAAAAACAGAATGGAGCTATTATACATTTAAGGTCTCTATGGATTGCATACATTCTTTTCGTTGGATTAAAATTTTAAATTTCAGAATATAATGTAACACTTGAAAAAAATATAAATAAAATCATTCTCATTTGTTATTTTTGGGTACCAGCTTCATAAAATTTAAATTATCACAACCAAAAATTAAATGTGAAAAATTCTACGAAAAAATTGAAAATTTTACGATTAACGCATCTTCTTCTTTAAGCCTTAAAAATGTTTCTTTAAATTTTATTATCATGGACATTCATCTTTATATCATTGGCAAAACCGTTTTTTTTTTTGTGAGTGTCTTTATAGTGAACTGTTTTGCAACTGAATGTGTTTATTATGCAATTAAAATAACACAAAATTTAATGGATCCTAATCTGTTAATTTCGTAATTCAAGGAGTAATAGAAACGCTTGCGTTTAGTAACGGTGATGTGGTTTGATAGGAAGAGGTGAATTAACGCATTCCATAAGACGTGCATAAGACGTGGGAATTAATGCAAGAATAATTTGTTTGAGGCATTCTAATGAAAAAAATTTAATTTGCTTTTATGGACAGTTTTGTTCGTCGTTATTCTTGAAAAAATATTAAAAATAAAATGAGTTTCTTTGAAACCGTTTATTGTTCTTTGAATTATAAACATTTTTTAGGAGTTATAATTATTGCTTTCAAGGATATTTAGCTTTCTTTTTAACATTCTGCTCGTATACATTCATCAGGTTAAGGATATTTACATCATCCAAATATAAATTCAATAGCCGTAAAATTAATGAAAAGCAAGTCTCATTTTCGGAAAGTCATCGAGTTCGTAGACTATCCGCTGCAAAAAAGATAATTCTCAATGATGGTGCAAAAATTTTTTAAAAATTTACTTTCACCCCCAACCATTTTCATGTCCTTATAATGTAACAGTTCTATTGAATAAATTTCGCATAGTAATCATCGTCACGAGTTTTCCTATTGTTCAACATTTGTAAGTCACTCGTGATATTTCCATTGGAAAAGATATTTCACGTTATACGATAAATTACAGCAACATTGGATCTTGACTTGTAAGGTTTCACTGAAATGTGATGCTTACTTCGTCATTTTGTCTAATACGAGAGTACGTGCATACGAGTACTGTACACCTGCTGCAGACATATTGCAGAAAATATACTCGTATGCAACGGCAAAAAAACGTGAGTAATAACGGATTAAATATGTGACACGAATTGCAATCTCCATACGTTGTAGAATTTTAAAAGATTTTATGTGTAGTCTCTTCTTTTTAACCTGATTTTATAAAGAGTTTTCGACTTATATTTAGATTGAAGCTGAAATAATAAATTTTCCAATCCTTTTCCTTATGACAAGCAAACACACAGCAAAGGAATTCCTTTTCAATTTAAAATTTAACATTGCACTGCATTTTTCTAATCGCGTCTTAAATTTTCTTTCCTCTTTTTATTGTACGGGACACCTTAAGCCAATTACATTCAGATGATTCCAATTGATGAATGTGCATTAACTGCATACTTTGCATATGCAAATACAACGCTACTACCGTTCATTTGCCTGTATTCGCATTTGGTTCGATTCATTCAATTCCAGTAATGCAATTGTGCTTTCTTTTTTTGTGGAACAGTTTTGCTATTTTTGTTTATTTTTATTTTTCTTATGTTGCAATTACACGTGCATGAATGGTTCAGTATTATACGATTTTCTCTTTTTCCTGGTTCATTGTAATCACGTTGTGAAAATTCATAGAAATGCTCACTATGCGTCATTCTGTCTGCACTTGTAACTGGTTCTGTTGCAATTTTCCTTTAAAGATTTTCTTTTTGTTTAGAGGGAAATAGAGAAATGTTTGAGGCGAAGTTGTAGAGACATATTATAGGAATCATAATCAACGTTCATTTGTTTTTTGAATCAAAAAAAATATAATTAAACCTTGAACTTTATGGAATCTGGAATCATACAGCAGGTTATGAATACAATTCAAGGAATATTAAAACATCAGATTTTCAAAGAGATTTCAATTGAAGTTTCCACAATCATTGAAACATTTTCTTTTAACTATTGCCTTTCATTGTACCTCCAATTCAGATCCAGGCAAACATATCCTGAACAGGCAGATTGTTACGGTTTCGGTATTAAGGAGAAAATATATCTTCCATGATATGTTTCTCTTTATTGGTTTTGGGGAAAAGAATTCTATATTTTGTCATTTACTTTTAAGAAGTTGAAAGCATTATACAGGCCCGGAAATTAATTTATGGTTTCTATGGTCAAACGCAATAACATGTAGATGGTTTGCTTGCTTGCATTCTGAAAGTTAACTCCTTCCGTCATGGTGAGGCATGCATTGTACCTCCCAGTAAATCGCTCAGAAGTCAAGGTGGTACTTTAGATGCACGACTGGCTTTATAAATGATTTTTAGTGTCACAGTGCTATCTTTTCAACACTAGCACGTGAAACTCTTTTTGGTTCATATTAAAGTCATACCAGATGGCGTAGCTGACTGAATGCGGTTAGTTATTCAAATGTAGCAATCGAGCAGTCGCCTAAGCAAACTGCTTGAAAATCATCATAATGCTGATCCAATGTTAATTATAAATTGAAAACAAATAATTATTTAAATCTACAATTAAAATTTTTACACAGCAACCCCTTTATAACGTAGCTCATCCACGAATTGCACTGCCGCAATACAATCTACAGTGGATGGATGAGGGGCTCGTCATCCGCCGTTGCGACAGGTACCGTACGGGCGCTTTTCGCAACAACTGAGCAGTTCTGCTTGGGCGGATCGCGAGTCTGTTACAGATCGCCATAGAGGGTATACGCGCGAGAGCCGCGATCAATTAAATTCGATCGGTCTTCGCTCAGATATTTTAATCAAACTTCTCTAATGGAGGCACGTTCTAATCCAAATATTAGCATCGATCAATAGAAAATATTCGTGCGCGTCGTTTCCGACACCCAGTCGATAGCTTGCCGGGAATTCAAACTCGGAGTTTCTTCTTCTTGATCTTTTGGAGAAATTTCCCTTTACGTCTTCCTTGGACGTTGTGGATGAATTAAATTTTACCGTGATGGTTCTCCTGTCAAGGCAGGAAGTGATTTATCTGTAAAGTGACCGTGCTAGCTGGAAAGGGGTGAAATTTCCAATTCTAAGTGGCCCCAAAATTTTGGTCGTTGAAAATTTATGTCGTTCCGAGTGCTGTGCTAGAGGAAAAAGTTCGATACTATTGGAGAGGGTTGTAATGCTAGGGCTGCGCCTGATAATGGGCATTGGTGATGATTGTGCGTAACTAATTTGTGTCTTTTTCATCGTGATAAGCGAAGAAAAACGCTGAAATTCGATGTGGGTGACCGCAAACGGTGGAGCTCTGATTGGCAGAGTGAAAACAGAGAAATTGAAGATTTCATTCAACTGTTTATTTTGGGTGTAGGAAGGTAAATATTCCGTCATGCTCTTTTTCGTTTTGCAGTCTGACGTCAAGTGTACATTGAATGCGAGCCCAAAGAATTTTCTGCTGTTTTTTTACCTGAGCCAGCAACTTTCGCAGATTACGCATTTGAGGGAACGAATGGGAGGCAACAAGAACTGACGATACGGGCGAATTTAAAGAACGGCTTAACTTTGCGAAATAAACACTTCCCGACGACTAGGTGTGATTTTATTCATAGAACAGGGCACCGATTTCCAAGAAAGTTTGATGACAGTCGCTTCGCATGTGGAATCAGGAAGTTGAAATTGTAACTCAATCGTTGGGGAGATGAGCATCATCCTTTAAAAATCGTTTTCATCCAATGTTTCAATGTTGTTAGAAATCGAATAGAACTGGCACAAGTTATTCGAAAAGTGAAGCCCTATCGTCATCATCTACTACAACTAAAGCGCTGAGTGATAGTTTCGCGGGGGAGGGAGGGCGGTTATCGCTTCCACCTTGATGCCCCACTCTTATTTGGGGCCCATAAGTATCGTCGGTAATGACGAAGCCCTCCCAAGCATAGTGTACTCAACTAGTAACCACATCAACCCTCCGGAAAAATCCGAACACAAGCCGAACAGCGAGCCACAAATCTTCGGTAGCAGGTAGGTAGGTAAATGCTGACGCGAGGATTGGCGCGAACATAAATATATGTTTCGATGAGAGATTTCAGGATTATTCGTTCCATGCAATCTTTTAGTTTTTTATTAGGATCTGGCAGCACTCCTATGTTCTGAAATGCGTAAAAGAACACGTGCTTCGGAAATTTTATTTGCATTTTGCTTTGTTTCTTGAGCGCGCCAAACATGGGATCAGCTGTAATGCCCCGGACCAGCTGTAATGCCCCTGGGAAAATTCAAAAAGTGTGCAACACAGGGTAAATGAAAAGTGTGGGTACTAGTTGAGTATACTATGCTCCCAAGTCCCGTCTGTTTTCGCCAGGCCCCGTTTGCCATTCGCTTTAGCAACTTCGACCCTTTGTTTGTTTATTTTTTTATTTCTATTTAGCAGAAAAAACCCAATTACAAAATATATAAAATAATAATACAGCAAAATAAATTAAGTAATAGCACAGCATGCAAATAGGAAGATAAAAGTAATAAAAAATGCAAAAACGAGGAGAAAATGAATAAGAAAAATTACAAAGAGTTGAGAAGAAGACAGTTGACAAATATTTTATAAATTAAATACGAGAGGGGGAAGGGCCCAAGCTGAAGGTCTTCATGGTCACGAGGTAATGTGAGCATGTGTGAGTGAAAATACACCAAACTACGTGCAAATGGAACATCAAAGATATTCGACGATCTTGTAGAATGTATAACGCGCCTCACTGGAACCTGGTTGACTAGGTGAGTATCGAGCAAACCACGGCAAAGCCTGTAAAGGATACATTCATCAAGGAAGAGTCGACGCATTTCCAGCGAAGGAATATTGAGGATAGCTAAGCGTGATTCATAAAAAATGTAGGGAATCTGGAATTTCAAGAAGACGATCATGGTAAATCTTTTTTTACAGCTTCTAGCGTGAACTTCAAACACTTCAAATGAGGCGCCAAACTGGCGAACAGTGCTCAAGGATGGGACAAACTAGAATATAATTTAAACACAAGACAAAGGACCGGAAAAAATATAGGAATTTCTTAAGATCAATCCAGAAATGCGAGAGGGTTTAGAGGTAATTTCAGAAATATGAACGTCGAACTTTAATTTAGAGTCGAAAGTGACACCTTAGTCCCTGAAGTGTGTCACCGTACATAGGTACCAACTATTCAACGTAAATTGAAAGCTTAGAGGGCAAGGCTTATTAGAAAATGAAAGATGGATGCAATTAGAAGCATTTAGTGTAAGTTGGTTATAAGAACTCCAAAATAAAATGGCATTCAAATCTTCTTGAAGCAAGGCACAGTCATCGATTGACGACACTACTTTAAAAACTTTGACGTCATCTGCATAAAGAAGGTAGGAGGAGTTAATGACAGCGGATAGTAAGTCATTTATAAACAGAGTGAACAATAGTGGGCCAAGAATGGATCCTTGAGGAGCACCTGAAGACGGATGGAAGGGGGTAGAAAGACAGCCTTGAACAGATACCTGACTGACACGATTGGATAAGTAAGAGGATAGCCAGTGGAGCAAGTAATCAGAAAGGTTAAGAAATTTAAATTTGCTAAACAAAATATTGTGATTTACCGAGTCGAAGGCTTTTGAGAAATCTAAATACAAGGTTTCGACTTGTAAACGTTCCTCCATGGCTTTTGAAGCAACGCTCATGAATTCTAACAAATTTGTTAAGGTTGATCGCCCTTTGATAAAACCATGTTGTTCAGGAACGAACAAATCATGAGTACGTGAAGAAAAGCGCAACTACACGATTTTCTCTAGTAGTTTGGAGAAACAGGGCAATAAGGAGATAGGCCGATAATTGGCAACGTCTGAGGTGCTACCTTTTTTAAAAATAGGAGTAACATAGAGTCTTTTCCAACACGAAGGAAAAGAGCCTGAGGATAAGCTAGAGTTAAAGAGAAAGGAAAGGGGGACGCAAATAGAAGTAGCTAATGATTTCACAAAATGATTAGGAATACCATCGGGACCTGCACTAACAGAGTCATCAAGTTCTAAAATAAGCTTCCGGATAGCAAGTAAAAGGAAATAAAGATGGCGTGTGTGCTCTAAAAAGTTCACAAATCTCGAGAGGTGAAGTTGTTAAACAGCCAATCAAATGAAGCGAGTATGGGAAACTGGAACAGGATATAAGAGAGTGTATATATTTCCAAAATGTTTTTGAAAGATTTCAGTTTAGAGAGCCTTCAATACTATGAAAATAAGAAGCTTTAGTGACTTAGTGGGTTACCTCGGACTCCTGTCGAAACGTTTTGGATCTAAAAATTCGTGAATGCGAAATTTTTTTTTTAATGGATCCTTGTCTTGGGAAAGGAACCAGCCCCACAACACCGCAATGCTAGCCTGTCACTGCATTCACGTGTCCTCAGATAAGGGCAACCTCGGCAAACACCACCATCCAATCTCGCTGAGGCAACAGCCCATCGCTGCAGTCCTATACAGACATTTATCTACCCATTTCACTACACAAAGTTCATAGGAAATTTAACAAACAGCCAGCTAAACCGATTGAAAGGCATTTTACGACTCATGTAGGAGTCGTGCAAATTCGGAAATGAGCTCCAGTAGTCTCTGTAGCTTGGGAAACGTTTTATACTCATCAGCAGATTCATTCCAATAAAAGGTCGCATTTCTTCGTTGAAAGTGGATGTATACTTTTTCCGATCTCCAGGAATTCTTACTGAGCATGCAAGTTAGTTTGAACTACTATGTGCTCATATAAATCGTCAGTAATGAAGAGTTTAAAAATTTCTATAGGAGTAAGAAAATCCATGGCCTGGTACTCCGTTTATTTCTGTAAATGACGCGGGAGGTCCAGCTAAGTTTGACTTACTCCACGTAGGTGGCTTGTAAATATCAGTCTGCATGGGTTTGATGTCATTCCTACGTAGATTACTAGCAATCTCTAACAAAGGAATATTGTCACCAGATGATTCATTCTCTTCTAACATTGTTGTTGTAGCTATGCAGCTCCCTCGGGCCTTCGTTTAAAGATAGTTAATGTATCTCATTATCATGATCGAATGTGTCGGCACTCCGCAAGGTGATATGGTCAGTATCACGCTTTGACCGTGTGTCAATCCAACCAACTGCGATGCGTTCTCATTTTAAACCAGCGCGTATCATAACTGAACGTGCAAAGAGTGGGAGGAACTGGAACACCCCCCCCCCCCCCCCCCCTATAATCCGGATTTATAATCCTGCGACTACCACATGTTTGGACCAAAGATTCACTCACTTCACTTTGGAGGTCAAAGATACACTCACTAAAAAACAAATGACAATACGTTGCGCAACGGTGGTCGGCACTTGACGTTCACTCATGGTCGTAGTACGCGCGTGAAACGTGCACTCCCGAGGAAAACTATGCCATACTGTTCGTAAGGGATCCAGCTATCACATACTAGAGCCACGACCTTCAAAACATAAATGCGCGCCCTCTACAGCGTTTGTCTCCGTTATATTTGAACCGCACTCGTTCCTGCCTTTGTTTACAAGTTAACTTCCTCAAAATCTGAAAAACGTGTTAGTTGAAATAAGCTGTGATCCACTGTGTATGCCAAACATGCCCATGGAACAAGGCTAAAATATATGAATACTCGAGGATCAGTCGCGATATCTGTGGAGGTTCCAGATATATTGTGGAAAGTCAAAAATGCTACTGAAAAGCCACTGGGATCTAGAGTAGTGACGGACTTAACCAAAAGCCTAGAATGTAAGCATTACAAAATCTACTTTGATAACCTTTTTTACGAGTGTACCGCAATTGGAAAATTTATTGGAAAAGTAAATGTTGCTTGTGGAATGGTTAACACTTCTCGTAAATATTGTTACATGTATAAATAATTCTGCGAGCTACTGTCGCAATTGTTTTCACAACCATTAAGAACATCAACAAAATGAATTTACTCGAAACCACGAGAACCCACCGAGCATCAACATCTGAAAGTGAGTCACTGCTCCATTCATTCACGCTGCTCGAAAGTTCCCGCTAATTCACCAATGTACGAGAACTCGGTTGAATGACTACAGACCCTATATAAAAGCGAGCTGAATGAATGCGGGGGCTCATTCATTCAACCGCGATAGTAAAAACGGCGATAGTGTGTGGAGTGTGAATTGAAAAGCGATCAAGTAATAGTGAAGTTATTTTAGAAGACAATTGCGATAAGAAATTTATGGACAAGTGTTAGACTTTTAAAAGTGAAAATTAAAATTGTGAAATAGTTAAATAAGTGATTGTGCATTTCTAAGTAATTTAATAAACTCTTTTAATTTAATTTAAAAGACATTGCGTTTTCACTTCCCTGGAACATTAAAATTATTGACCGAACCAGAACACGCGACGATATATTCCAAACTTTCTGCCTGACAGAAGTATAAAAAGCGGTGATTTAGATGGATACACAAATGACTCAAATTTGGTAGCTATAAAGTGGAAAGACAATAAAAGTGTTCACCTGTTGTCAAATTTCCATCAACCAGAGGATGTGGTTTTGATTCGGCGTAGAGAATGGAAATATTATTGAAATTCCAAGCCCTAAGATTATTGGCATATGAATGCGGTTGATCCAAAAATGGTGGCACGGATTTTATTGCTTTTTCATAGATACCTGCATTTGACATCCGCAGGCCAATTCTCTTTTTTTAAAAGCCATCGGGCCTTGATTTGTTGTGTTTGCAGACGCGTTTCGACTCCTTTGAGTCATCTTCAGTGTCTGAAGGATGTGTTGAAGGGGATGATATAGTCGTAGGATTTAGACACTGAAGATGGCTCGAAGGAGCCGGAACGCGTTTGCTCACGCAATAAAGCAAGGCACGACAGCTTTTCAAGAAAATAGAGAATTGGGCTGCGGGTTCAACACTATAAATCGGATGAAAAAATTACCGTGACATACTTTAATAAGCAGCACAGGTCTAAGGTTCTTCGCTTTATTTGAGTGATGGGATGTTAAGCCTCATGTAGCAACATTTTGAAATCTGGACACTAGTTTTGGAGATGTCTTGAAAGTATACGCAATCTTCGTTGAGGTTTTTAAGTTATCAGCGTAAAGAAGACAATTAGAAGACAGGTATTGGGGAAAATCATTAATGAAAAGGTTTAAAACATAGGGCGTAAAATTGATTCTTGAGGAATACAGAATTTTGGGCAAAATGAGACCGACGAAAAATTATTCCATGTAAGGGTGCGGATGCGATGGGAAAAGGATAAAATACAAGAGAGAATTGAATCGGAAACGCGGATAAATCAGAGTTCGTTAGCCAGAAGGCCATGATCGACACTGTTAAATGCTTTAGCAAAGTCGGTATACTATATATGACATCGACTTGTTGGCTCTTGTCAATATCTAGAGAGACGAAATTCGTAATCTCTAGCAGATTGGCATTGTCCAAAACCTTTAATGAAGCCATGTTAGTTTGCAAATACATGTCATAAATGGCATCGTATATCAAACTATGCACAATTCGTTCAAGGAGCTTGCCAAAATAAGACAGTAAAGAAATCGGGCGATAATTCGAGATTTCACTAAGATTTCCGGATTTGCGAATCAGAAAGATATTCGCTGGCTTCGTGACGTCAGGGAAGCAGCATGAAGAAAGGCTAATTGACAGTGGGGTGGATAATAAAGAGAATAATGATATTACCATCTGATTTAGTATTCCATCAAGACGCAGCCCACTATTAACGTCAAAAGTAAGCATTACTCTTTCGATGTCTGATGGAGAGGTCACAATATAGTATTACAATAGAGAAGAGGGACACATTAAGACTATTTAGTGATATATGAAACCGTGGATATGGAGGAAAATGGCCTATCCATCTGAAAGCCTAGCGAATGAGCCATGAGAAGACATTAGGGATTTGGGATGCTGCTTTCAGGGAACGGATGTACGACCAGAAAATTTTAGGACTACTGGATCGCAGTGATATTTCAATCATATAAAAATTAGACCGCATTGCATTCTCAATCGCCTTTTTAGCTTCTTTGCGAAACAGTCGGCGGTTGGCGAGGTCGATGTCAGAGCTAGAATTCTGGTATTTTCTACGCACCGCCTGGTCCTTCAAATAAAGTGCATAAGACACCAGCCGAAAACCAGCCGAAGTTCTTTTTTCGAGAGGAGCGGCAGATAGGTGTATGCTTGGTTATTATGCTATTGAGATTTTGGTAGAAGGTAGACAACGCTATTTTGACAACTAGTTGCTGTAGCAATGAATTCCAGTAGATATTGTCTGGTTCCAGCTCGATGGCTTGATAGTGGACTATGCGAAGATTAAAACTTGAGGAAAAGGAGCGTGCTTGGATTGAGGTGCGAGAAAAAATAATAACCGAACCTCAAGCGGAGGCTGGTGGGGATCATGTTTGACATATTTGGAGGGGGATTTTGAAATCCAGGAGATACGCTAGGCTTGATAGTAAGGATAAAATCCTAAAATTGGTTGTTGTTGTTAATCAACATTTTAAAAAGTTAACCAATACTTACTAATGTTTTTATGTAGCACGGTTCTCAAGAAAGTAGGTACATACCTGAAATTTAAAAGGAGAAATTGATTAGTTATATTTATATAAAATTTTTAAGAATTATAAAAAATTATAGATTTCGATTCAAATAAATTATTTAAGGATATCTCATATAAAATTAAGTAAAAAATCGATGGCAGCGATTAGGAAATCAACCAGGTGTAATGATTATAAAGTTAACCGCTTAGGCGAAGGTCTCTGGTTCGAGTACCACTGGTAGCAACAAAATCGGTTTCGAATGATTCTTCAAATAGGTTGCATATAATCCCACCTTGCTGTAGTAGTGTCATGATACAGAAGTTTAAAAAATAAGAGACAGACTACTCGATAGCTTTTTCTCTAACCTATGAATTCTATTTTATGGTTTTTTCTCTTTTTGCTTATTTTGACTCATTAGTCATTTATTTCGGTTTTAAAGTAGAGGGAAAAATCAAGGCAACTAACAAATGTCAGAAAAAATTTTTTTTTAATGTCAGAAAAAACATTTTTTTTTTGTATAGCAAAAATAATTTTTAATTTTCTAGAAAAAAAATATTACTAAAATTTTTTAAATGCAACTATATTTTTTATGGTAATAAAAATTTCCTTTGATTCCTTTCTTAGTTACCGAAGAATCATCGCTTAGTTTTTCATTACATTCTTCATCAAAAACAAAATTTCATTTTTAGGTCTTTGTAAAAAAAATTTTTATACAAATACCTACTAGTTTCGCGACCTGGCTGTCTGTACGTGCGTCAAAGCTAGTTTCCCCAGAAACTATAGAAGCTAGGATGCACAAACCTTGTAAAAAGCTCAGAAGTGATGATCTCTCATAAGTTTAGGTCTTACCAAAAATTTAAAAATTTTTTAAGGGGGTCCCCCCGAATGAAGATTAGCCCTAAAAAATCGTTTAATCAAAGATAGTCGAGTGAGATATCAACTGAAAGGTATTGATTAGAACTTTTAGAATATGAAATAAAAACATCATTTTATGAATTAGGGGGTCCAGGGGAAGGCAAAATGTACCAAAAATTTGTGTTTGAGTTATAATTTACAGCTAAACGTAAAGAAGAGGATTCCCAAGGCTTTAGCTAGCTAACTCAACCATATGATTTTTGAATTTGAATCTGAAGAGAAATTTAGAGGTAGGAAAAACCTTTTTTAGAAAAAACAACAGAAACTTTAAAAATTTAGAATGTGTGAGCTCTCCGAATATTTATGGCTCAAGTTCGAGTGCAACTTTTTGTACAATTAAAAGTGCAAATAGTGCCCCTGGTACCAAATTGCGTTAATTTGTGCAATGTTTTATTGATCTGAAAAGTTGCAATAAAAAGAAGATTTTTTCTCGCAGGACTCCTAGAAAACTGACCCAAATATTATCAAAAAAAGGCAATGGATTTTCCTTGAACTATCGGAAGTATGCAGTGATCTATGAAAGGACAGACGTCATTAAATTAAAGCTATAATACGTACTGGTTTAAAATCAGAACCTATCGTAGCTGCGTAGACGGACACACGGCCAAAGTATGATGATGATGATTCGATCAAGATAATGAGATACAAGTACTCTTAATATCTCTAAGCGAATGCCCGAAAGGGGCTGTAGTGCTAAAAGTAAAAAAATCAATAAATTAGATACAGTTTAATAGGATTTTTAGAACAGATCCCTTTTAAGGGTCTCACGTTATGACGAAAGAGTCACTAGATTATTGCGAAATATTACTAACTAAGATTTACATTCTTTGGTCTATAAATTATTCTCGTTAGTCGTTGAATCGAGTTCTAGATAACGTGGACAATAATGCGCTCGATTTCAAGCAGGAGCACCTTTCGTAATCTTCTCGATGATTGCCTTGGAAGTGATTCCCGAATGTAGTGTTCATTTTTTCCTGGTTCCTAAGCCTTTTTCTTCAATTGTATCTTTCTTCCACTATTTCCCCACTCTTTTTCTGTGGAGCTCTTACTTGCTAAGCGCTTCTATTGTCAGCTTTCCTTTCGATTACTGGTAAGCCAGTTTCTGAGGTCAATTCGCCTATTTTGCCATGCCCGATTGCCTTCTGGGAAACCTGTAGGAACGGTTACCCCAGAAAAGTATTTGTCTAACAACTGCAGTCATGATTTTTCACTATGCTCATTTGCGGTGCAGATATATGGGGATTCCGAAGCCGTGAATACTGGGTTCGCATCCAGGCGGTTCTAGAAATATTTTTTCTTTTATTTTTTTGGCTCTATAATTTTTGCGGTTTCGAAAGTTCACAAAGATTTTTAATAAAATCTGAGTTGATAGAATTCAAATAAGCTGAAACCATGAATAAAGTTTCAAAGACACGACGTAAAAATCTGAAACATCATTCAAGGATAACATCAACCACAATGGCTACAACAGCATCAAATCATTCATCTTCTTATTATATTGCGCTACACGTGTTTTCAATTGCCCACCACATAATTGATGCTTTAACACAAAGTACTGTTGTACATTTGCCTTGAGACATGCAATATCATTCACAATGTATGGTATTATTTTTCAATTAAAAATATAGTCACAGTGTCTGTTACTTATCGACTTTTCCACCTACACAAATGTCTCAAGCTGTCCTTCTATAATTCTTTGCTATAAAAATAACAAACACATCATCCTCAAAATCTTTTTTGTAGTACATAAAAATGGTGTTTATGTAATATAAAATATATATTAATTTCTTTATTGTTTGCTCTTGATAAGAAGTCTCTCCCCTTCACTTTCTTTCTTTTATTTCTTGCCTCTAGCGAAGAACATCTGAAGTTCATGGCACCATTAAAAATTTTCCACTTTATCATATTTTTCCTGATAATTTGATGCCATTGAATGCATAAGGGGGTGTTTGTTCGGATTAAAATTATTTAAAATATAAAAAGAGATATGAATTGAGAACATTATATAGTAGAGAGATGTGCAAAATATAAAGCTCAAATTTCATAATATACAAAGTGCTAAGTTGCTGGGTGATTTTTAAAATTTTCCTTTTAATTGCTTCGATTTTATGGTACTGTAGATTTTTCATCTGATGCACCGCACCTAAATGGAATAAGAGAAAATTATTGCAACATTTCCATAAAAAAAACGTGAAAAATATCACATGTGAAAAGTTGTTGATATTTTCGATGTGTGCTACGTGAGAATCTGTTTATATCTTTGTCAATATTCTTTTTTCTTTTGTTTTATTGCATCAGCTATTAAATTCTATATTTTATTTTGCTTTTTCTTCATTATTTTACTTCTTCTTGAACTTGAGTAAGTCGTTCGTTGATAAGAAATATTCTTTCACAACCTGATTGTCACATTTAAATGAAGAGAATTTTTCGAATGTGAATATTTTAGCATATGTTAATATTATAACTGTTTCTTAAACAACTTGTTCACGTATACGGTTGCGCGGAGATTATTTGATTTTGGACAATTTAACAACAGAACAACAAGGTGGAAACTTGTTATATGAAATTAATTGAAATTTCAAAATTTATACAAATTTATAATTCATTTTCTGATGGATTTATGTTCTTCAAGTCAGATATTTGCAACTTCTTTAAATAGCGCTGAGATAATTTATATTGTCGATAAAACATGCAGAAACTACAAATTCAAATTTGTATTTAGTTTTAAATGGCATGTGCAAAATTATTTGTAAATTTTACAGATTATTTTGAGTCTGAATAAATGCAATAAATATCTTTTTCAAAAAGATAAATTAAATCTACAATAACCATTTCTTACGAAATGCCGGATTTTAGATATGAGCTACCAGACAGACAGCACAGGCTGCCTATAATATAACAATCATTTGATTATACTTGTACTTTTGTCTGTCATTCCTGTCAAGAAGTGTATAATAAATGACAACCTTGTGTTGTGTGTGAAGCGTGCTTTTGATTTTAGGTGATACTGAATAATAAACAATAAATTACGGGATTACTATTCAATAGCTAGGAAAGCAAAACAACACCCTTCTCGTCGTGGTGTTCTCAGCTGACTGTTGCCACTGAAACAGCCAGTGCTGCCAACCCCAAAAAATAAATAATGCTAAATATTAGTACAGAAAATGCCAAAAATATGCTAAATTTAACGATAAATGCTAAAAATATATGCTTATCACATTCACTGAAGCACAACTCTACTAGAATTCAATCTGCTTACAAACCAAATTTTTTCAGCATTCTCGAAGTTGATTGCAGAGTTTTTTTTCGGATTGTGAGACGTCAAACCGAAGACATCGCAATCAAAAACACCAAGGTGTCAAAAATCAAAGTAAAAAAGAAAATAAAATACAAATATATCGAAGCAAAGGAAATCAAGCCTGGAAAACTGGCAACAGCAGAGGTACCAAGCGAGTCCCCAACTATTCAAGATGGCCCGATGCAGACAATTACTAGAAGGCGTTACCGCCAAGAACGAAAGAGGCCAAGAAAGAAATACTACCGTCAGCGACAATGAAAGTAGAGCAAGCTGCAGCAAACGTTTCAAACAGGGTAATTATCGACCTGATCAACACAGAACCAGAAGGATTTGGAACGGTTCAAGGTAAATTGGCAATTAAAAGAAAGTTAACAATTCTTATCCAAGCACCAACCCCCCATAATCCAAACCCATACGCGCCTATTTCCGGAAAAGAAAACATAACCTCCAAGCAAAACACGTGTGCCCCTGAAAAGAAAAAATCATGGTGTCCCCCTTTATTCGTAGAAGGAATCACAGTAATGACAGTTAAAAAAATCATGGAAAAGAGTCCCACAACGAAATGTAGAATTACTCACTTGAGCGCGAGCCAATTAAAAAAAATTACAGTTGACGAAGTCACCATTCATGATGAATTACTGGATTTGACCCGCAGATCTCCTTCACCCCAACGGAACACAAAAAATATACAGTCATACTCAGAGGTGCAGACTCACCATTCGGGGTTACACAAGTTAGAGAAGACATCGAAATATTATGTCCGGACATTAAAATCGACAATGTCTCACCGTTAAGCACCGGATGGTCTAAAGCGAATGGCGTGAACTTGGACTTATACAAAATAATCCTTAAACAAAAAGAAGACCAAGACCGCCTCCTTAAGCTCCGTTTCGTCCTTCATCAGAAAGCGCCATGGGAAAAGCCCAGTAGGAGAGACCTACTCCACTGTTATAGATGTCAGCGCTTCGGCCATGTCTCGGCGAATTATGCCTTCCAGGCAAGATGTGTAGCTTGTGGACAGAATCACAACCCCCAAGAATGCCCAAGAAGGGACATTGAGAAAACAAGTAACCCACCTTTCTGTGTCCTCTGCAAAGAGAAAGGCCACCCATCAAACTTCTACGGATGCCCGGAAAGGAGAAGAATCGTAGACAAGATAGCACTTCTAAAAAATAAAAGAACAGCCCCCATTTCAAATATATCCAAACCCCAAGAGCAACAGCCTCATCAGCACAATCAATACCTCTATACCCGGAAGTTAAAAGACTCCACTACGAAACAGTTCAAATTTTAGGAGTGTCACCAGGGGAACTCCTAAAAAAGATTGCCCAACTGTGGCCAAAAAAATGGCTCGCCAACACAGGACAGGCCAGTTTTGCTCATTGAGCTATACCTTAACCTGCATGGGGGGTAATTAATCTGATTACTATCTGTCTCAACATAAGCTCTCTAGTTTCCCATGACAAAAGAATATTCGTGTCTAACCTTACAAAATCCATTCAACCAGACATAGTTTTCCTTAACAAAACAGTCTTAAGCCCGATACACAAGGTCCGAATAGAAAACTACCAAGTACTTAGAAACGACGCAGGCAGAGGAACCGCCATTCTATATCGAGACCACATATCAGTCAACCAAATAAATTTTAACTATCCTGACATTTCCTGCACACTAGCAACTTTAAACATGCGAAGATCAATGATAGTCATGGGAAAATACTACTTGGATCTATCTACATCCCAGGAAACCTGGGACCTTCAATAGAACCGACCCTTAATAGAATACTAAAAATAGCTGCTAATCACGACTCTATCCTCCTCAGCGAAGACCGCAATGCGAGACATGAGCATTGGGATGATTCCACATGGAATCCAAACGGCCAAAGAATATATCAATGGTTCCTGTCAAGCGCATTTCTAACATGCGCCATCGTCAACGCAGGTGTCCCCTTATACCCAAGAATCAGCTCCTTCTTAGATAACTTTCTAGTGTCACGATATCCGATCACTATTGTTTGAAACTAACCCTTCACCTAAATAACCAAACCACTATTGAAGAAATACCGAAAAAATTTCGCTCCTATGCCTGTGTTGATTGGACAGATTTCAGAAAAGACCTTGAAGATGATTTGCCACTCATCATACCGGCCGGCTACCCCGTCCAAGGTGGATCAAATTTGTTTCTACCACCAGCGATTCAGCGCCAAAGCAAAGCGTTGCAGACCGCCATGAGTATTCTTCAAGTGGCAGACGGGAAACGAAACGAGCCGCTAGCCCAACAGGCGACAGCTAGTGGCACATCCAAAAGTCGCCTCGAAATTTTTGACATTAAAACAAAGCTGAGATTAATCATCGATCGATTTGTTCCGAGCATTTCACCAGATTCCGATAGCTGAAGAGGATATTCCAAAAACTGCAATCACTACGCCATTCGGCCTTTATGAATTCACAGTAATGACATTTGGTCTTCGAAACTCTGCACAGACGTTCCAGCGATTCACGGACGAGGTGCTTCGTGGACTAGATTTTTGCGTGTGCTATATTGATGATTTATGAATCGCCTCAAAAATGAAGGAAGACCATGTGCAACACCTACGACTTTTATTTCATCGTCTATCGAAATACGGAATTTTTATCAATTCAGCCAAATATGAGCTGGGAGTCAGCCGGTTAGAATATTTGGTGCACGTTATCGACGAAAATGGTATAATTCCCCCAAATTCACGTGTGGACGCCATTCGAAATTTTAAAAAACCAACTACAGTTAATGAAGCTTCGATGGTTTTTAAGGAACAATAAATTTCTACAAGCAGTTTGTTCGCAATGCTGCAATAATACAGGCTCCGCTCAACGACTTGTATGCTGGACACAAAAACAATGACAAAACCGTCATCGAATGGACCCCAGAAACCAGTGATGCATTTATAACCTGTAAAATCAGTCTCCCTAATGCTGCTCTATCAGTCCACTTTCGAGCCAATGACCCGCTCAAACTTACAACCGATGCATCTGACGCTGCAGTAGATGCCATTTTAGAGCAGAAGCAGAATAATAATTAGCTACTATCAGCATTTTTCCAGAAGAAGTTGTCCGCTCCCGATAGTAAATAAAGTGTATGAGTATATGATCGGGAACTTCTAGCTATATATTCCAGCGTCAGACATTTTCAGCACTATTTAGAAGGTTCTACTTTCTACATCCTCACGGATCACAAACCGCTAACGTATGCATTCGCTCAGTCTGCAAGCAAAGCGTCCCTGCGCCAGATAAGACATCTCGATTACATCTTGCAGTTTTCAACAGATATCCACTTTATCGCGGAAAGAGAACTACGATGCCCACAGTAATCGACGAATCTGAACTGATGAGAGCAAGAACGAGTTGTCGAACTGCAAGGACTACTTCGTTCTAAAACTACATCCCTAGAACTTGTCCGCCAGCCTATAGGCTCAAGTGATGGAATAGTGTTCGACAAGTCGCTGCAATGATTAAGGCCCTTTGTTCCGCTGACGTCACGAAGGAAAGTATTTGACATGTTTCATTTGCTAGCAAATCCCAGGTCACGTGGCACAGGAAAGGCTATAGCTCCGAGATACGTGTGGACAAACATGAAGAAAGGCGTCCGCGTTTGGGCTCGTTCATGCGTTTCATGCCAGCGCTCCAAAGTTGCTCGCCTTCAAAAGAACCCAGTACGACCTTTTCCGATGCCTGATGCTCGCTTTCAACATATCCACGTCGATATTGTGGGACCGCTTCACAGTCATCGACCGATTCTCTAGGTGGCCAGAGGCACTCCCCATTGCGGATCAAACCGCAGCTACCGTCGCAAAAACATTGTTTAACAATTGGGTTGCTCGTTGCGGCACGCCTCCAACAATCAGCACCTATCAAGGTACTCAGTTTGAATCGGCACTGTTTAAAGCGCTGGCTGCGTTTATCGGAAGTACGAAAAACAGGACAACACCATATCACCCGGCGTCTAATGGATTAGTCGAGCGCTGGCATCGGGCACTGAAAGCTGCGATTATGTGTCTCGCTAACAATTCTTCCTGGCCCGATATCCTTCCCACCGTGTTGCTGGGATTAAGCACCAGCTTTAAGGAAGAGTTACAGAGTTGCTATACGGAACTACACTGCCCATTCTGGGAGAATTCGTCAGCCCTAGCAGTTCCTCTGCCAGCCAGCATGATTTTATTGTTTCCCTTCGGGATATCATGTCATCAATCAGGCCCGTGCACACACATCGTCACGGTGACAGACCAGTTTTCATCAACAAAAAGCTAAATACATGTTTTTACGCGCGTCGTTAGTGCATCGCCTGTCGAACGTCGTTTACACGATCGAAGTAAACGGCCGACAAGTCAACGTGTCGACGGAGCGCCTCAAACCCGCGTTCATTGAAGCTTCAGCAGACGAATATCCTCGCGATCATACATCGGAGCCGATAAGCGTAAATTCGACACCCTATACGTCAGTAGCTACGCAGCCAGCCCGAAGCCAGGCGACAACCAAACAGGTTATTCCTGCTCATAAACACTTGCAACTGACCTCGCAGCGATCGCCTCGTATGTATATAAAGCATCAACCAACACTAATCAATACGCCGCCCGCAGGAACAAGAACGTACCCACCAAGCAAAAAACACGTATGTTTGAGGGACCATACAGATCATGACATTTTACTACCTCACCAATGTCACTCGGGAGGGAGTAGTGTGGCACCGAACTTTTTAGGCGTTGTTGGGAGAAGGACACCAACCACACACATCGAAACACATTGTGTGGCAGCCAGGCCGTCAACGTATAATGCGACGCAGCACACTCAGTCGATCGTTAGTGCTTCAACGAGTAAGACAACGAGAAACGAATACGACAAACGCGAAGCGAATCTTTTGCTGCTCCTGTATAGTTAATAGGAAATAAACGATAGTAAACTCTTATCTAACCGTACTTGAATTATTTCCTAAAATGCGACATACAGCAGGCTCGATGGAGATCAATCTAATGTTGCTTAGTTGCAGTATCTTTAAAGGTGCGAATCCACAGTTGATGGTTTTATACAAATCTTTATAATAAATTTGTCGCTTCGATGAATGACTGAACCAATTGTACGTTTCCCGAATTAGAAAATCAATATTCCTCGGAAGCGTTTCTTCCAAGGCATGTGATATTGCTAGTTGCAAGGAATGGCAGACACACCGCACTAGTATTAAATTGTTGTCACCGGTTTCAGTTTTGAGTAATTGATAAACACCGTTGGTGGTTCCTGTCATAACTGATGCGTTGTCGATAGCAATTCCTCAATCTAGACAGCAATGACTTCAAGCCATTCACTATGCTTATGGCTGTTCCATCCTCCAGCTCAACTGTTCCCAAAAAGATAGAAATGATCCTCTACAATGAGATGCTGAAATATCTCACTGAAACACCCAATAATTTGCTAACTGACACATCCGTTGATTCCTTCTCTTGATCTGCAATATCGACCACCAACTCTTGGTAAAAATGAGGTGCCAATATGTTCGTAATAATGTTTATACATTTTATTCTGTGCAAGCGTAAATTGGCACGTCGGCTATCACTAAATCTTTTCTTGCAGATATCTGATAAATGATCAATCGTCAAGATGGAAGCATGTTCGGATATAAATAGAGCTAATGAGCTTTCAGCATTTTGGGTTTCTAAGCTTTTTTTTATTTGTCGCAATTCAATTTTTGTTTTTTATTTTAGGAAATTCAATTTTTGTTTTTCCTTTTGTCAGTTCCGTTGGTTGGATATGTTTTGAAGAAGCAAGACGCTGCTTTAAGCAGTACATCTTAGCCACAATATTGCACTTACAATACTTGCAGTGGAGTCACTTTCGACAGATTGAATCTACTCCTTCAATTCCCATTCTGAGCGATAGTGCCTACTGTACTTTGCGCTCATTTTTAAAATATTATCAATGGTCTCAAATGAAATCAATATCACTTCCAATGTGCAATAAATCCGACAAGTTTTCCGTAATTATTTCAAATATTTCCCTCAATCTCTAATATTTTCAACATAGGACAATGTTCGTTAAAATATCGCTAGTAGATTTAATTGTAATCACTCTCACAATGTGTTGACCGTCAACTAAATCAACAGATTTCCTGCGGGTAATTTTATGACAGTTCCTTTCGTCAAATTTTTGGATTCACCAACAGTGAAACTCAACGGTTGATCTGTTGAGAATCAGCAGATTACAAATAGCCCACGACAACGAAAGGTAGCCCACTTCTAATGAGCGATAAATACGTGTACGACAAATTTTCCTGATTTATTCAAAATATTCCCTTCGATTTCAAATATTTCCAACAAAGGACAATGTTCTTTAAAAATATTGCTAGTGGATTTAATTTTAATCACTCTCACCATATGTTCACCGCCAATGACCAACTAAATAAACACACTTGCAACGGATAATTTAATAACAGTTCCTATCGTCAATTACCGGGACTCTCCAATGACAAAACTTTGCGACTCAGCAAATAACACACAGTTTGCGACAACCAAAGTAACCCACAAGAGTGATAGCCTGACACAAAACGATTGTTTAAATGGCGATAAGGCAGTGCATTGGCGTGGTTAAAATTTAAATTTAAATTTTTGCTAATAACATATGCAATTATTGATTTATAAGAAAACATGCTAAAAAAATATGCTATATGCTAAATTAGTTTTCCTCATGCTAAATCACTTGAAAATATGATAAATTCAGCCGTAAAAATGCTAAATTGGCCGCACTGGAAACAGGATCTTATTAGTTTGGCACAATCAGCTGGACGAAACCAATATGGCAAATTTTAAAACGTAGCACACGTGGATGGCAACAATTCTATTCGAAATAAATCAATAAAATTACCCCAAAGAACAACTTGACTATGAATTCTATTTACTCTTTTCCGGCAATTTTAAAACAAATTAAAGGAAATTTTCAAATCGGACGGAATCCCAAATTTCTCAGAAAGGTCTCAATCTGCTTATACAATTATTATTTGGCCCGTTTTTAATTTTGAAAAAAAGGCTACACAAGAATTCTTCACGGACTTCAATCCAGAATGCCATTTCACAACCTGAGCTGCAACACCATCAGTCTGCGCAAAATAAAAAAAATTTTCGTCGCGTTCTGATCCATGTACGAACACGTATCTCCCTTATATTGGGCGCTATTTGTAATGCGCGCCAAAAAATAAAATGCAAAAAAAATTGTTTAATTAAAAAAAAAAACTGTCCAAAGATTCCATCGCTGGAATGGAACATTATTGTTCTGCATATGGTTTTCATTTAACTTTATATGCTTGCATTCAGGCAACCGCGAATTCATGATGATTTATACATAAACATCATATAAAAAATTATTTTGCAAACATTATGTACATCCAATCCAAAACTATACACATGAAACAAACAATGATATGACGACATTAACGATGGATGATGATGATGAACATCATCATCAGCATGAACATCGCCATGGTTAGGAAAATAAAACAAAAAAAAAAATATTCCCTCTTCTCCCTCTTTTCTTTTCTTTCAGCAATAAAATAAAATCATGGTTGTAACCTTGTACAAAATATTATATGATCCAGAAAATCTCTCGACTGTGAAGTTCAGAATAAAATATATATGTGAAAAAAAAAAACTAATTTGAAAAGGAGCGCGAAAGATTCGAAAGAAATAACGATAAAGATGACTGCCATGTAGAGCAATATAAGAAAACAAGTTCATATGGAATTATGGCATTTTAAATGCTTTTTTGTACTTTGAAGCATCTTCCAATTTTTTCGCCTGATAGTTAAATCGAGAGCATACACATTCTTTATTGTTATTACTGCAAATAAAAGAAAAATCAAAGGAAAATGCTTAAACGCATAACCAAGAAAGAATTTAAACAAAAAAACAGTTCGTTCAATGCCTGCGCTTGGCAAATTAATTTTGAAAGAACAATACAAAATGCGAGAAACATTGAGATTATGGAATGAATGGAAAGTTTTTTGAGGCTTTTGCTTTTTAATTTTCAAGATCCCAAAGGGTTTGTCAAAAGACATGTATATGCGATAACGTCAGTAGCACAGATGGTAAATTGTCAAGGCAGTATTCGATGGATATGGATTAAAGGCTAGTTTTGAGATATATGTTTTAAACTTAATTTATGAATAAATCGATTAAATCTTTATTCTTGATTCAATCATTTTAAGGAAAGGATTTTCACCTAATTCAATTTAAATTATTGTATATACATACATGACTGTCCAATGTTAGTACTAATTTTAATTAATGCTAATGAATGAATCTGCGAGTACAAAACTCAAAATTACAAGACCTCAAAGGAAATTTAGCAGATTTGTACGTTTTCATGGTTTTATAATTTTAAAATTATGGTAGTTTTCGTTGTAATTGCCTGAAAAGTAGTACCACCAAGTTTCAAACTAAGCATCTGCCTTAAATCCCTGTGGGATAGAGGAACGCCGTTAACGGCTAGCCGGCGGGTAGGTGGAAAATAAAATACCATCGGTGGCCCAAAACCGACTGAATCGAAGCGCTGATAACGGTCCACTCAGTACTCTCTTGTCATGAAACCAATAAATTAGCCTCGGATTGGATCGAATAAATGGCAACGGCACTCGCAACGAAAAACGAACTCCGCTTTCGGGACGTGGAAGGTGCGATGGTTATCATATAAAGGGTGATTTATTATGAGGTTTGATTTTCAGTAGGCTTCTTTTGACAGATCATGCGTGGCTCCTGTCAAACTGTAAGGTATCCAGTATTCTTTGATAAATCACCATGGAAAGACTTACACTGCAACAACGTATCCAAATAGTTCAGCTGTATTACGAAAAGCAGCGTTCTATGAGAAATGTTTTTCGCATACAGCGAGAGAAACAATGGACTTATTGAGAAATAATTTTGGTGAGAACCTGATTTCACGTTTTGGACCAGTAAATTGGCCGCGTAAATCGTCTGATATCACAACTTTAGATTATTTTCTTTGGGGTTACACGAAGTCTCTGATCTTCAGGGATAAGCCAACTTCAATCGACGCTTTGATGTCATTCGCGAGCGACCGGTCGCTATGCTCGCACGCGTCGTCCGAAATTGGACCATCAGGATGGACCATTTATGGCATAGTAGCGGTCAACATTTAAACGCGATAATCTTTAAAAAGTAAATGTCATAGATTGTTCTTTCGATTCCACACAAAATTTTTAATTATAGAATTTAACTTTATGCCTTTTATTTAAGATTAAAATCCAAACTTCATAATGAATCACCCTATATACATATATGCCAGGAACCCTGATATCACTACTGAACGAAATGGAAAAAATATAAGTTCAATATATAGACAGTGCAAGCAAATGGTTAGAGGGATCGCTGCGTAAGCCGAAGGTTCCTGATTCGAGTTCCGTTGGTTAGAACGAAATGTGATTCGTCGGATGGACTACGCCCGTTCAGTTATGATCTCTTCTGGTGTAAAATCAGAACGTACTGCAGCTGGGTGGGCAGATCAACGGATGCACTCGATCAAGATAATGAGACACTCTAACTATTTCTAAACGAGGGCCCGAAAGGGGCTGTAGTGCAAAAGCAAAGCAAGAAACTAATCTGCTTGGTAACAATGTCAATGAAATGCAAACAAACACTATCTGCACAAGTGGAAGTCGTCAGGCATTCATGAATATGGAGTGGCATACGACGAAGCGGCCAAGAATGATTTTTTTAGAAAACACTGTGAACAGGCTGCTTTCACACGACAATCCAAATTATTCTAGGAGACTTTAACGCCAAAATCGGCCAGGAGTTGGCTAACAGAGGAACGAAAGGAGGGCATACCCTACACGCAAAGACCGAAACCCTGGAGCGGTTGCAGAAGATGTTCTGACAACACTACCAACAGCAAAAGATATACACAGAGCCAATGTTCAAGGATAGAGTAGAAGGAAAATGCCCAATTGGGAAACCAAGGAAACAATGGGAAGATTCAATCGATACTGAACAGAGATCCCTGCTTGGATTTTCCAATTTGCGAATGAGGTCTGCGACGATTTGAGGCGACTACTACTGGAGGCGAAGGCTCGAATTGAATCTATACCTTTAATTATGAATGATGACCTATCTTAAAATAATGCTTTTGGAATGTTGGATAGGCTTCCAGTTTGAAATAACAACCTACTTATATTAAGGTTTTCTAAAAACTACTGTTATGATAAAATGGTTTCCAATTTACGTCTAAAGACGGGAGATGCAGGAGGGAGGCAAAAATTAACAGGAAGAAAACAAAAAACAAAAATCTAAAGAACAGAATAATAGGAAAAAATGAAGAAAAGAGTTATGTTTATAGCATGAAGAGGACAGAGAAAGAGGGAGGGAGGGAGGAGGGAAGAAGATGGAGAAAATTGTGGAATAAAATTGAAAGGTCTAAAATTTGAACATAATGGTACTTTCGCCTTAATTTGTAAGATCTGTCTTTGAGTTTCTTCTTAATGTTATTTTACATTCCTGGTTGCTAGAGTGAGAAAGCGAGAGAGAGAGAGACAGAGAGTGAGATAGAGAGAGAGAAAAGGAGAGAAAAAGAGAGAGAGAAAGAGAGAGAAAAAGAGAGAGAAAGAGAGAGAAATAACGAGTGAGAGGAAGAGAGGGGAAGAGAGGGAAAGAGAGAAAAAGAGAGAGAGAGAAAGAGAGAAAGATAATGAAGAAAATTAATGGTCGAGCATAGCAAAACTTATGTGGGAAAAAAGTGAGGGAGGGTAAATATTAAAAGAGATATTGCAGAGCAAGTTTGTTTATAAATTGTCCAATTTAAAATTGATCTAAAAACTCTTACGAAAATTTTTCAAATTTAGAACAATTTACACTATATGTTAGTTATACTTTGGAAATAATTATTTTTGGAATTTTGATCTCATCTTTTTCGTAACGGTACTTTTCGGTAAGTTATAAAAAAATGCAGCACTTAAAGCTTTTTCATGTACTAGTTTGAAGCATAGTATACTCAAATAGTATCCACGCTCCATCAACCCTCCGGAAAAATTCGAACACAAGTCATAAATCTTCGGTAGCAGGTAGGTAGGTAAATGCTGACGCGAGGATTGGCGCGACTATAAACATATGCTTCGATGAGAGATTTCAGGATTACCATATCTCAAAAAATCAATAACTTTGCAGAAAAACAAATTCGTACTATGCAATCTTTTAGTTTTTTATTAGGATGTGGCAGCACTCCCATGTTCTGAAATGCGGAAAAGGACACGTGCGCTGGAAATTTTATTTGCTTTTTGCTTTGTTTCTTGAGCGCGCCAAGCCTGGGCTCAGCTGACGTGTCCCGGATCAGCTGACGTGCCCCTGGGAAAATTCAGAAAGTGTGTGCAACACAGGGTAAATGAAAAGTGTGAGTACTAGGTGAATGTACTATGGTTTGAAGTTTGCACAATTTTCAATAGGTCTGTAATTCGCAAGCAATGTCTCTTTTCGCCGAAGTAACGGTGCTTTTCGTGAAACCATTACGAGAAGGTTATTTCGTTAGAATTTCACATCTGACCTACCAAATGTGTTGTCAAAAATGATTACAAAAGTACCGTTATGATGAAATATGTGAGAAATTGTTTCTTTACTTATTTTCAACTACCGGCATTCCAAATAATGTTTGAAATTAATTATTTTTGACTTTTAAATAACGATACTCTTCTAATAAATCATGAAATATCTCGAAATTTTTGAATTTTTTTGTTTTTATTTTTAGTAAAGAAATGCGGAGTATTTTTTAAGCCTTAGTCTGGTACACATTCTCAAAGCACTTAATTGCGATACTTTTAGAAAATGTTGTAAGTAATTGGCTTTTCATGAATGTGTCGTTTTTTTTCATTTTTCGGGCTATATTGATAGATGTTCTTTCATTTCATATTATTTCAAAGTAATAAAAGTAAATGAAAGATTAAAATGTCCCTTAACAAGCACTATTTTTATTTTTCTTTTCTGCCATATACCGATTTTTTGGCAACGAGCGATTACAATTGGAGAAAGAATACATTATTGATACAGCGATTAAAAATGGGTACTGCAGGAAAACAATCGAACAACGGATACGGAATAAGGAACAGGAACAACAGGCAACAGGGATTACACATTCAGCAATCTCGAAAAAGCTCGGAAGGATAATACGAAAGACGGGAAACAGTCCGGCCTACACCACCAGAAGATATAGCCTAGAAGTAGCGTTAGCATCAGCAAAGGATATTAAGAACTAGGAAGAAAAAGAAGGTATCTACAAGATCACTTGCCTGGAGTGCGACATGATTTATATCGGGCAAACAAGACGATTAGCGAAAATCAGGTGGCAAGAGCACATCAAAGAAGCGGAAGAAATTACAAAACGAGGTTCAACGGATGAAAATTTTGATACGAAATTCATGCCTCATCTCCAGTGATAAGAGTCCTTAAGGAAAGATTTCTTGCATTTAGCTGAAGAAGGAAATCGCATATAGAGACCTGGTTCAAAGACCGACATACATTTATAGGTGTAGAGGCCAAACTTCATACTGATTCGCACAACACATCTTCGTTCAATGGTTAAATAGCGTTGTCTTAGTAAGGTTAGTGGCATCCATTATCTCGCACGCACTATACCGCATATTATAAGGGAGCATACTTCGTTTCCGTTATTGCGGCTAGTGTTGCCTTCACCGTTCGAATCAAAATTGTCAGCTCTAAATCTCCTAAACTATTTGCAGATGGTCCTGTTGGTAGAAATACCACTTGCGTAAATTGTGCGAATCTCATCTGCAAAGTCTTCTGCACTTTTGGCTCTTTATTATAAGTAATGAAGCATAAAATACTGCAAATGCAATTTTTTCGGTTACTTACTATATATAGAATGGTGTAGAGAAAAAATTCAAAAGAGACTATCACCAACGGCAGAAGGTACGTGGAAAGAGCTCTGGGACGACAAAAGCTGATACACCAAACAACTAATAGATATGCCTGCATGTTTATACACACTAAGCTAACGGGAGTCATTCATAGCGTGGCACGAAAGAAACTTATGGGATACCTTAATTTCAAACATCATCTATTTTGTGTAAATGATTTTGTTGTAGGACCCACACATAACATTGTAAATATTTCAATGGAACTAGGTTTCGTATTGTTGTATATACAGGGCTCAACAGAAAGCAATCAACTAAATTTAAAGTACAAACTTTATTTTAGCTATAGATTCAACAAATCAACTAACTTTCTAAATCGAATATCGAACTCTGTCAACTCCTTCAATCATTTTTTTATTTTTTTAATTATCATACCTAATTTTTTTAATTATCATACCTTCGACTACTACAATTTCTTCTAACGCAGAAATATAATAGCTGTGGATAAGTTAGAATCGGTGCAACGCAAAATTCTTTTTTCAATTTTTCTAAAGACGCCTGATACCGAGAGCTGCATATTGAAGGTCGGTTATTTTAGGTTAATTGGTGTAAGCATTTTGTTATATCAGCGAATCTTCTCACAAAACGACGATAATATGTGTTCAACTAAAACTTTTAAGTTGTTTCTTACCCTTTGGCCTTGGCCATTTCTTCACAGCGTCAATTTTGTTGGGGTCTGTTGTTACTCTATCAGCACATACTATATATCCCAAGTACTTTACTTCTGAAAGCACAAAGTACACTGCTAAGGATTCAGCTTCAAATTCGCACTCCGAAGCCGCTTAAGGACGTTCCGTAAGTTTTGTAGGATAGTCCGCGTAGTTTAGTGGTTAGAGTACTCGCTGCGTAAATCGAAGGTCTCTGGTTCGAATCCCGTTCGTGGCAATGAGATTTGTTTCGAGTGATTCTTCAGACGGACTATAAATCCGCCTCGCAAAACAGATTCCCTCAGTGATTCAAAGGTAGCAGGAGTATTACTCGTACATGGCCCAAATGGCATAAAGGTGAATTGCCATAAACTTGTACCAACTGAAAAAGCTATTTTCACCGTATCCTTTGAATCGATATCGACCTGCCAATATCTTCTCTTGGCATCAAGAGGCGAGAACCACTTGGCGTTAATCGACCCAATTTTAAGTTTGAAAAGGTTTTTGTTGTATTTCCGGTTTCTTCCCGGTTATTTTATTAATTGATAACGACAGGTTACTGTTTATATAAAATTATTATGACCTTATTAGCCGTCCATACCCGCCTCCTTTTTTGCCAGAGATGACAGACCAAGACAGTGAAAAAAATATATTTGGAATTTACATTATGTTTGATGGTAATTTTTGGTTTCAGGGTCACCTTGTCACTCAGATGTTAGAGTAGTGACCCGTAGATCACTTTTTGATAAAATGAAAGAGCAAAATTTGCTTAATTATGAAAAAAAAATTAAATTACTTGGGAAATTGGATTTTATCCAGCGAAAACTATCCCGAAGATGAACTAAAGACGATGAAGCACAAGTTTTCGCATTTTAAGTCGGAATTTAAACAAAGGTGGAATAAAGCTGATAAAACGGAAGCTAGATTTCTTCATAATAATGACGAATGGCTAAAAAACACTTTCGAAGTACCGACAGCACAGCCTAAAATTTCAGTTCAACCATTAAAGCCATTTAATGAGCTGAGCGAAAGAAGCAAGAGAAAGAAAACTGAAACTAGACGTATTACAGCGGATAATGATGTGTTGATACATGCTGCACAAACCAAATACCGAACATCTGGAAAAAAAAGATGCTTCAAGTATACTTAAGCAGATTATGAAGTCACCAAGCATACAAAACAGTACAAGATGACAAAGAAAAACAGCTAACACGTTTATTAGCACTTTCTATATTCGTGGACGCTGACCTCACTCGACGACAATATGTAATAATAAGAAGTGCTAGTCAAAAGTTATATCCTAGCTACAGTATCCTACAAAAGGCAAAAAGTAACTGCTCGCCCAAAGAATCATACGAAGTGACCGAAACTTGCACGCATGTAAATCTTAAACCATACCGCAACAAGATTACTGACGTATTTGAAGGATGTTTCACGTGATCTAAAGACCAGATGAATGTGACTCATTAGAGCTAATTTGCAAGTGGGGTTGTGACGGATTACAGTAGGCACAATTAAAACAATAGATGGAGAATTACGCTACAGATAGTAACATTTTTCAAAGTAGCTTTGTACCACATCGTTTGGTAGGTGGTACAAAAATAGTATGGCAAAAACCAACCCCATCCTCACCGTGATATTGTCGTCCCATTAGAATTAGATTCGTTAAAGAAACTGTGGATATAACCAAAGAAGAAATTGAGTATGTAGAAAATGTCATTAACGCCCTATAAAAAACAAAACTTTTACTGGAGGAAAAGTCATATTCTGTAAAACATACTATGATGCTTACAATGGTAGACGCAAAAGTATGTAATACCGCCACACAGACCATGTCAACAATGAGGTACTACATTTGTGAAGCAACATCGAAAGAATTCAACGATTTAACCATAAAAAAAGATGTTGATGCAGGCGCACTTCTTTTCGGATCATCCACTTTGCACGCCAGAATTTGTCTGTTTGCGAGCATATTGCACCTCTCATACAAACTCACTGTAAAAAAATGACAGTTAAGATATGACGTTGACAAAATTATTGTTACAGAGAGGAAAAAAATCATTAAAGGGTATTTTAGATGTGAAACCGGTCTAATAGTGGATGTACTGAAAGCTGGGTTTGGAAATACCAATGATGGTAACACAAGTGGACGATTTTTTACAATCCTGAATTAGCTGCGGAAATAACTGGAGTTGATTATAATTTCATTTACCGACTCAAAGTCATCCTTGAAGTCATATTAAGTGGTCACAACGCCTATTTGAACAAGTTTGCAGATTATTGCAAAGGCACTGCAAAAGTTTATATAAGTTTGTATCCGTGGCATCCTATGAAACTTACGATGCACAAGATCCTAGCGCATGGTCCTACTGTCATAGCCTATGTGTTGTTGCCAATCGGGTTGCTCTCGGAAGAAGCCGCTGACGCACGGAATAAACATTCCCGGCAGTACAGGCAGCGAGAAAATTTTCAATGGTCAAGTGTAACACTGATACTATAAAAAGATTATTACTCACTTTTGACCCACTGATTACTGGAATGAGACCAACCCTCAAAAAAGAACGTTGCCATTCATGAAAGAAGCAACTGCTGTACCTGACTCCGATAGAGACTCAGATTCTGATTTGGAGGAGGTTTCGGGGGGAACTGAAAGTGGTGAGGATGATGAAGAACCATGGAGCTCATCAACATTATAGTTACATAAATTTTATAACATTTTGTTTAAGAAATAGAAATATCGAAGTTGTAAATTGCTAAAATATATTTTTAAAATATTTTTTCCAATTTTTTGTCATTATTCCTATAATTCATTAAAAAAAATTATTATAGCTTATAGTTAAACAGAGCAACTCCTTGGAGTTAAAAAACTTAATAAATAATTTTGGCAAACTAGATCAGCAAAATACCCCTCTGTGGGCCAGTTGCAGTTCTCGGTCGTGTACCGCATTATGGAAAGCGTCTGTCACCATTTCCTCATGATGTGCAGTTACGGACGTTGGATATGAAAGCAAAGCCAGTCTCTCTATATACTGGAAGAGTTGTTGCGGTGTTTCTTCTGGCCTCTGGGTTCTATTTCGAATTTGTGACCAGTATATTTGTTCCATGTAGGCATCTCCAAACCATAAATTTAACGCGTTCACCAAAGCAGGGTAGTTAATGTACATTTCCGCAGGAACCGTCTGTAATACCTCTGCTGCTGTTCCGCGGGGTGTCAGAACCAAGGCAGTAGCTCGCTCACCACCATTTTAGTAGTTGTTGGTCCCCACGATAATTGGCCATCGAATACTGAATAAATTTTATTAAATTACAAACTTTATTTTAGCCAAAGTTTCAACAGATCAACCAACTTTTCAAATCGAATATAGAATGTCAACTCCTCCCACAGTGCGGACAACACACTTTGCTGTTTAGTACAGTAGAGCTCATAGGGATGCAACAGCATCCAGTACTGCCGCCACAGTGTATATGGACACAGCGTTGCACATTACGATCGCACCATGTGAATGCAGTTCGCAGAGAACGGGTGATCCACAGCACCCCAAAGTGCAGATATGCACTGCACAGCATAGTGGGAATGAACTACAGTGCGACGCAGAACAAAACAGATGTGTCGGGCATTTACAGCACAACAAAGTGTACTTCTGTGTGCTATGCAGCAGATCGTACGATGCGCAGATCTGCGATTCGTTGCTTGGGTGTTTCGTACTATTTTAACGGTGCGGTGTACTAGTGGCACAAACATAGTGTGCCGCACATATGCGACTTAAAACTAGTCAAGATGCATTCAGCGCATGATACTGTCGTTAGGTTACAATAATTTCATGCTTTTAAAATTTGATTGTATAGTTCTACGCTGTGAAGCTGGAATTTAAATTTAAGAATCAACGAATTTTTGAATTCAATAGCTCCGTACGCGCAACAATATGGTAAAAAATTGAATTCAAAAATTGCACATTTAGTATAGCTTCCGATCGAGTTCGCGTTCTATTTTTTAAAAATATATTTCAAGGTTAAAATTAGAAAAAAAAACTTTCACTCAACCAAACCAACAACCTTTGGATAATATGAAAATTACAATTCAATATACGAATAAAATGAAAATTAACATAAATTTGCCAAATGCAAACCATATTGTTAATAATTTAATTACACAACAATATCTATCATTATGATCGATTAGATTTCCCGCCAAAAACATCCACCTCGGGCTGTGCTATGTTAAAGGTAGTTTTGTCGTGTCTAACTTCAATCTATTAATTGGCGCCAATTTGCAAAAGAAACAGAATTTCTCTTTATACCACTAACCACAACTCCTCCTTATCGTCAATTTTATTTTATTTTTTTTATGCTGGTAACCATCAATGACTAAAATATGACCACTAAAGCGAATTTCATCTTTAATTATATGAAATTTTAATCTGAACACGCGAAGGAACCGTAATGCCCATTGTTCGCTAATCGCATAGTTTTGACTATTTATTAATAACAATTCACCAAAAAAATACTTCTGCTATTTTCTCTTGGTCTCTACCACTTTAAGCATGAACCAAGTGATATGTATATTCACAAAGTTCAACTACTCCATTATGGTCATTTTCGTATTTACCGTTGGAAAGTTGAATAACTCTTCCTCTAAAAAAAAAAAATAAGCAAATGCAACTCAAAGATAAATTTAACTTAACATATACGAATATGTACGCACATATCTGAATGTTTTGTTAAATGTAATGAAGTGAAGAGATTGCTTGGTCATTTGTTTTATTTGAACCTTTTTATTTTTTCTTTTCTCATTTCAACATCAACTTTGGAAAAAAATATGTGCAACACATATGTTCATATGAAAAAGAGGCGTATGAGATAGAAAAAGCGGTACTGGTCGAAACATGCATGATTAAACATGCTGTTGCTGCTGTTCGCGGCTACTTTTGACGATATGGTCATGTATCTACGGATTTAACTCAATTCCAGCTTTCCATTCTAGATTCATTAGATAAATCACTAGTGAAGTAGAATTTCTTCTAGTCTTGGCACTGTTTTCCTGCCGCCTTAAAGATGCAGAAGATAAAAAAGAATAAGGAAAGATCAAGAAAAGCAAGAAGAAGATTTTGTTGAAGTGTTTTGTTTGCATCTGAGCCAAAGATGGTCTGAGTGGATAACCCAGAAATTCAGTTTAGAATTTAGGTTGCAATAAGAACAAGTGTAACTACTGTTGAAAAAATAAACGTGAGACGGGAGGGGAGGAGGAGAAATGGAAGAATGAAGTTCTAAGAGAGATTTATTCTTGCTTAGATTGAAAAACGCGTTGCAATTTAGTTGGCTACTTTCTACTTGAAAGTTGTCTAGACTTAGTCATTTAATTAACTCCATTTTCGGCCTGATTATGTCTGAAGTTTATAGATGTCCATTTTTGCTATTCATGGGAGACTATTTCATATTATTATTGCAGCTACTAAGCCCCTTCGCAGGTAACACTTATGTCTTACTTCTTAAGAAATGAAAGCTTTTCACTTTTTCCCTATCAATTTACATCACAAATGAAGTAGTTTCCAAAAATATCTAATTTATCATATCATTACCAAAGTTAAACAATTTTCGTAACCCTCCGCATTAACTCCAAAGCTTATCCCATTCATTATTTTTCACGTTGACGAAACCACCGCTCAAATCTCTTTTGTTTTCACGTTTTCTTTTTCAATTTGGCGGTTTTGTAAAGCCGGAAACTCCCACACACACGCTCCTAAGATACATTTCATACTCGTATATTTTTCATTCAATTTCTTTTGTGCATTCATTTATAATTTATTCCATGCGATGTGAACGCATTGTGCATTAAATACATTAGACAATATTCTATTTGCATTTAAGTAAGCCTTCTCTCGCGCGCGCGTTCTGTTGTAATGTTATTTGCAACTCAAAGTATCCAAAAGACATGTAGATGCGTTTGAAAAAAAAAGAAAGAAAAAAAATTTGCACTATGAGTGGAAATTCGCACCAGACACACAATGCTGACAAACATTGTTCAGTCAAGTCTTTGTCATTTAGTTCACAGTTTTTTGTTTGTTTTTAATTTCTTTTTTCAAGTCTTTGTTGCGCAGAACTGTTAATTAAATAATATTATGAAAATTGCATGGGGTATGCGCAAAATGTTATGAGTGAACACACATGAACTTTGTAAATCAAGCAGAACAATGAGTTAGAACATTGAATTGGATTAATGCTCATAGTTCACTCATTTTATATGTGTCGGGATCCTGGCAGTATGTTATTAAGGATTGCTCTTCAAGTTCATGACTTGGTAAAAATTTGTTAATTTTGAACCGTTTTCATAGGAAAAAAGATTATTAGTTTCATACGCATATATTTTTTGCTTTTGTTTCAATGCATAACTTTTGAACATAAATAGTGTTGGGATATGACAACACCGATCATGGCGGAATAGGACTTGTCATCGAGGAGTGGTAAGAGTCAAGTGTCAGCTCACGGAGCTTATGTTGTAATAGCAAAGGATAATAAACTATTCTATATATATTTTAACTAGTCTTGGATCATTATCTGCTGAAGAGACAGGACTACAACAGTGGCAACGAGATCCGAATTCACGTATGAATTAAAGACAAACACCATAACCTAGAAAGTGAATTGCAACTTTTACGTGAGCGTCTTGCTGAAAGGATTCGATATGGACGCGGATGCAGTTCAGGCGTTAATTACAGCAATGGCTGAGCAGCAAAGCAAGTCGGATGCTAAGCAAAGCAAATTTGCCCAACAAATGGTTGAGCAACAAAACAACTTTGCCCAACAAATTGCTGAGCAGCAAAACAAGACGGATACTACAATCGCGTTTTTGATGCAACAATAGACTCAGCATCAGCCATCGGCTGCCCCAGCGGTGACTCAGCATCAGCCATGGGCAGCCTCAGCAGGAACGTCGTTGCACAACAATACTTTAAGTAAAGTCCGCGTAGTGTAGTAGTTAGAGTGCTTGCTTCATAAGCCGAAGGTCCCTGGTTCGAACCCCGTTGGCGACAACGAGATTTGTGAGGAATCCCATCGCAACAATTTATTTAATAATTGAAAATCGAACCATAATTAACCTTTCAAAAAGACATTTACTTTACTGACAAATAATTGAATAAATTTCTGCATAATTTTAATTCGAAAACTTACGTTGAAATTTTCCTAATTCATTTTCCACACTACTTTCCGTAGTCGGTTGCCGGTCAATTCGATAAGTCTCGATTGGATCACGTTTCTCCCAAAATTCTGATGCCGGCTGTTCCTATCTTATCGATTTTGCTGCACTATTACCACTTCGGTTTCGCCGCTATTCTACCGTTAACTTTTCATTTAAATTTTCACCTTTAACTACGTGAACTGTAACTGCCAAAAAGATATCGAGCGCGTCAAAAACAGACACCTTCTACCTTCGGAAAATTTTACACCGAGTTCAGCCACCTCTCGGGAATGGTTTTCCCGTTCATCGAAGTAGTTCTACTCACCATCATTTTCCACTCAAAATTAATTCCACGCCATGGCACGGTCACGGCGGGGAGTAAATCAACTATGGCGGAATTAGCTGAAATGCTTCGAATGACAGTTTTAAGTGTCATCGGTTTGTTTCACTTGTTGTGTACTCAAGCCTCGTACAAATGAGCTATATTTGCACTTATTTGCCAGAACAACTAGTTTGTTTGCTAAATGCATTGATCTGATTGTAGTATTCAGTGTTTCCCGTATTTCAGATACCATCTGCAAAAATCCAAAGACATAGTTTTGGAAGTACCGAAGTAAAGAATACAGAAATTCTTGGATACTGCGAGGGTCCGGACAAGGCTTATAGTCATTCACATGGGCTGCAGAATGGCTTCTGTGGATTTATCCTCCTTGTAACATTTTTTCATAAAAGTTAATATTCCATTCATAGTATACTATGTATTGAAACAGGGCTACGTTGATTCTACGCGCTTCCTGAAATAACTCTTCGTCATCCCAAGCCGATTTATCTCAGCAAGTTTATTCGCAATTCGACTGTGTTCTCGCAATAGTACAAATTGCAAAACGGTCCAGCCAGTATTTTGATTGCCCCAAATATATCAATTTCTATAACATGGATCACTAGGATTATCATTAGCGCAAAAGTGGTGAACATTTCCCATCTTGGTCACTGCTATTTAATTTTCCGCCTAAAAGTTTTCTTAAACTTCAACTTTCCCCCGAGCTGTGTTCAAACTAAATAATGTGTTGCGCCAGTTAATTGTTCAGTTGGGGCTGGTACTTCTGAGCCAGAAAATTGTTTGTCTTTGTCTGTTATGCTGCGGTCAAAATCAAGACAGTCAGCATTTGTAAAAAGGGAGCTTCTTACGGGACCATCGATAAACAGGTGATCCTCTTTTTTATTCTTAGTCTCTCCATAGTAAATGTAATTTTACGATTCTGAAGATATGTCAGTATTTTTAAGCGATTTGCATATTTTCGGAAAATGCGGCTTTTGTCATTCGCCATGATTGATTGTTTTCCCAGTTGAGTTCGCAATTATATTTTCTATCTTCTTTGTAGCACTACAGCCCCTCTCGGGACTTCGCTTGGAGATAGTTAGAGTATCTAATTTTCATGACCGTATTGATTTTTTTCGGAAGTTGGTTTGGTCAGTACCATGCTCTAGTGTGCCTGCTCAGATATATGATCTGATTAAATCAGTACATTTCACTACTGTGTGAACACTCATTGTCTGTCCGAAAAATCCCCTGAACTAAATCACGTTGCTCCCAACGAGATTTGAACCTGGGACCTTCGACTTATGCGTTCATGCTCTAACCACTAGACAACACAGACTATAATAATATTTTCTATACCTCTTTGCAAAACTCATCTTTTAGAAATTTCCAATAACTTCGGGTAACGATACAACTACATTGTTCGGGTCTGTCGGCAGCAAATTCATTTTGAAGACTTACGCTCCTGTTTACCATCGCCAAATAAATCTTTCGTTAAATTAACAGAAAAGCTCGTACACCAACATCCTTACGTGTGTGAACTGGAGCTGCAAATTTCGTTTTATCAATATTTAAGATGCAAATATCTATAGGAAATGTAACCGTTTAATCCGATGAAACCAAAGGGTTTTTTTGACAACTTTTGACATATACGTCATTTGACAGCTAACCTTCTTGACCGCCACTGACAACTTTGAGGATGGAACAAATGGAGAGGGTATGCTCATAGAGATTGCATATGAAATGATATGAGCGAGTTCACTGGGTTTGATTGTCATTTCATTTCCGATACTTCTCAATTTGACAACCAAACCGATCGTGGAACTTCAAGCCAAGAGAAGAGAAAAACATATTTTCCTTTAATCGCTTTTTTTACAAATTGTTGGCGGAATGCAACTGTTCTTTGGCACTGTTTGTGGCGTTCCATCATGACGGTACGCCGAGTATGAGCTCTATGTAGAATTTTCCACTGGAGACTCTTTTAACTATTTGGCGATTGTTTCGGATACGTTGAGACAATTGGGCTTCTCCTAGTTTCAGGTATCTTCAACGTTACACGTGAGTGTCTCAGAGATCCTGACGCATATAAAAATTTTGTTTTTTTATCTATCGTTTACCATAGTAGGAGATGCGGCGTCCGATGAGTACTTTGGTGAAGATAAATAAAGATGAAAACTTGTCGCACCAGGACTCACATTTCCTGAATACTTACATCGATTCGTTGGATCTGGACTTAAGCTTGATTCTGTTTGAGAGTTTGTATACTAGTAAATAGTGCTTCTATTTGAGTAAAATGTATCCGAGGAATGAGGGGAGGCTAGCATGATTTGCAAACATGATGTGTCTATGGAATCTTTAGGATTAATTTCACTCTTATTGTAAGAAGAATTGTAGAACCACTGCTCATTTCGGGCCATCGCTTAGAGATAGAGTATCTCATTATCATGATCGAATGTGTCGGCACTCCACAAGGTCATATGGTCAGTATCATGCTTTGGCCGTGTTTGCGTCCACCCAGCTGCTATACGTTCTGATTTTTAAACCAGCACGTATTATAACTAAACGGGCTTATAGTCCGTGCGAAGAATCACTCGAACTAAATCTCGATGCCGCCAACGAGAGTCGAACCAGGGACCTTCGGCTTACGGGATGAGTGCTCACTCTTATCACTAGTAGTGTTTCCCAATAAGGGACGTAAACTGTAGCTAATAGAAAGGGTTTTCCAATAAGATGTGTTACTTTGAATAGCCCGCTATTTCGGTAGATGTCAATTTGAAGCTGTCTATTTTTGACATTTGACAAGTAGAAACTACGTCATTAATAAAAATAGAACGGCACACGCTTCAACAATGCATTGAAAATATTAAAATTCACTACAAAAATGGTGAAAATTTGGCAGAAACGGTTCGTAAAACTCGAACATTTTTGGGTAGTCGTCAAGCACTTTGTCGGACCGCAATACAGAAATTGGTGGGAAAATTCGAGCTGTTGTGACAACTTAGTAATGTGAAGAATGTCACTCAAGAACAGCCGAGAATATTGCTGCTGTAGCCGAAAGTGTTTGTCCATTCCTCGTCGTTCTTTGGAATTAGGCATTCCACAAACGTCATTACACCGTATTTTGCATAAAGATTTGGGTCTTAAGGCTTATAAAGTTCAGTTAACACAAGAACTCAAGCCGGTCGATCATCAACAACTTCGTGTTTTTGCTGATTGGGTCCGTGAAATGCATGATAATGATCCGGAATTCCATCGAAAAATCATCTTGAGTGATGAGGCCCATTTCCACATCGGTGACTTCGTCACAAGCAAAATTGTCGCATCTGGGGCGCGGAAAACCCAAGAGTTATTGTTGAAAAGCCTCTCTATCCTCAACGTGTGACTGTTTGGTGCGGTTTATGCTCCGGCGGAGTCATTGGACCTTACTTTTTCGAAAATGAAGCTGGAGCAACAGTTACGGTGAATGGATTGCGCTTTCGAGAGATGATTAATGATTTTTTATGGCCAGAATTGGATGGTTTTGATCTGAACAACGTTTGCTTTCAACAAGCCGGCGCTACATGCCACACAAGCAACGAAACTATTGATCTTTTACGGGAAAAGTTTCCGGACCGTGTTATCTCTCGAAGAGGTGACCACAATTGGCCACCGAGATCTTGTGATTTAACACCTTGCGACTTCTTCCTTTGGCGCCACGTGAAAGAGAAGGTCTACGCCAATAGTCCAGCGTCGATTCAAGACCTCAAAGATGGAATTCGTGAGGCTATCGAGGACATAGGGCAGCCACTTTGCAATTTGGTTATGGAAAATTTCATGAAAAGGATATGGTCCTGTAAGTTTGGTCGTGGTGGTCATTTGCCTGATGTTATTTTCCACTATTAACGGCATACCTTCCTCTGTATAATAAAATAAACATCCGATCATTTATATTAAAAAATAGCATTTTTCTCTTAATATCAAAAACACACCTCTTATTGGAAAGCCCTGTATATGTAAGAGACAACGATAATCTGATTGAAAACGACAGGCATGTTCATATTAGGTCTTTAGTCCAACTTTTATTGGTGGGGGCGGGGGGTGGCATCGGTATTTGTTTCATGTTCCTCAGCTTCATTTTGAGGTTCAGGAGTGTCGTCGTCGAGAAATGTGGAGTCTTCAATTTCTTCACTTGGTATATTGCTGCTAGTGCGACGGGTTCAAAGGGTTATTACAGATGGTTTTACCACTATGCTGGACTGAAGGCATAGGGAACAGTTCTCAACACTTTCCAAACCGAGTTCAGAATCGTGCAAATCGCGAAAAATTAGAATTCTATTAATCTCTAGAAGCCGATTTATAAAAAAATATAATTCATTAATTTCATTACATTATACGCCGAAGAACACAGCTCGTTGCGCGATAGAAGGATGTATCTCTTGCTTAGTCATGGTTCTACTGCGGACAAAACCGAGCGTCGCCGCTAACAGCTGGTTCCCCACTTCTTATAAGCGAACCACCAACCGCCATAATATATCATCTAGTTCGAAGGTACATGATAAACGGAACAGCTAAATAACCGTTTAAATTTCAGCTATAGAGAATTTTTTTTCTAGCTAGGTTAAATTCACAAAGAAGGCCCACGTGATAATGGTTCTTCCTCTGAAGGTATCGCGAGTTTCAAATGCAAGTACATATTCAGTCTTTATTGAAAGTGCACCCCGATCACCGCACTCTCGCTTGGTGGCTTTCCTGGGGCCAGAGAATAAGCAAGTGGTGCCTTTCCACGATCTTTCTCCGACGGATCAACCAGTCGCAGTACCCTCAACATGGAGGGTAACAGGGTACCATTCATAATTGCAGTTTTTAGCCTGCCCCGTTATAACTTTCACGCTTTTTTTGTACCCCAGATAATTGTTGCGTAAACTTTTCTATCTGATTTTGGCTGCATGAACTAATAAAAAAAATTTAGACTAGTAGTTCTAAGTTTATATTACTTCAAAAATAAAATGCAATATGTATTTAATAGGTATTCCTTATTTTCCAGATATTTTGCTAAGAGGGCCTTCCAAGCTCTGTTGAAAGCATTGATGGAAAATACATCAAATTAAAATGTTCGAACCAGAGTGAATCTGGATATTATTACCACAGAAATTGTTTTTTTCTTTTTCTTCTGGCAGTGGTTCTACAAGCTCATAAAATTTGACAATTAAAGTTATGGACGACATAGCGACAGTCCTATATTTGATAATTCCGCTTTTTATCGACAGTTCATTGATGAGAAAGATAATCTACCTACAAAGCTACTATCTGGCACAAAAACCCCACTGTCTCATGTCATCGTCGGTGGTGGAAGATTTCGCACTTCAAACGTGCCTAATAGGTAATACAAAAAAAAAAATGTTTCAATGCATAAGTCAGTTGAGCCCGTTATTTCCTGGAAAATGTGTTTGGTATATTTGCCATGAAATGACGTGTATTTGTGAGACCAATTGAAATTTTGAGACCAAAAGAAGCAGATTGGGCAATTAAAGCTGCTAACTGTTTATAAAGGGTGATTCATTATGAGGGTTGATTTTCAAAAGGTGTTTTTTTTGACAGATCACGCGTGACTCCTGTAAAACTTTAATGTAATTTTAATTCAGTATTGTTTAACAAAGCATCATGGAAAGACTTACACCGCAATAACGTACCCGAATTGTTCAGCTTTATTAAGGATTCTGTGAAAAATGTTTTTCGTGCTCTTAGAGCAACTTATAGTGTATATCGTCGATCTACCGAAACCACTATAATACTATCCCTGAATTTGAAACCCAGCATACATGATTGGATTATACTCGACCGATTAGACCACATCCAGCACATAGTGAGGAGAATATAGCGGCTGTAGCTGAGAGTGTGGCTGTAGACCGTGACGAATCGATTCGTTCTCAAAAGCTTCAAAAGCTACTACTACAGATACAGAAATGCACGTTTTGGTGTCGTTTATGGGCCGGTGGAATCATCGGTCCGTATTTCTTTAAAAATGAATCCGGCCAGAATGTAACCGTCAATGCCGAACGCTATCGCACCATGATAACGGATTATTTACCACCTGAAATTGAAACCCGTGGTATCGGTGAACTTTGGTTTCTATAAGACGGCGCCACGAGAGGAACAATGGACTTATTGAAAAATTATTTTGGTGAGAATCTGATTTCACGTTTTGGACCATTAAATTGGCCGCCTAGTTCGTGTAATATCACACCTTTCGATTATTATCTTTGGGGTTAGACGAAGTCTCTAGTCTTCAGGGATAAGTCAACTTCAACCGACGCTTTGGTAGCCAACATTACTTATGTCACTCGCGAGCTACCGGTCGCTATGCTGGAACGCGACGTCCAAAATTGGAACCTCAGAGTGGACCATTTAGAGCATAGTCGCGGTCAACATTTAAACGAGATAATGTTTTAAAAGTAAATGTCATAGATTGTTCTTTCGACTCACAATAAAAATTTTACTATAGAATTCAACTTTTATTTCAGATTAAAAGCCAAACGTCATAATGAATCATCATGTCAACCTACAATATTCAGCCAAATATCTTGATGCCACTGAGCCTATGCAAGCGATCGTACCAACAAATGCCACCAATCGAAAATCAACAAATTAAAGGTTTGATGATTATTTTGCTAGTAGGTAAGTCATAGTTTTATGAGCGATTTTTATATAAAATTATGTTACGTAGGGATTCGTACTTAGTTGTAATTCTTAGCTCCAGCAATTGCATTCCATGCCTCCGCCTTCTTCACCATATTTTTGTATAAACTATGTGATGTATCATATATAAATAAACATACTTTCTCACTTGTTCAATTAGTCTTTCTGTTTCCTGGCCCATTTTGACAGAGAGGCATGCAGTTACGCGCGTTACTGTTGTAATTTTCCACAGCCCGAATAGCTAACGTGACGTTTCGGAAAGTAACGCCGAGTCATAACGCCATTAATGTGCCAGGGATGATGTAAAGTTGGGTCATACAATCGTATTGCCATAACGCTATGGTACAGAAACGCCTGGCGCCATCTTACAGACAGTACATTGCGATAACTTCTGGATGAAAAAGGAAATATAGAACCAACATCCTCGCAGTGGAAGAGAATATATGGCACGGTGTAGACACATTTGACATGCAAATACATACAGTGTTGAAAATCGGAAAATCGCAAGGAAGCTGTGTGGTCGGCGTAGTCTTCATTGTTGACAGCACATTTAAAAGAAATTATCCCGACTTCAAGCCCACTATCAAAAGGATCTGTGTGATTCGTATCAAGACCAAATTCTTTAATGTTTGGCTGTTCAAATGTCACGCACTCACAGGAGACAAGGAGGAAGCAATCAAGGACGAATTTACCTGCACCCTGGAACGTGCTAGTGATGCATAGCCATCAAACTACATTAATATTTTTCTGGGTGATTTCAATACGGCCGAGAAATGGCACATAGAGGAACAACCAGAGGGCACAGCCTTCATACAGAGACCAGCGACAACGGAGAACACCTTAACGGCTTTGCTACTAGTAGAGACGTCACACTAAGCTCCACAAACTTCTTGAATCGAGGCATTCACAAGAGAACGTGAGCATCACCAGACGGTCGCACACTCAACCAGATTGACCATGTTCTCATACAAAAACGAGCGGTCTCCAGTATTCTCAACACGCACTCATACCACAATGCTGTCTATAATTCGGACCACTACTTTATCAGAATCAAGTTCCGATGCCGCATTTCCAAGAGCTGCAAATAATGAACATCAGTTACTCCAAGGTACCAGATGCACAAGCTAAATGATAGCTCATGTCAGCGCTGGAAAATCGTATGAACATATCCTGGCAGGTAGGAGAAAATAGTGATGACATCCAAACCATGTGCATCGACCAAAGAAAAGTAGGAATGACCGTTACGACGAAGAATGCAAGGAAGCGATTGAAAAAGGTGCCAGTCGTACAGAGAACACATCCACAGGGCCTCAATCCACAAACAAGTCTGTGCAGAAATTCCATTAAAAAATTTAGTCATAGGTGACCCCGTCGAATTCGAAACTAGATAGCTGCAATATTTCCAGAAGTTATTTATAGTGCCCCACCCAACAACTACTGAAGCTTTGAACATTTCAGAAGCAGAGCAAGAGGTCCAAGTTACACCACCAAACAGAGACAAAGTACAGGCAACAGTACGTGACCTCAGAAAAAAAGGCTCCTGGGGGATCTGTCATCCCGTTACAAATTTTTCAACCAGCTGATAAGGTTGGATGACAGATCTCTGCGATTGAACAACCACTGACGTTGACAAGTGGTGATTGAACTAACTTGCATCTCTGCGACTGAGCCGCCACTAACGTTGACAAGTGATGAGTGAAGTAACTTGCATCTCTGTCACTGAACCGTCATTTCACCTGACGTCGGCCGTGTGGTAAATCGATTAACACCGTAACCTCCCGATTTCCGTGTGTTTTCATGAGAAATACGCGTAGAATTGATTACGCAAGTCGAGTGAAAACGCTTAAGTGATTCAGTTTAAGTGTATGTGAAAATTTGAGCGCAGAGTAGATGGAATATCAGGAGAATTTCTCCATAGGGACCCCCATCTCAGCAGCCTATCGACTAATATGCAGAATATAGTCAGAGGTGAGGCAAAATAGTCTAATATGTCCTGTAGACAAAAAGGGGGACAAGTTAAGGTGTGAAAATTATAGAGCATCGATCTACTGTGTACTTCTATAAAGTGCTCTCCAAAATCATCGAAAGAAAATTAAAGCCGTACTATGAAAGCATTATAGGAGAGTATCAGAGAGGCTTTCGAAGTGGATGCTCTACAATTGACCAAATATTCTCAGTTAAGCATGTGCTCGAAAAGTGCTGGGAATAAACATCGATGTGCACCAACTCTTTGTAGACTTCAAGCAAACATAGGACAGTGTCAACAGAAATGCCCTGTACAAAATAATTCTTGATTTGACTGTTGAAAAGTCTTATCAAGGCCTTTCATTTGACACCCTTTTCGGTTACCTTTGGCAAAAACACAAAGGGTCATCCTTGTATGAGGAAAAACCTTATAAAATTTTTCTTGTACTAAAACTTTTAAAAGGGCACCACTTTTGATCTACCTACTAAATTTCATCATTCTAGCTTAAAAGGTTTGCGAGAAAACTTGCTGTGGCACATGGAGGGACGGACAGACAGGTCGCGATTTTAGCAGGAGTTTGTAAAGTTTTTTTTACAATACCCTAAAAACGAATGACGTTTACTTACGTTTATTAAAAAAAATTTTCCATAGTGTTTTATCGTCCGTTGACTTTTGACGTACCAGCTTCGGCTGTGAATCATCTAGCAGGTAGTGTTTATTCTTGTTCTTAATAATGCTATAAATGAAATAATTTCCTCTCCACATTTCCAAAAACGTGCTTAATGCTATGAAAATTGTTGTTGAGCGTTTCTGCTAACATTGATAAGCATCAACTTCAATTTTCCTTGAAAACATTAAAAAATATTTTACGTCATCTCATTCTCAAAGTTTCAATTTACTTCACTTCCTCTTTCCTGTACTCTCATTTTCATAGTTGCACTTGAATTTTTCCTATGAAAACGCGACATATGCTTTTAACCGTAAATAATACCGAAAATTCTTGTCATGGAAATTTAATGCCCATTCCTAATTATTCCCTTTTTATTTAGAAATGTATTGCGTTGACACTTTTTCCGCTTTTAGCGCAAGAAATTGGATCTTTTTGAATAGTAGCAAAATACATTTTTGATTGTGATACATAAAACTCTCTGCCCAACAAATTTTCCAACATCACATAATCTCTGAATAGATGAGAAAATTTTCCGGAAATTCTACACCAGCATGGAATAAGTCGCAGCAAGTGCCCGCCTACAAGGTGATGTACCTTAGCAACAACAGCACGACTAGGTCAGACACAAAAAATAGAAAATTTCAAGGATAGAGAAAAGGACGAAAATGGAAAATGTTGACAATAGAGGAGTGAGTTGTTTTTCCGTTTTAGCGTATACCTGTTGTTATCGCTGTCGTCGTCGCTGTTGTCAGGTGAATGAAATTTTCATTTTCGTTCATTTCATAAATTTCCACTGCACGCACGCAAACAGGAAAAACTCTCTGGGAAATTTTTGTGATGAAATCACTTTTATGTAACTCTTAGATTGAATTAAATGAAAATCAATGATGGTTAGGGGTGGGAAAATGAATTTTACTTTTGTTTCGTTTCATGATTTCTCATTAAATCCAATGAAAAGTTCGTCGCTCTGTTCACTTTGTTGGTTATAAATGAATGGAAAACGGGAGATCAATGGAAAATGCTTGAATCAGTCCTGCCTGCGAGGTGTTTGGTTTCTTTGATGTGGTGGAAAACTAAATTCGGATTTAATGGTATAGACAGAAAATCGATTTGTCGAAAGATGACGAATCTGTGTTTGATGTCGCTTCAGCAGGAAAACATGAATCGATATTTTGGGAAAGCGCTTGGGCTTGTGAATCTGTTTAAAATGTTTCACCTCAGGGCGTTGAACCGAGTTTAAAAATAACTGAAGGTAAATGAAGAAGACACACAAGTGTGTCCTGGGAAATTCCAAGGATATAATTCACAACCGCAAGTTTAAAAAAGGAATCAATAAAAGTTGTTTAATGTGTTTCGTCTAAATAAAACTAAGAGTATGCACTGTAGGGAGCGGCAACTTCCCCGTCATGAGTCACTAGCCAATGCATTCAGGTGCATCCACCTTTGCAACGAAGGACAATGGTTCACAAAAACGCAACTCCAGGCACTTGCCTCGAATAATGCTATCCCAAACCACTCGAGACACTTTTCTTCCTTTGTCCAGGGCCCAGACAGGTTGAAGTTATCGCGATAAAATCCGAAATTGAAATGATTTCTCGATGGCTGCAAGTAAAGTGGGTCTGAGGCGGTGGATGATGGTTGGGGCCGCAAAACAACTGGTCGTAGATGTTGGATGCATATAGTCAGTCAGTTTGTTCCCCGTTTTGAGTGTTGAGTGCACTTCAACGGGCGCAACTTTGGTTCCTAGCATGTAAAATCCACTCTACCACCTCCTCCTCCTCTTCATTGTCATATTCTTCGTTTCTCTGTACACACTGAAATTGTTTTCTTTTCCGTTCCCAGAATTAATTTTGTTTTTCTACGTTTTCGTTGTTGTCTGAACGGCATTTGTACGCGTGTTCCGAATCTTTGCAGCTCCCTTCAGAAAACGGTCTGAAAAATAGGCTCGTGTGTGTCTCCTACCACACCTTTTTAGTGAAAAAAGAAAAGCGTTCTTGGATCGCTGGGGAGAAGCATTTGCTGAGCGCTACTTTGCCTCAGAATATTGGAAGGACAGGACTTTATTGGATAGCGAGGGCCTTCTAAATGGCAATATATCACGTGATTCCGGCTCTATCCTCCCATCACTGTCGTCATTTCAGATTCCAGGATGTAGACAATCCGCGCAATGGTATCGCAGTCGTCTGAGCACCACATGAAGGAGCTCCATCACCGTCATTTGTTCTGGAAGAAATCACACATTGCACGCTATGCGAACACTGGAGGGATCCAACTTTTGGACGGAGAAGAACAAATAAAATGTAAGAACAATTAAACAGAAAACGGTGTTCTTGGCTATTATAACGCAAAGAGGGGAGAACACAGTTCCGGGACAGGAATCCATCAAAGGAGTTTGCGCAACGATTCATGCTGTTTGCTTCGAGCACTTCCACTGCTCTGCAATAACGAGCCGAAGAAGTGGTAGAGATTCATGGTACATAATCACAGCAAGTATAAGTTTAATGAAACACATGTGGAGAATAGTATATAGTTTGTGCACGAGATAGATGCCCTGTCGTCGTTCCACTTTGACCCCACCACCATGTTACATCGAGCAGAGCTCTTACCGTTTACATAAAGGCTCCAACGACTTTTGAGCGCTCCTTCTACGGATGACTGTTCTATTTTACTTTATCTTCAACTTAAACGTTCTTCAGCTGGAGAGGTATCTTTTCTACGTCTTGTGTATGAGCGCACCTGGCCCTGCAGCTCTAGTTGGGATCCGGGTAAGCACGATTAGCTTGAGTAAGCTGCGAGGTTAGACCGGGAGATGTGTGGCGCCGATTGACGAAACACTATGGGGAATTTGAGATGGAAAAAAGAAGTTGGTTTCCACATACCACATTTTATATTTTATGGTTGCTACTATACTTGTACTTTGCTACATGCTGAAATGTTGCCAAACTTCTCGCGACGAGGAGTTTTATGAAATGTGTAATAGATTGGATTAGACGAGCAAATGAGAAATGGGTGGTTGAGTGCGTGGGTGCATATCAATAAGGATATTAGGGGAATTGCATAGTAAATAGTTTCGAAGTCGATTGAAAACTTCTCGCAAGCCCATTCAAGGTGTAATTTGAACGAATCAATTGGAGGTTTAATGGATAATTGATGGAATAGTTGATTGATTGAGATTGTATATTGTGAATTCCGATTTAATTTGTGTGGTTGAAACGTATCGTTTGAATTCAATAGAAATTCGAAAAAATTATACATATAAATTGAAAAAGTATAATGCTATTACGAGAAACCTCACCAAATAAATTGGAGTTTTCGTGAATAACCTGAATAAAGGGCGGTCTAACCATAATGCACGATGTTAATTGTGAGTCACACCTTAACGTCAAGTTTTTCGCCCAACTTAATTTGACATTTCTTTGTTTCAGTGTTTGACAAATTCAACCATGGAGAGGTTCACAATTGAGCAACGCGTTAAGTTTGTTGAATCCTTTTACTAAAATGGGCGTTCAAATCAAAAAGCATATCGTGCACTTCATGATTTTTATTGGTCAGCATAATTGACTAAATGTGTCCACAATCGGGAGAATTGTGCGCAAATTTCAGCAAATCGGTTCTGTAGGAAATGTGAAATCAGCTGTGCATGCTCGCCTAGTTCGTTCTGCGGAAAAAATTGCTGTTGTTCGCGATAGTGTGGCAGAAGAGCCGTCAACCTCGACTCGTCGTCGTGCCCAACAATTGAACATCTCACGAACATCACTGAAGCGAATTTTGAATAAAGATTTGAATTCACACGCTTCCAAGGCTCAATTGACTTAAGAGCTGAAGCCTACTGACCATTTCAAGCGTCGACAATACGCCGAATGGATGGTTGAACGGACAAAAGGAAATGTTGACTTTACAAAGAAAAATCATCTTCAGCGACGAGGCACACTTTCACCTCAGTGGAATCGTTAACAAGAAGAATTGTCGCATTTGGGCAAATGAGAATCCACGAGTGATAGTTGAAAAGCCGATGGATCCACTAAGAGTGACTGTTTGGTGCAGTTTATGGGCTGGCGGCGTTATCGGGCCGTACTTTTTCGAAAATGAGGACGGCCAAGCAGTTACCGTGAATTCTGTTCACTATTGCAAGATGCCTGAAATTGAGGTTATGGACCTGGACGATATGTAGTTCCAACAGGTTGGTGCCACTTGCCACACAGCTAATGAAACAATGGCTCTTTTGCGCGAGAAATTCAATGGCCGTGTTATCTCACGTTATGGCAATGTTAATTGGCCGCCACGATCATGTGATTTCACACCGTTGGACTTCTTTCTCTGGAGATATTTACAGGAAAATTGTACAGCAGTAAACCAAGAACAATTCAAGAGCTAAAGGATGAGATAATTCAGCACATTAACGATATTCAACCTCGCTTATGTCTCAGAGTCATTGAAAATATCGACCATCGGATAGAAGTATGCCGCCGTTGCCGTGGCGAGCATTTGGGCAATATTTTGTTTCACACATAATTGTCATAGATCCTTCTATTATAATAAAAAATATTAACATTATTCTCTGAAATCTTTTTGTTTTGTCTACTATTAACATCGTGCGTTTTGGTTGGACCACCCTTTATATTGGATAGTCTAAAAATGGGCCTTTTTTGTTACTAGATGGTGTTCGTTGTCATATATCTGTGGCGATCCAAAACTATTTCCACCTCCGAGTGGCGCTGACATCATCTCGAGGAAGTTTGACTTTACACGTCTGGCAATCAATCAGCTAGCAACAAGAAGACTTTTCATCAGCTGTTCTCTTTGGCTTTTGGTCGCGAAGCACACAAGTTTAGTTTCATTTAACGAACTGTTATACAGTATATTTAGATTTTTGCAATACATTGTTATTTACCACATCAAGTGAGTTTAACCAATGCATTGTGCACGTCTTAATCCACGGGATTCAAGGCGGCTACATATCGGGCAATACTAATCAGATTGATTCAAACAGACATGCGTTTGAAAGGTGACATTCCAGTCTACAATTTTCATATGGACAGTTTGCTATTTCGTCATTCGTGTCAAAAGTAGTATTCATTTAAAAATGAGTCCAATTTCTGAAAAAAATCGTTATATTTTACAATGTCACTACAACTAAGAAGAGAATGCATCGCAGTCTCGTGAAAAAATTTGTGGTATCTTCAGTTAAGATACTTTATCAAAAATCACAGCCAAGAGATGGTTCGCTCGCTTTCGTTCTGGAAATTTTGATGTCAAAGATGCACCTCGCTCAGGTCGATCAATCTCTGAAAAAGTCGATGAAATTTTACAAAACATTGAAGAAGACCAACACATAAACAGCCATGACATTGCTTAGGAACTGAATATCCATTACCAAACAGTTTTGAGCCATTTGCGGAAGCCTGGATACAAAAAGAAGCTCGACGTTTGGGTGTCGCATGAAAATTTGATCGATCGAATTCCCATTTTCGAAATGCTAATAAAACGCAACGAAATCGAGCCATTTTTGAAGCAAATCGTTATGGGCGATGAAAAATGGGTAAGATACGAGAATGTCGTTCGAAAAAGATCATGGTCAAAAAAGGTGAATCATCACAAGCGACATCAAAGCCAGAATTGACGACAAATAAGGTTATGCTGTGTGTATGGTGGGATTGGAAGGGAATTGTTTATCATGAGGTGCTAGAACCTGGCCAAACACACAATTCGGCTCTGTACTATCAGCAATTAACCAGATTGCAACAAGCAATTCAAAAAAACCGGCCAGAATTGATCAATGGAAAGGGAGTTGTCTTCCTTCATGACAATGCCAGACGACGTTGTCTTCCATCATCACAATGCCAGACCACACACATCTTTGATGACCCGGCAAAAATTGACAGAACTTGGCTGCGAAGTTTTGATGCATCCACCGTATAGTCCAGACCGTGTAGCATTAGGCTACAATTTGTTTCAGTCTCTGCAAAACTTCCTTAATGAAAAGAAATTCACTTCAAAAAGGGACTGTGAAAATCACTTGGCCAAGGTTTTCGCCAATAAACCACAGAAGTTCTACACAGTTGGAATAATGGCTCTACTCAAAAAATGGCAAAAGGCCATAGATAATAATGGACAATATGTACTTAAATAAAATCCATTTTAAATAAAAGAAATATTCAATCGAAAAATGACAAAAAAGGCTCAATATTTTTTAGACTTACGTTTCTCGTCCTTGATTGCTATGAAACATAGTGTGCCCTAGTATCATGGTTTATGCGCTGCTCAAACGCAGGTTTCGCTGATAAGAATGAAATCTGGAGGGTACCGTTCCAGCATATGTTGTAGAGTACGGATCGTTTGCCGATGCGTCACAGCAAATTTATATTAATTACCAGGAATTCTAGCCTAGTTTTGACTCAAGATACCGACCAATGAGTTGAAGAAGGAGTTTACAAGGGCTAAGGTCCATTGTATGGGGAAAGAGGAAGGGGTCTTTCCCAAGAGTGTAGCTGCAGAGACTGTGAAGTGTTTTAGAATTTTTTGGACAATGAAAAGGATCCTCAGCAGAATTGTATCTCAACGCAATTGAGAGTTTTACAATCGATACTGAGGATATAGAAATTGCCAGTGTATTCAGTTGTGTCACTATTCGATCGGAGAGGTAAGCCTGGAAATAAATTTTTTGGGGTCGTCATTATGAACAGTAAAATATACATTCTTACTGCTCGCTTTTCTATATATTTGTTTTAATTTATGCCACTAAAGGATTATGTGAATTAGAAGGATGGCTACTAGAACTGCAGAGTGTATAATCTACAGGAGGGATGGATTGAAGTGATGTGTAAACCTTTCGGGTGGATTTTTAAGAGTCCTACATAGGCAACTTTATTTTTCTTGATATTTACTGGAGGCCACGATGTTCTCCCGTGTCCACGATAGGTAGAACCAAAAATAACCCGAAAATAAAAGTTTTAATACCAGAAAAGTAGTAGTTCGTATGGTTTAGTGGTTAGAGCACTCACGCCATATGCCGAAGGTCCCTGGTTCGACCCTCGTTCGCGGCACCGAGATTTGTTTCGAGTGATTCTTTGGACGGACTATAAGCCCGTTCAGTTATGATACTGGTTTGAAAATAGAACGTGAGGGGACACATGGCCAAAGCGTGGTACTGACCATATCACCTTCCCGAGTGCCCATACATTCGAGCAAGATAATGAGATACTTTAACTATCTTTAAGCGAAGGCCCGAAATGATTGTTGATCCGTAATGCAGCTATACGAAGTAACTAGTGGACTAGAGATAAACTGATGGAGTTCACGGTTTTAGCATCAACCAAGCTGAAAATGTGTCCATAGACGAAGGCATCCTTTGCTCTCCAAAAGAATAATCTTCTCAAGGTCTCAGAGGTTTTAATTTTCAATAAAAATTTTATCTGACATACCTATAACGATACAAACTTTCCACTCCACCCTACAGTAAAATATATATAACAGTTTTAACTTTCTCTTCCAAATCTACACGTAATAGATACCACGATTCAATCGTGATGGCATTAAGTATCACCTACTAATTTATATTTCATGAAACTTCCCGAATGACGTGATCGATTCGGCTGCCTTACTCGAATTACCGGTTGCAAGGCATTACGACCAGCTAACGATTTTGCCTATTTATCTATCTATTTACTGTTTTTATTGCAGCTACAAAAAATAAATAGCAACCTGAGTAGCTACTATATCAGTAGCCTAAGCCTTCAAGCCTTGGTAGGTCATGATGTCGGTCAAATTAACGACAACGTGACGCAACGAAAAGAAAACGCTTTTAAATTTCACGTGTTGGAAGCCATGTTTAGTGCGTCTAACCGCAAGTCCACACTGAGTATGCAGAGCGTGCGGGGGCCTACTCATATGATCTGCATGCAATACAACGCAATACAGCATGGTTCAATATATCAGGCTGATTATCTCTTTTTTGGCATCGCATTTCCTGCTGGCAGTTTCATTTTTGCTTTTTTGCATAGCCATCAACCAGTTGTAAGAAGTGCCACCCAAGATCTTGGAGAACTTCTTTATTAATATTCACATATGGGTCCTTATTTATGGGGACGTCATGGTCGACAAGTTTGTCTCGTCATAAATTTTAGACTTCGTCAGCAAATGTCGATGCCGATTTATTTATTGTGACATGTTGAACACGCCAGTCGGCCCCCAGAAGCACTACCAGTTGTTATTGCAGAAATTGAAGTCTTGAAGTTAAAATTAAGAAGAGCAAAGAAAGAAAAAGAAGAAGGCACTCCACCGATTTGCATATTTTCTCACCTAAGAAAAAGACGGTGTGCTGCTTCGTCGCGGCTGACTTGGCTTTGGGTTCGAACTGTTATTATTGCTGCTATTGCTAGTTGTTACTGGTGAAGTGCTAAAGACCAAGATGACGATAATGGTGGTTGGAGATTGAGAGGTTTCACTCTATAACATTTTCAGTGTGGGTGTCATTCACCTCGTCGACGTCTTCGTCATTATCGCGCAGAAATACTAGCAATCATACAAAGGTGCTGCTGCTGTTGCAATGCAATTGCTGCATGTCAACAGTTGATGAGAGGTTGAACTCACAACGTACGAGTATGTGCTGGTACTCGTATGTATGCATGCTTGCCTCATATGCAGATTTCTTAGCATGTTAACACTTTGGAAAAGTTTTCGCAAAGGTAACAACGACTGCTACTACGACGTAGACTACCACTGGCTGGCATGGATAGATTGAACGGAAATCCTATCTGCATATGAGATGTTGTGAATACGATATTGATGAGGTTTTGCCGACAAATGAATTTTCATTCATGCGAGTGAAATTTATTTGTATGACTGGCGAGTTGAATGGGGAATCCATGACGAGGGAAGAGTGATAAATGGATAAAAGAAGCTTTCATTTGCTCGAAATTGAATGATTTTTATTGGTAGAACGTTACAGAATTTTCTCTTTTTAATGAAATTGAAAAGTTTTAGCGTTAATTTTTGAACATTTGAAGAATATCAAGCAAAATTATTGATATTTGAAATTAAGCATATTATTTTATCTACGCTTTAATTTAAAACAACTAAAAACTAACCTTTTATCGTCAATTTTGGGATAAAAACACTGGTGGTCAATTCCAAGTGTTTTGTTTCAAAGCACTTAAGTGTTTAAAGGCTGCTATGAAACTGAAAATGATATCCATGGTTTGCTGTAAGCAAATTATTTCTAAACATTTTGAATTGGAAGGGACGTTCCAAACTTTTTAACATTTGATTTGATTTTTTATACAATTATTTGAACACTTGCTGTTGCCCTGGCTGGGTTCGAGCCTGGCCTCAAATTTCTTGTTGAATCGAAATTTGGACGTAAAGATAATTTTAGTCCGAAACTTGATTTAATTTCTTCTGAAATCTGTTGGGAAATATGCAAAATGAAGATTTGAGGGTAATATGTATACCATATGGCAAAAAGTGCGCGAATTGAAATGGTATAAAAAGTGATATTTAATGAAATGTTAGTAGCCGAATGTGAATCCACTACGAGTTTGAACATATTCACTAGAAATTTAGGATTGGTGAAGTATCGTTTCGAAATTATTTAGAAAATTTATGGATTCTTATCCCAGGAATGAAAACTACAACAAAAAAAACTAATTGACATCGGAATTATAAATAAATATTAATCGCATACTAGTCCAATTTATACCAGGGTACTGAGATTTGCTAGGGAATCACTTTCTTGGCCGTCACGGTATTCGAAAAGGTAATATGGTCAGTATCACGCTTAAACGTATGATTATTATCTGATTTTTTAAATTAGTACCCATTACAGCTGGGTGGATGGGCTGATAGTCCGACAGAAGTTTCACAAGCACAAAATCCGTTGACACGAATGAGCTTTGAACTTGGGAACTACTGCAAAAGCGGTAAGGGCTCTAATCACTACACTACACGGACAATCGAAATAAGATTTCCCAGTCGGCCTGAAGATAATTCACCGATTTAGGCTTTCTTCAAAAATATTTCCAGGTATTTTATCCTACCTCAATCTTTTATGGTTTAGGAGTTGAATGTTGTGACGTTCAATGTAGCCCGTTTTAAAGTAATAAGAAACTGGTGACTGCACGTAACTTATATATTTGATAATTTTGTTACGGGGTAAATAGAATATCGAAACGGATACTCTTCCAGCCATGGCCACTTGAAATGCAATTCGTATTCAGTACAAGAGCACTTCAACCAAATGAGCCACGATTTATTCAAAAACAAAAAAAAAATAAAAGCGTGGACTTTGTAAATAATTCAAATTTGATTTTATTTAATATTTGAATCAGCACTTTAATCGTAGAGAATTAATTTTAATATGTGAATTATTTAGAAATAGACTTTGACCGCCAGAGGCCGCGAAACTGGATGAGGTGCAAAGCACAAATGACGCAAGCAGTCTGGAAGTTTATTCAATTCAGTCCTTCATCCAGCAGCATTATGTATATGTTTATATTGACCAACAATTGTTAACACATCATTCTATCAGCGACCATCAAGTTCTGTATGATTAGTTGCCTCGCGTTAGATGCCGTCAATTTGAAGAGTATTATCGACTCAAGAACCTTAAGAAATGCGTTTTAGTTTAAAAATCCTTTTATTCCGGCGAACTCATAAGGTGTAGTCAAAAACAATGTATGATACTATAATCACCACAATGCGCCGAAGAAAAAAAAACAGACCAATGGTTGAAGTTAGTCCATCGGACGAAAGGCTCGCTGCCAAACGTCAACAATTATCTTATTCCAGTTTCAGAAAGTAGAGGAGTGAAGACTTGTTCAACGCAGACGATGTGTCGCCTAGTTCAAAGAGTATAACAACGACCAATGATCCTGCCATATTAAATCCTGAAAGTTATGGAAAAATGTTGCGAGAGCATTGGCGCTGAACCGGAGAATATGGTATGTAATGTTAGTATTAGCCTATATGATGGGTGTGAGATAATTGTGATTTTTTTAGTCAAATCGAATGGCTTAAAGGCCTGATAGAATTGCAATATGATTCGCTCCAAAAAGTCCAATCAAAATTGAATTAGCTACAGAATATATTGAGCGATATGAATACATTCAAAAGCATATACAAATATGTTTACAATTTCGCAAGGGATGAAAATCAACGCAGTATGGACAATGAAACAGCTAAAGCTATGCTGCAGGTAGTCCGCTTAGTGTAGCGGTTAGAGAACTCGCTGCGTAAGTCGAAAGTCCCTAGTTCGAATCCAGTTAATGACAACCGAATTTGTTTCGAGTGATTCTTCGGACGGACTATAAGACCGTTCAGTTATGATACATACTGGTTTAAAATCAGAATGTATCACAGCTAGGTGGACGGATATACGGCCAAAGTGTGGTACTGACCATATAACCTTCTCGAGTGCCAATACATTCGATCAAGCCAATGAGATACTGTTACTAGCTCTAAGCGAAGGGTTGAAAGGAGCTGTAGTGCTAAAGCAAAAAATAAAGCTATGCTGCAATTGTTATGGGAAATCATTGAAAACTTTATCCAAAGTTTGGCCGATTTTTGGATCAGTCAAAGTACAAAGTGATCAATAAGAGTCAATGGTGCAATACATTTGAATTTTTCCGAATAATCACGACTGATTTATCGACTTATGATATTGACGACGCGTGGCCTGTAATGTTTTTTTTGTGGTAGGGAGGTGAGTGCCATTTATGCACAGAGTGTGGGACTCCCATGCTCGCAAGAAGGCGACTGGACTACCCACTAAACACCTACCCTGTCAACCTAAGAACCCAGCCTGAAACCGTTTGACACATTACTTCGGGCCAGGTCTCGTTTTGTTACTCCGCGAGGCACCTTCAAGCTGGGGGATTCCTTTCCTAACGGGAGGGGAGAGGGGAAGAGGAAGTGCCAGAAAAGCGAGGCTGATGTGAGTCCCTTTTATATTTTAGGACGGCCCGGACATAATGTACCACCTGGTTCCATATGTCAACCGATTCGAGCATCTTCGCGACTATATTATCCGGGGTGAGCTCTCCCGTCTCCCTGTAGAGGTCCCTTCGCAGTCCGACCCATTTTTTGCACGCAAAAAATGTGTGGCAGGCATTGTCTTCCTCTCCTGGGCAGAACCAACAATCGGGGGACCGTGCCTTACCAATCTTGCGCAGGTAAGACTGAGAACACCCATGCCCACTCAAAAGCTGGATCAGATAGAAGTAAGTCTCACCATGCCTTCGATTTAGCCACTGTGTCACATCCGGGATGAGGCGCGCAGTCCACCTTCCCTTCGTGCAATTCACCCAAGACTGCTGCCAATCGTTGAGCGACTACTATCTTTTCTCGCGAACAACCATCTCCCTCGCATCCCCGTTTCGGCGCAGGTAAATAGCGCGGTGCTTTCTAGCAAGGAGGCCGACAGGTATCAAGCCTAAAATAACACTCACCACCGAATTAGAGATTGTCGGACACGAAGATGAAATCCTCAGTGCTCCTCTTCTCTGTACCTGTGCCAAACGTTTTCGGTATACCTCGTTACTGAGAGCGTCGCCCCATATTTCTGCTCTGTACAGTAGCACTGAGCCTACAGCACTCATCAAGAGGCGTCTTCTTGATGGGCTTGGTCCCCCTACATTGGCCATAAGTCGACTCAGAGCTGATATTCCCGAAGCCGCCTTCTCAGCCGTTGCCCTGATTTGCTCAGAGAAACTCATCTTCGAGCCGACCAGGTACTTCACCGATGGCTTCGATTCGATTCGTATGTCTCCAATACTGATCATCCTTACTCTAGGGGGCCTGTAATGTCTGACGGGTGGATTCGTTCGCAAAAGAACGATGTTCGAGTATTTCGAAATGGTTCGATGGAAATCATTCACCGAATGTTGAGCGTATTATTTGAATCGAACAAATTCGATTCGTGTTGACGGAAAAACCAAAACAAATACTTCAATCGTAAATAGCTACTCAACAGTAAAATGGACCACAAACTTCCGCCCGGCTATCCAGTATACGAAATATGCAGAAGGCGAAACAACAGCAACATCAAATCATCGCATCTCCTTTCATCACCATCAGACGAACGACCTTGGTCGAGAGCGTTCTAATTCTAATTTTGAGGATAAATCCGGTGGAAAAGATCTAGCTGCGACGGCGTCTGACGGAAAAATTCTGCGGATAAAAGGGTCCCTAATCAAAGTAGGAGGTAGATGTTTTTTTTATTTAACTAAATCAGTTGCGACGCATTTGCTTGAAGTCCTGTTGTTCTGAATCGAGTTGCCTTTTAAGTGACCAGTGGAAGAGTATCTCATCCCATTTGACCTTACACAGAAGTCTTTGGACACTTGTATAATACGGTCTGATTTTCATGAGGTACTCGGCATCACGACTTTGTGATACCAAAAAAAAAATTGATTAAGCTCTTTCCAGTTACATACCTTCTCGTATGAATTTTTAATAGTAATTTAGATTGCGTTAAACGTTAGTCCGCGAATTTAAAAAGAGCTGAAATTCTCGAAAACTATGTGTAGTACATTGTCACTGATGCTACTCGTAATTTGAAATCTTTCATAAATTGATTATTAATCTTTTTTTCAAAGTAGATATCCATAAGAACGTAGAATCTTTCATGCGCCTTTTACCTGAAATTAAAGTTCTTGTGAGTTCTATGCTTGATTAAATTAAACGTTTAGTCCTGATTTGGAAATTACGTTTCCGATTCAGCTGAACCAATTAATTTGTTATAATCTGATACAAGCTGTTGTCGCAGCTAAAAACCATTCCGGATTATCATTAAATAAAACTATACTGTTTTTTTCATCATTCACGTCGGGGTCACCATTTAAAAAAATGAAGAAGAATCTTAAGGTAATTCGTTAAATACTATAAAATTGCTGTGATATTTAGAAGTGCTGCATTTTGTTACTATACATTGTAGGCTAAAGATTATACTTCTTGGACTTGAAAAAGATAGCAATGGATCTATCCAAGGGAAAGTAAGAGACGTGAAAACATTAATTCATCAAAAAATGAGGTTGTGCTATTTATTCTTGCTGCCAACCGCAAATAAAATCTTCCTTGATTGGAAGCAATAACATAAGGCTCACTGTAACGTTCCCAGGATAGGGTTAGATCCTGAGGGAAGATGTTACCAAAAAACTGAAAGAATTTATCGTCACGTAAAAAGTAAATTTCTCGCTCAAATATGACTAGACCGATAACAGAGACTGGCGAAAGTAGAGGAAATTGCTGCGATTTAATCAACGGCAAAGATTTAATCTTAAATATTAAAGCAAAGGTAGGACAGGAGAAAGTTGATCCAGCACTTGAAAATATCCATATCGTAGTTGCGCATTGCAAATAAAGAGAAAAACGGTATCGGAGAAGCAAATATGGTGGTCGATGGTTCGATGGACCGAGACAGTTGGATGCGGAGAAAAGGTATATCCAAATTTTTGACTTACAAATAATCAAGCTGGTCATGACCAAAAAAGCATTGTAGCTTAATGACGAAATAGTACGAAATTGTCACATCTAATTGCTGCCCTAATTAGTTGCACATGCATAAATAGGCAAGATCGGAAGTGTTAAATTGAGATCTAATGTGGATCAAGAGAAGTTTTCATAACTTGGTCCTTTGCAAATCAAGAAGGATAAGAAATTTTAAGCGCACCTAGAGTTAGACTTACCAGATGTTCTTAAGTCTGCCGCAAAACAGCTTATAATCACCCAAGAAGCCATAAATTTTTGAGAGAATCTGATGACAATGTCGTTTATTTGTTAATCATTTACGCGGCTTTACTACAGTACTTTATTTTCAGTCAATTATTTTGTTTCTTTGATACGCAAAGGCTAATTTTCTGTTTTTTCTTGAAAAGCCATCGGGCCTTGCTTCTTGAGCGAGCAGACCCGTTTCGACTCCTTTGAGTCATCTTCAGTGTCCCTTCTATTTTTTTTATCGAATTTCAGAATGAATGACCTGAAGGAGTACTTGTTGTATTTTCGTACTTGGAAAATCTTCGACTTCCGGCTATTTGCTGTGCTCAACACGGCTGACAGCGATGTTGCTATGAAGTGTACGGCATGTTTCAAATGGCATGAACCTTTTAAGGGAAGACGATGAGCGTTTTGGATGTCCATCAATGTCAACTGGCGACCCACATGTCGACGCCAAATCAAAGCTCTATTGCGAGAACAAAGTCTGACCATCAGAGAGCTTGTCGAAGAGTATAGCATAACAGTTCATTCATAGATGGTGTTAGTAGAATTTTTTCCATATGAATTTTTATTAGTGCTAACCTTCAAACGATACGTGTATAAATTTGACAGCAATCGGACTATTGATTCGTGAGTTATAGCATTTTATGCGAAACAACATTTGTTATTGAACAAAAAAAACTGGAAAAAAGTGGATTTCGAGTTTGGATAAAGCGTTGCTTTTTGATGAAAAAAAATACAGTGGAAACCAAACAATGACTTGATAAACATTATCCGGACTCTGCTCCATCGAGGCAAATGGTAGAGACCAGCACTGCTGAATTTAAACGTTGTCGTACCAGCACAAATGATGCAGAGCGCAGTGGACGCACAGAAAACATAAACATAAACAAAATGCACAAATTGATTATGAAAGATCACAAATTGAAGATGCACGAGCTAGATGATATTGTAAAGATATCAGATGGTAGTATTTTTACCATTCAACACAAACATTTGGGCATGCGAAAGCTCTATGCAAAGTGGGTGCTGCGTGAGCTCACAGTCGACCAAAAACAACAACGCATAGATGCTTCAGAGGTGTGTTTGGCGCTGTTAAACCGCAATTAAATCGAATTCTATCGTCGATATGTGACAACGGATAAAACACGGCTTCACTATTACACAACAGAATCCAAAAGACAGTCAGCTGAGTAGACAGCAGTCGACGAACCGAACTTAAAGCGAGCAAAGACGCAACAGTCGGCCAGTAAGGCGATAGCGTCTGTATTTTGGGATGCGAACGGAATAATATTCCTTGACTATCTCCAAAAAGGAACCACCATCAACAGCGACAATTACTGTGCACTTTTGTATCGATTGAAGGCTGAAATCGCAAAGAAACGGCCGCATTTGCAAAAGAAAAAAGCGTTACTTCACCAAGACAATGCACCGTGTCACAAATCGACGAAAACGATGGCAAAAGTGAATGAATTGGACTTCGAATTGCTTACCCACCCACCGTATTCTCCAGATTTAGTCCCCAGCGACTTTTTCCTGTTTTCAGACCTCAAGAGAATGCTTGCTGGAAAGAAAATCGCTTTACTCGTTGGCAAGGCAACTATGCTGAATAATAAAATACTTATCCTACGGACTTATTGAATGACCTGTTATTAGTCAGATATTTTTACGAGTTTTTACTGAAAAATTGAAAATTCACCATGTTGCTGCAACATCACATCCGGTTTTTCAAAACAGGAGATGAATTATGGGTTTAAGGTAATGACGTTGAAACAGAGGGGCAGTCGGTTGAGTGAAGCGTCTCCCAAAAAAGCTCGCCTGTCTACTTTCTTTGATATTAAGGAGGATTTTGGAGAACCTTTTCCAAAGCTCCACAGTGACCAGACTTATTGCACTGAAGTTCTGAAACACCAGAGACACAAGATTCAACGTAAAAGGCAAGAAAAGTGTAAGAACTACGACAGGCTTTTTCGTCAAGACAACACTCCAGTTCATGCAGGCCTCAGATCCCGCGAGTTTTTAGCCAAACACTGAATTAGCGTTCACATTTGTTAAAATTCAAAATTTGACTGCCAGAAACTTCAGACTTGAATGCTTTGAAATAAATTGTTAAACATTTAAATACGAGTTTTAGCTTTTATTTTTTTATGTTAATTTGTTTTGATAATATTGAATAGAGCACCTTCACACATAAGGCATTCACGTGTTTGAAGAAATAGAACCATTTTGCAGCCTGACTTGGATAGGACTAAGCCTTGCTTTATCAGAGCTGGAAAGAATTGTGCATCAAAATGTTTAAGCTTTTACCTTTTAAATTGTGATCTCCCAGACTAAAATAATTGCTTTATCGCAAAAGTTTGGAAGCTTTAATCGCGGCGGCATTGTTGCGGCTACGTTGTTTGAATTTCAGAATTTACTATTTCCTAGCTTGTGGTTTGAATTTCATCACACTAGGATTTCAATCTGATATTCAACAAATACAACAACATTTGCAGCTGGAACTACTCCGTTCGATTCGAATGGCACAAGCAGCTGCTAAATGCTCGCAACAAAAAACTTAAATCTGGTTTGATCTTTTGAGTGTCACCAAATCAAAAACAAATGCTTAATTTACAGCGATGGATTGTTCTTTAGATAGAGAATCTACGAAAGGATCCTTGACATTCATTTATTTACTTTTAATTGCTGAATACAATAATGATTTATCGATTTCATTTAACCTTAGCCAACTTAAAGTTCAAACTCATTTCTCCTGTAGCTTATCTATCATCAGTTGAAAAGGACATACAATAAATTGTTCAGACTTTCATTGTCAAACATAAAAACCGCAAATTAAAAAACATGTTATTTATTATCAATCAAACATAATAGAAGTGTGCTACCACATTTACCACGCATTCCCATTAAATTGTTCTTTTATCAACACGCGAGTCTGGACCTTGCAGAGGAACTCGTATGTGCATGCAGGATCAGGTGTACAAATTATTATTTTTATCTGATTATTATTTCGGTTGTTGTTGAGCTCTCTTCCTCCATGACCAGTTTAACATGAATTAAACTTGTTTGCTTGCACTTATAATCTATTCTACTACTCATCCCCCATATGTGTTCCGTCTATTTAAACCCGCCGGCCGCGGCGTATCCCCAACGATTCGATCCCAACTCGATGACCATATAATAGTTTAATTCCCAATGCTGCTGCTAGTCGGTGGTAGAGAGTTTCCTTCTATGAAAAGATTTTATTTCTTTTTGGTCTGGGTCGAAGGAAATAGCAACAGTAAACAACGTCGTCATCATCATCACTATCATTATTATCATCATCATTATAATTATAGTCACGATATATAGACATATAAATGGTCGTTAATGGTTGTTTTGCAACTTTCTAAAGAACATCAACACTACCATAGAGTGTTGTTATGTTGATGGTGATGACGATGATGATGGTAGTTTTCATGGTGCGATGGATGTGGGAAGAGGTAACATTGTAAGAAGCTCTTTGCTTTCTTAAACACTCTGGGTCTCCTCTGCGAGATTGGCGCAGAAGTTCAAGCAAGCAGAAAATCTTTGACTTCACTAATTCATGGTCTTTGCTCGGGAATAATGATAATAGTTGCCGACTACTAGTTCGTGGAATTAAGGATTGGGTGAAGAAAGAAGTTAAGCTCTAGCCATATTTATCCACTATGTACTCGTATAGAGTTAGTTGCATCAAATTACACTCAATACGCGATGGATACCTTCCCGTGATGCCAGTTTTCAAAGATGGTTGGAAGTCTTCTTGCCGAGGCAGCATAGAAAAGAAGATTTGTTGTAGCCTCTTGTTCTATCTGTGAGATACGTTTAACCTACGTCCATACCATGGCTTACATGTTTGGCTAACATAATTTATGCATTAGAAACCTGATAGACAACTTTTTTCTTAAATTTCTTCTCCATAAATGAGAAATGGAGAAAAAAATTCAAAGGAGTAGTTGTTAAAGGCGCTCATTTCATTTGCTTAGAAGAGATCAAGGTTAATTGATTTTAGCGTATTGATTCGAAGGATCTATTCCCTGTCGAAAGGTGCGCTGACATGTACTTAATTCTAAAATATTTCATTACAAAAAAATATCAAGCCCTGAAAGTATTTGCTGAAGCTCGTTGAATGCGTTAGGGCTAGCTTGTCCTTATTTCCCTAGAATGCCGACAAAGGAACGCACTGAGATTAGCATGAGGTTAATATGAACATTTAAGGCTTCCTCCCATGTGTAGTTCAAATTCAAAAGATTTCTTCTTTATAAAATTCATGTTGGAATTACGGGTAGCAGCTGATACTTTTAACTCGCAAAACACGTTGATTGACGCGCATAAATATGTGGTTGCGTATCTTGGTGAAAAGATATAATTCTTGCAATGCTAGCCGCACTAGCGAGCTCTCTAGTAAATCAGGTAATACCTCATAGACTTCTAGATACCTTTGCGGCGTTTACACTAGTCTATTCCACTCGTTTAGGCTTTCTTACTCAAGACAGCAAAATAAAAACCAGTCCAACCATAAAACGATAGTTAGATAGTTGTTGCTTTGCTAAGTATACCATTTTTTTTCTATTAGTCCTCCAAGTTGCGAAAAAGACCAACTACTATAGCTAAGAAGAAAATAACATACGATATCGTTAAAGACAAATAAACAACAACATCAACGACGATGACTTCTTGAAATGACCTCGTCATGTAATTACATCAACATTTCAATGGCTTCCACGACGTTCTCGTTTTCCCATTTTCTTACATTTTTATTTTCTATCAAGTACATGAAAGCATGTGTTTATACACGTAAGGATATATAGGATATAAGAGGGAAGCATACGCAATCGAATTTCACCTTTTGTAGATTATATGTGAACATATATAATGAGAGAATAAATATACTTAGACAGAATGGTTAGCAGGGATCATTGTGTAGAGTCTTATTCAATAATATCCAATTAATTTTCTCGGAAATGCACGTGCCAAGCAATTTCGTGAATGTGCAATAATTTAACGAGTTATTCTTGCAAATACTTATATAAAACGTGCTAGTGTTGTTTTTAATAAACTATTTATATTTAAATTCTTCTGAAACCTTCAGGATCCGGGTCGTCCCCACGCTTATTGCGATGGCGTTGTTTTTGAATACAAGAACTCTCGAATTGTTTCATAGAATTTCAAGCGTCAAGGGACAATTTTTTTAATGGAATGGAAGATTTTTGAAGTTAAAACGTTAGTCGAAATACAAGAAAATCGTTATACACGATAAATTGCTACTTAAACAACAACCAAATATACACTCACATTCGCAATATACCAGCAAGCATTTTACGCATTGTAGCATTAGTCATTTCATTCAGCATTTACTGCTATTATGCGTAAAATCTTAGCGCTTACGTATGTGCTTCTATATTTTGGTTGTTGAGTCCCTTTCCAGTATTACGTATTAATAAAAGAACTATGGCTGGCATGATTCCACTAACCAATCAATGATATATACATGAATATTTTGTCACTAGGGAAAAGTATAGTGCTTTTATCTGTTACTCTAAGCGTGTTTTAATTGTACGAGGGCAGCAATATTCTCGGCTGTTCTTGAGTGACGTGCACAGGTTTTATTCTTCACATCACTAAGTTGTCCCAACAGCTCGAATTTTTCCACCAATTTATGTATTGCGGTCCGATAAGGTGCTACACGACGACTCAAAAATGTTCGAGTTTTACGAACCGTCTCTGCCAAATTTTCACCAGTTTTATAGTGAATTTTTATTAATGGCGTAGTTTCTACTTGTCAAATGTCAAAAAATGACAGCTTCAAAAGTGACATCTACCGAAATAACGGGCTATTCAAAATAACATCTCTTATTGGAAAACCCTTTAGTAGCGCAGCGTAGTACTCTCCAGTTGTAGTGATACCCTTTTCTTTGTAGCCAATAAGAAGAATTCCCTCTGTATCCCAGAAAACGATGGCCAGAAGTTTTCCAGCCGACGGAGACACTTTGAATTTGTGGTGGTGTGTCCTCTTTGTGCCACTGAATGCAGTCTTGTTTAGACTCAGGCTCATAATGAGGAACCCAAGATTCTTCTCCAGTTACAATCTGGTCTAAAACTTTGTGGTTGCTTTCACCACAGCTAGACAGGCTCGCGAAAACACTCAACTCGCCGCTGCTTCATGTGTGGCGTGAACATTCTCGGCACCCACCTTGTGCACACCTTTGATATGCCAAGATGATCGTTTAGGATGGTCAAAATGAATATAGTTGACACTCGAATCATTTCTGCAAGCTGTTTTTGTTTAAACGGGCATCTTCCAATATTATTTTTTCAAGTTTTTCGACGTTTTCTGCCCTGGTCGCCTTGAACATCTTCAATCGAATCCCTGCCTTGCTTGAAGAGGTTGAACTTGTCAACCATGGTTTTACCAAGGAAGATTCCCCATAAACAGAAGACATCTATTAAATACGAGTAGTTTGAGGAGGTTTTCCTTACTTGGTTAGAAACTTGAGGACTGCACGAAATTCATTATTTTCCATGTTTCAAAATTTCCTTCAGATTGACTTGTTTTTTGAGCTGTATCTCCATGACCTGATTTTTATGAGATTTCGTATTTATACCCTTACTGAGTGGCACCACTAGTCCCTTTTGACTCACTCTCGTATGTGATGCGCTTAAGGCGATAGTTATGGTGGGTGGGTTGTCGCGGCACATCATTCATAATTCAACTACGGGTTTCAAAAGAGCAGTTACGTCACATGAAGTTCGAAAAAGTACGCTTGAGAGAAAGTTAAAAAAAGCTCGTACCAATAGTTTATCTCCCGAAGCTACAGCAGTAAACAAGCAGGGTAGATATGAGACAATATTTAATGCTGCACAAGATAAACAGCTTGTTGATCATGCTTTGGCTTTGGTAGAAAGTTATTCTGTATAACTCTAACAGATCTGCCAATGGTAGCATTTGAATTAGCTAAGAGAAACAATATTCAAGGCCAATTTTAACACAGATAAAATAATGGCTGGAAAGTGTTGGCTGAATTCATTTCTTGCCAGAAATAAGATCCTTAGTCTCCGAAATACCGAACCAACCGGTATGGCCCGTGAAAAAGGTTTCGACGAAATTTCGATTCAACAGTTTTATGAGCTCCTGCATTCTCTTAAAAAAAGCATGGGTTTACTCTAAATGATATTTATAATGTAAATGTGATAGAGATACTTATAGTACCCAGCAAGCCTTCTAGCGAGATAAAAAGCATGTGGGCAGTTTGTCTTCTGCTGAACGCAGAGTCTTGACTACTTTTTTTTTTTTTTTTGTGGTAGGGAGGCGAATGCTATTTATGCACAGAGTGTGGGACTCCCATGCGCGACTGAACTACCGACTAAACACCTCCCCTGTCAACCTGAGAAGGTTTTAACTACTGTTAAAACATGCATTAATGCAGTTGGGGTATTTGTTCCTCCAAGGTTTGTATTTCCTAGGGTCGTTTGCAGTATACCACAAGTCTGGCTGGGTCAAAAAAGATGCTTTCATTGTTGGGTTCATGTAACTCGTCGAATTTTCTAACCCTACTCCAAAGAAGCCTGAACTGTTGTTGCTCGATGTTCACTGCAGTCACAACACCAAAAGTTTAGAGCTTATAAATTTGGAAAGAGAAAAAAGTGTCATCATCCTTACTTTCCCGCCACACGCCACCCATCGCCTTCAGCCTACCGATGTCGCTAAATACGGTTTTGAATTATTTTTAACGAACAAAATTAACTACTTGTATAAAACCCTATCCCGTTCTGTCCAATATAGACGGATAAAATTGGACATGTTGACCTTTAGAAATTTTTGTTTTTGACTATGTTAAAAACTTATGTTTTCGAAATTTACTAAATGAATTTAATGAAAGGGTTTAATCAAAAAAAAAAATTCATTCAACTAGAACACATTTTCAGAAGCAAAATAAGGATGGTACCCCGTTTTGCCCGACTCTCCCCTACCGATTTAAAACGGATTCAGTCCAAAATCAGATGACACAGTTATCGGAAACCGTCATTCATGTTTAAATTTTTTACCTTTAAAGAAATTTCCAAAGTAAAGCAATATCTCAAGATTTTATTTTCCGTACCTAATCAGATACTCGGCCCTTCATTCTAATATAGTATGTGTAGAAGCCTTCCTAGACCAACCAGAGGGCTAAACAATGGTCCTTGCTGACAATCTTTTGATATCATGGCATGATACTATGCTCTGAGTGAGCGAAGCTTGGAAGGTAATAAAAATCAAAAAAGATCAGCATTAAGATCTCAAAAGGAGGCTTGACAATTCTCAAAACAAATTCTAAGGTCAATACTGACACCTGACAATGGAAGAATTTAAAAACGGGTAATAAGGGTAGAGCTTTTGAAATAGAGACTTATAATTCCGAAGAAAACCATTGGAACCACTAACAACATTAAAATATCTACAGAGTGACTGCAAATCGCATTGACCGCATATGAGAAAAACTACCGTTTACCATATAACGGAAAAAGAGGGATATAGATGGTGGACCTCAAATCTTATAACTTTGCGAAAGCAAACCTGCTGGCTGTTCAGCATAGCAGAAATAACAGGTTAATGCTACAAGAAAAATGTCTGGCAAGTCAAAAGAAAATCCTGGAGGAAAATCTTTTTTTTGCGGTAGGAGGTGAAGACTATTTCCAGTCCGAGTGTGGCGATTCCAAGCACGCAAGTTTTCTAAACTACCCACAAAACACCTGTTTTGTCAACTTCAGGGCAGAGAACATCTGGTCAGAGCAATGGCAACCAAGTTGAAGAAAAACGCAGAAAGACTACTCAAAACATTTTCGGGAACTGCCAAAGAAATTTAGCTATTGCACTGCTTCAATAAAATGTTCGCCAGAGGATGCATGCACCAATTTTTGTCCCAGTTATACTTACCAAAACTGTTCTTTTTTCATCCCGACGGATGCAGAAATAATGTGGGGCAGTTCTTGTAAGCTTCCTATCCTATCCTATTGGATACGAGAAGATGGTTCAGGCCTGAGGTTTAAAGCTGATTCAGTAGCTATAGGAAAACCAAAAAATGTGGTAAGCTGAAGACAAAAATGCAGTTAGATTTGCAACGAGGAGACAGATCCACTCCCAGATGTTGCAAAGTTGATGGAAAGATTTTTATTAGGAATAATGGTGAATTTAATTGAGACATAAAGGCACGATAGTGTATGGAATGGTATATTGATCTGGGAGTATACCGGAGTATGCAAAAGGTCGAAACTGATTTCAAGTAAGGAATTAGTGAAAAGAACGACATGAAAACTTTCAAATGGGACTCAATTTAACACACACTTTTGAGAGGAGCTCCACTTTGCGAAAGACTATCTTAAATCGCAGCTTATTAACACAATTGTTTTCCGAAGCGAAAGCAATCACTTCGTATCGTGCCATTAAGATACAGTGTTAAAGTTAGGTTTTCATAAGCCAGAGTGCATGGGGTATCTCTAGGAAGAAATGCGACACAGGAGGGATGGAAGGGATGGATTTATTGGAATTTAAGTGCGTATTAGGGAAAGACGTTTCATGAAAATTATCATGAATTCAGAAAATGGCAACTAAGGTTTGTTTAAAGAAATATAGCACCGTTTTGGCAACACTTTATAAGCTTAACCTTCCTGTACCCGAACATGGCAGAGAGCTAGTTCTGTTTGTGTATTTAGACGACGCAAACATCTTGACATTTTACAAGTAGTTCTCAGAATATATCAGCAGGGAGGGTTGTGGGTATCTGGGAGTTTTGTTGGGACTAGCTGAAATATATGGGAATATTAGTCGATAAATGGGTATAACATGTGGATTCACAGAAGGTTCAAACATACAGTGGCCAGTCATCATAAAGTGGTACGTGAATCCTTAGAATAGGGATCTTTGTATTGTTCGTGCATACCAGAACCCGCTAATTGATTTTTTGATAGGAGAATAAAACGTTAATTCATGACTCAAACGAGGAAGAACACTCCAGTCTGACAAAGCTGATTGTAGGAGATTAAAACCTTGAATGTGAGAATATTTTAACGTCGCCAATACAGCTGAGTACGCCGTACTTCCCATTTTAAGGTCTAGAGTAGTGCACAGGCAAAATAGCCTCCGTATTTAGAAATCACTAATCAAACCTGTGCTGCTGTATGAACCCTGACGAGCGAGTCCGAAAAGACAGTGGACATATTTTAAAGCAAAGTGCTCCGAAAAATCTACGGCCCACAATAGAATGGAGACTACGTTACAACGATGATTTGTATGATAAACTATTTGACGAACAAAATGAATCTGCTTGCGTAAAATTACGAACATCGGAATGGGCGGGCCATAAAGAAAGAATAGAAGCAAACCGGCTACCCAAAAGAATTTTAAACGTAGAGCACAAGGTAGACGACCAGTGGGCAGACCGAGGACTCGATGGGAAGACATGATAGAAGTTGAATCCTTGCTAGGAGTGATTAACTGGCAAACGATCTTTGGGCCGTGATGATGTTAGAGATTAATTCTGGAGACCAAGGCCCGGCTCGGGCTGTCGCGCCATAGATGATGGTGAATAAAAGATTTGACAGTACCCTGAAATATAAGTCAAGATTTTTTTCAATACAAGAGCAAATTGTCAACGGCTCCAATTCTGATCGGTCTTATCTTTCAATTGTCGTATTGAACCCGTAATGTGAAAGAAGAGAAAGTCGTTTGCTACCTCAACCTTTGTTTAGTACATGCTGAAAAGAGGTACTTTGTGATGCAGGATTGTTTGGCAGTATTCTGGGTTGTAGAGAAGTTGGTGACCATACTTAGAAAAACCCACTTTAATGGTATCACGGAAAAAATATTCTCAGAAATCGAAGCGGCCAATTACAATTCCGTAAGTAGGATCTGATTCTTGAAAAAGGAAAAGATCATCTAAATCAGACAATTTTTCAAGAAAAGCGTTGGAGATCAATAAAGATCAGGGAGAAGAAGTCAAATAAACTCGGTGAATGGAAAGAATTATATTAAGGAATATGTGGGAATATAATAAATGTGTTGTTTTGCGGGTCGCTGCTGAGAATTATGAACGGCATACCAAACGATTAAGAGGCAAAATGCAGGTGCGACTCAAGTGTCATGACGATTCAACAGCATGGCACATAGGAAATGCACAAAGCGTATCAAAGAACCCAAGAAGACACCTGAAACGGTATGTTACTAAGAACTGCACCCCTGCAGTCTATAAAGGTGGTTTCAAAACACTTCTCCATTTTGAATATTTTAGGTCCATAAAGGCGGTTTCAAAACGTTTCTCCATTTTGAAAACTTTTTCCACAACAAGGTATTCTAGTTCACGCACTTTTTGGTTTCTATAGTTTCCAATCAATCATAGGGTCAATTTATAAACATATGATTTTGAGCCAAGTTTCGTGTTTAGCAGATTAAGGGAGCAAGTCGCATCCGTAGAACTGATTATTACACAGTATGTTATGTTATATTTGGTTCAATTTGAACTAAATCATGAGCTTTTTTGACATTGAGCAATCATAATATGAGTAATTTTAATTGAGTCCAAATTTCAACGCCATTTTTATTACCGTACGAGGATTGTCTGAAAAGTTTCTGACCTGAACATGAGCATGGCAGAACTTTTCAACTAAAGTTGAGAAGTGTGTTGGCACATGTGTTCAAAAATACTAATTGAAATTTCAGCCATTTTGCATGATCAGTTGTTGCTTGAAAATCACTTGATTAAGTCGCTGTGAGGGTTTCAACTTAAATGTTAAAAATTGGGTACCGAGCGGTCATAAAATATTTGTTTTTGAAAGATGAATTGGGTGCGGTATATAGAGACCCTATACCATCATTTACGACTGTGTAATTTTGGGTAGCTGAATTTAAGCGTGGTCTTAACAGCTTGACTCATGATGAGCGTTCAGGAAGGCCAAAAACTGCGACAACCAGCGATATCGTTCAAAAAGTTCATCAAATTGTACTGGATGGCCGTCGAATTAAGGTTAGAGAGATAGCAGAGAGTATGGGCATATATAAATAACGCCATTGCCATATATTGACTAAAGAAATAGGCATGCGTAAGCTATCCACGCGTTGGGTGCCGCGTTTGCTAACTTTGGATCAAAAACGCATTCGAATGAACATAAGCTCTTTTGGAGCGGTTTAAGTGGAACGAGGCCGATATTTTGCCTCGATTTATATATAATTGTAGATGAAACTTGAAAAAAAAATTGTTTATTTGTTAGGCTGGAAACATTATGGAGAACCCTCGTTATTTAGATTAATAAATTCAGTTCTTTTTCAAAAAATTTCAACGGCTAAGAATGTTTTTGTTTCTTTTTCTTCATAGGGCTGCCGATAGAAGTCCCTCATAATCATCACCTTTGTCCTTTTCTCTTAGTACCTTGATAGGAACTCTAGATTTAGAGCTTTACTCTACACGAAAAGACCATTGTTATTTTATAATTGGCAAAGCCCAGTAAACATTAAAGCTGGTAGTACGTCAAAAACTATACAATCGGTCCTTAAGGGTTTCTCCCGACGAACTCCATTCGTAGAAGATGATCTCTTTGTTTTTATATTTTAAAAATAAAAATTCAGTGAGTTTCTGTTGGCTTTTTAGCTGGCTACAAATAAAGTAACCAAAACTTCCAGTTTAACCAGCGGGTGATCAGGGTTGATCAGAGTATTTTGGAAGTCAAATAATTTATAATCTATTAAAGAAATATTAATGTATAAGGTGTTCCGAACATTGTTATCATTGGCTTCTAAATAGTTTGCAAATGTTGGTGATATTGTCATCGCAGCATTTCTTTAAAAATTTGTTCCACTCCAAAAAATATGATCTTCAGTAGGTCTGGAGCCTAAGTTACCTAACTTAAAGGATGCCTTCAAATTCTCCTAAATTAGTAGTCCTTCGCAATTGTTGGTCAAAATTTTTTAGCAGTTGCATTACAAGCAAATCCTTTCAAAGTGTTGACATTAGGACCTCCTCTGGTAGTTGTTGGTCAACCTAAATTCTGCGGATGAGTTTAAACATGTTTTGAGATCCTTGAGTACTTTTGACGGCAATCAGTCAGCCGTTTGGTTTGGCACCGGAGCCTAAAGAGCTTTACTCACTTCTTTGAAAGATGGTATTGGTGTCTAGTGTGCATTTATCTTGCCCAAAAATTTGGAGTCCATAGATGGTGGTGTTTTTTTTGGTTTTAGCGTTCGGGCCTTTGCTTAGAGCTAGAGTATCTCATTATTTTGAACTTATGTATGGTCAGCACTCGAGAAGGTATGTTAATATGGTCAGTATCACGCTTTGGCACCCATTCACCCAGCTGCGATTAAATCAATATGTAGCAGAGCTAAGCGGGATTATAGTCCGTTCGAAGAATCATTCCAAATCTCGTTGGCACTAACGAGTTGGTATCAGGGACCTTCGACTTACGGGGCGAGCACTCTTACCACGACACCACGCGGACTGCGGATGGTGGAGGTACTATATGTATAATAATTCGGAGGATGCTAAAAATGTTTTTTCCAGCTATTTCTTTCTTATTACTTATTATGTTGCCAGCTTTAGCCTTGACTTAACTAAGTTTCGGTTTCTATCCGTATTTATAAGCAAAATTAAAATTTTGAGATTTTTTATGGAATAAAGGCTGTTGCAGAGTTTAGTGATGTCACAAAACATCTGCCAAGTACTGTCTTCGCCCCTTCTCATGGATTGTCCTTTATTGGACAAATTTTCTGTCCAGTTTTCTTCTAAAATTAACTATAATAATAAAGTTTGTGAGCAACAGCTTCTTGTTTAAATTGTTTGAATCAAATCAATGTTGGAGCCTTGCAATAGACTGGCCACGGTAATCAACACAGACGCAGATATTTCAAAAGGATCCCGATGTAGGATTCTGAGCCGGATGGCAGCAGACTAGTTGGGGCTCTTTTCGGAGAACTCTGCACGTGCTTGGCCACAGACATCAAATCACATTCATATTGAGAAGAGAAAAGAGTAGGAGTTATAAATTAAAAGAGCGCAATTGTTTGGAGTTTAAATCACCCAATAAATGTAGTTAAGCTGATTTACTGTCATCTAGTATTAGTTTTAAATCTCTTTAAATAAATTGAAGCAAATATTTTTTATACCACTTTTTACGAACTTCGCTACAATGACTGCCCAGGAATACGGGGCTCGTCTGCATTACTCTAACTGCATAAATGCGACAAATTATCACCGTTTGGGCGAACTTATGTCGTTGATTAAATGCATTTATTTGCACAAAAAATCAATTTCGACGTTCGATTGAGGGACATAGTAAGACCAATTAGTGATTTTTATAATAAACAGATGAAGCGATTTTAATGATTTTTAGTTAAATTAAAAATGAAAACGTCTAAAATCATAATTATTTTATTATTTGCTCGTTCATTTTACTTATATATTGAAAACTAGAATTGAAATTGTAAATTTTTTAGAATTAACTCTCCGTTACTAAAACGAAGCAATTTTTTTTCTTCATTCCTGGTCAACATTCAACTCCAGCCATTCCAAGATTGACTTCCTCTCCAAAAACCAATATTTACTATCGTCGTCAGATTTGGAGCATAACTCGATTTATCCATAATTATGGTTATTCCCACAATAAAATCGAATCCTTAAAAAATTCAGAATCTATTATCTTTGCGATAAGCTTTTAAGGAAATTTAACTTCAGCGCTCTTTTTCTGTAATGGTAAGTTGACGATTTTTCATACCAATCTTCCTAAAATCGCATCGCAGCCATTTATTTTTAACCTTTTTTCTATTCTCTTCTTGTTATACTCTACTACCACTTCACACCCATGCAAATGCCGTTGACTGCAACGTTACCTCCAATTATCATCCTGTTCTGATACACATACTTGCAGCATACGCGTTATCACACGAAAATCACCCGCATGAGACCACGAAAAATCCAACCTTTTAACCTTTTCGAGGTAAGTTTTCACTGGTTATTATCGAAGGCGGGACAGCGAACAATACTGCAGGGTAATGCCCAGATCATGACCAGTGACACTAACAGCGGGAAAGAAATTAAAATCTACCTCTGTTTTACTTTTTATGTACACAGCATGCACTTAGAATAATTAAAATTCCAAACTGAGAAAAATCTTTGCAGTAAATTTTTCCTTTGTAGTTTGATTTTATGAGTGTCGATCGATTCAGATCTAAAAACTGTATGGTATTCGCTTGTCAAAAGATATGACAATGGCATTTGCATGTTGACAGATCTTCTTTTTTGGAAGATCCTTTATTTGATCGACTGAGTTATCATTTAGTTACGTTTCAACTCCTTAATTTGCACTTCTTAAAGTGGTCTGAATCACTTTTGGCACTGCGAAGAATAAAGCCTATTGATCGCTTGAATCTCCAACCATAATGTGCCAAACTGGTCGCAAATAATCAATTTTTTTAGTCCTAGCCCTTTATTTAGCAAAGATGTAGTCAGGAATCATGGTAGAGGTGAATGATTATAAGGATTTTCCTATAGGGTGAGTAAGCTGTTTTTTGAATAGCTCATTTGAAAAACTAATTTACTGAAGACACTTAAAATTCATCTGCAAAATGTTTGAATTACATAGATAGAATCTTCTAAATGGTAAAGGATACCCAAAAATCACAGAAATTATAGATTTAACGAGCGCACCTAAAAACTTTGGTTTTGGCATTACCAGAAGAAAAACAAGTGTTTTAGCTTTCACAGTGCGAAGGATAGATTTCTCAAAAATTGTCTTTTTATCGATTCAATAAGAGGAAACGACGACTCACTTATCTTCCCACTCATCGCACTACAAACTTTCCAAACTCCTTCCACCAAACTTCGAATTTACTATTGTGAAGCCTACACTCATATGTCTGTTACCGCCTGATACTTGCTCACCAGCTTTCTTGACTCCGATTCGAAGTGAACTATTCGACACAGATATTGTATAAATACTTGTTTTTGTTGTTGTTACTGTTGCTGTGGCTTTTCAGATAAAATTACCATATGGTCGTAGAATTTGTGTGTCGTAACGACCACGACGCCGACTGACGACATATACTTGCTTGGCACGGTGGTATTTTGCATAAAATTAACATCGATTAGAGTGGCTAAGACGTTAGAGCTACAAAAACGACGACGGCCAAGACAACTTCCAACTTGCAAGCCAACTAGCAACACTTACGGGGACTGGTGTACGAAAGATCAACACTGAAGAGAAAAACCCGGTTTTAAGTCAGTCAACTTTTCAAAAGAAGTTAACACACAGCACACACAGCATGTGTGAGTATGGATACGAACGCTTTGTGGTGGATTTTTCTTTTCGCCTTGGGATTTTCAAATCAAGTTAGTCCACTTAGCTCGAGACCGGATCGGAGGCTCTCTAACCACACGGTACCACAAGTCAAGAAAAAGATCCAGTTGCGAGTTTGGAAGAGGTGCAAGAATGGGGTAGAGAGAGAGAAGGATCAGTAGTTTGTTGTGTGATCTTTACTGAATATTTTTTCATCGGGTGATCATAGTTTCCATTAGACAAATCTCTAGTTACCGCGCCGTGGTGGAAGCTGAGCTTTGTGCATATTGACACAAAATAAATATTTCTCAAGCCGAAAACAGGCTTTCATCACCCACCTGCAGAAGTGAACCCGCTGTCGCGAGTTCGGCCTGTTTGGCCATGCCATACGCAGGCATGGTTGGTTATACTCGTACATGCTCTGGTGATTCTTGTTGTCAGGTGTATGTTTACCCTGTCGCGCCTTATTGAAAAGGTGAACACACCTATGGCAACTTGCAAACCTGATTTCACAGCGGCATTATTATGAACTTTATTTATGAAAATCTCACATCACCTGAGCGAGGGACTTTGGAACCAGTTGGATAGTGAATAGTAGTAGAAACGTGTGTAACGATTCTAATTGAATTGTGAATTGTTTAAGATATCTTTCGGTATATGTAGATTCGTGAAAATTCTTATATGTATGCACGAAGAATTAGACCTCTTTTTTTTAAATGAGTAGGCATCAAGGAGAGCGGGATTTCATTTCAAAACATGCATTCGCGCTGTCTCTGTCTTTTCGTTGGTCAATTGAAGAAAAGGATTTCATTGTACATATAAAGATACAAAAAAAAAAACATTTATAAAGACACGTTTTCTTTCTTGTCTAGAAGTCATAAATTATCATATATGCAGTTCTTTTTATGCAAGTTTAATTGTGATGTGGAATGACATGGATATGAGAATGAAATGATTGTGAATTGATCAAGGTTTTAAAAGTTAGGCGCGTTGGATTAAGTGATTAGGTGTAAATCAATCGTTGTAAATGACAATCGATGGAAGGGTAGTGCATATATAAAATTGTTAATACCACTTTTATGACCCTGTAAAGATTTGCTTCCGTTATGTTTCAATATGGTCGCAAGACCAGTTTGAGGCGAAATCTCATAAGGATTGCTTTATCGTGTAAAGATAAAGTTATTGTGTAAGGAAATCGATTGTAGGGACGAAATTTTCTAGGCATTAAATGATCATTTTGTGATATACATATTATTCATTAATTCAGTCGGTCAATCAGCCAAATGTGTCCACAATCGGGAGAATTGTGCGCAACGCTCAGACGCCGCCATGTTTGACAAGTTCGTCAGCAAAATTGATTGTACAGGGTTATCCATTTCGTGGTAGGAAAGTATAACCCTGCCATTTGACATCTGTCAGAATAAAATATCATCCAAAGCGTGTTTTTTTTTAGTTGAAGGTTTGCCATTTAGAAATATGGATCGTTTAACAGTCGAAGAACGCGTTAAAATTATTAAATTTTATTATAAAAATGGTGATTCTGCTGTATCAACATTTAGGGCTTACGAGCCGATTACAGTAATCGACCTACACAGCAAACGATTTCGAGCACAGTGAGAAAATTTGAAGGCCTGTGCATCATCGCAACATTCGTTCTGCTGAAAATTTCGCTGTCGTTGCTCAAAGTGTGCAGGAAGACCCGAATTTGTCGATTCCTCGACGTGCTCAACATTTGGGCTTGTCGTACGGCTCATTGTGGTGGATTTTGCATTTGGATTTGCATCTCCATCCGTACAAAATCCAACTCAGTCAAGAACTTAACCCTCAGACCATACACAACGCAGAATGTATGCGAATTGGGTGATTGTACAACAAGCCATTGATAACGATTTTTCGAACAAAATTTTCTTTAGTGATGAGGCTCATTTTTCGCTCAGTGGTTAAGTAAATAAACAGAATTCACGCATATGGAGCTCTCAAAATCCTCAGGTGATCGCAGAAAGGCCATTGCATCCGGAAAAAGTTACCGTTTGGTGTGCATTATGGTCTGGTTGGGTTATTGGCCCGTATTTTTTTGAAAACGATCAAGGAAGAGCCATTACAGTCAATTCTGACCGCTATGGACGAATGTTAACCGATTATGTTTGGAGAGAAATTTCCAGGACGCGTTGTAATAAACATAGCCCCGTAGTGATTATGAGTGGCTGCTCCTAAAGAGATAAGGTGGTCACCCCGTCGAAACTGCTTAGTTTGTTGTTTTACTAGTGTAAAGTAAACTGCATCCGTCAAGTTTCCATCCTTTAGGCAGAGATGAGTGGTTCACTTCAGCCACTTTAACATCTTTAGGTTTGACATTCCCCTTGTAATGCAACGACCTTCTTCTGTGAAAGTAACGGTTGCTTTTTGTGTAATGTTTGCGTTTGTCTCAAGCCTCCGTGTCTGCTAACTTTAACGAGGCAAAAAAATATTGAAATACTGTAGAGTAGCTTAATTGACACCTAATAGAACTTTTCTAAAGACAATAAAAATTGATCCGTGCGTCTTGTAGAGTAGATTACGCGTGATAAGTATTTTGTAGTGTAGCTTCGTGGCTCAACAAGAACCCGCCTCATATGATCCCGCAAATGCTAGTCGTCAAGCACGCGTACGCGGTCGTTAAGCGAAGCTAGTTAGCTGAGCTCGGTGTTGTTTATAGCTCGCTGACACTTTTGCCAGACCATCGGCACCCGTGTCCTACACGGGCATTAAAAAAATCATCACAGCGTAATTTCGAGATTGAGTGATGTCAATTGGCCCACAAGATCCTGCGACCTAACATCTTTGGATTTTTTTTATGAGGCTATGCAAAAGATCGTGTTTACGAGAACAATCCTCAAAATCTTGAGCAATTGAAAACCAATATTCGTAAAGTTATGGCCGAGATATTGCCGGAAATGTGCTGAAATGTCATTGAAAATTACCTCAAAAGGATTGAGGCCTGTAAGAGGTCCCGTGGAAGACATTTGAATGATGTTGTGTTTCACGTAAAATGGCAAGGTTCAATCTTTATATTGAATAAAAAATTTTGTTTCCATCTGAATATTTTACGTGTTTTCTTTAGCTTTACTTTTCTAAGCGTAAAATGGATAACCCTATACCTGCTTGGACGCTATAGCGGACATCGTGGGGAAACCGCCGGAGACGGGCAAATATGAAGCGCTGAAAACAAGATTGATCGACGTTTACGCGCCGTCCAAAGAGGCTCAAGTTCGATCTCTTCTCACCGTCATGGAATTAGGTGACAGAAAGCCGTCACATTTGCTACGGTGCATGAGTTTAGCTGCAAAAAGCAAGGTAAGTGAATCATTTTTGAAGTCACTTTGGCTACAATGGCTGCCCGCGGATGTACAATCGATTCTCGTCATCGCAGAAACAATGGATCTCACCCGCCTCGCAGAAATGGCTGACAAAATTCTAATGTCAAAAGGCCTAACGAAATGTGTGAAATCTATAATTGTCAAATATCAAAAGGAACTTCGATCAATACTGCAGGTTGTCACACAGATCGCAGAATGAAAAGCATCAATCCAACAATTACGAATACCACCTGCTCGACGCTTCACATCACCACGACACTTCAGAAGTCGAAGCCGTTCTCGCAATCGAGAAAACAAAAGAAAAATCTGCTTCTATCATCGAAAATTCGGAATAACCGCTCGTCATTGTACGAGTATCAAACCATGTAACTTTCAGACCCCATCGATGTCGGAAAACGCCTAGGAGCCCTGCGTGTTGAGACGGCTTGCAGTCGCTCCGCAACAAACCGTCTTTTTGTCACGGTCAAACTAACACAACTTAAGTTCCTAATCGACACAGGTGCAGACGTGTCAGTCATACCTCGACTTCCATCGCTTAAAAACAACACAAAAATATAATTTAAGCTTTACGCGGCCAATAAATCTACGATCTACAATAATGGTGAAACCTTGCTTACATTAAATCTCAATTTACGTCGGCAATTTACATGGCCATTTATAATAGCAGACGTTGCACAGCCAATTATAGGTGCTGATTTTCTAAAAGAACACGGCCTCTCTGTAGACATTACAAACAGACGTCTTGTAGACTCGAAAACGAAACTTACAACAACATGAGCCGTATCAACTCAACCAACAGAATCTATCTCTACATTGATCGAAGAATCGCAGTTCCACACATTACTGAAATAATTCCCAGAAGTAACGAATCCTGCTCTAGCGAACACTACACAGCACTCTGTACGACACAATATCATCACTACTGGCCCCCCGGTAGCAGAACGCCCGAGACGACTACCACCAGACAAGCTGAAAATAGCTAAAACAGAGTTCGAGTACATGTTGGATAAGAACTACTGCCGCCCATCGAACAACCCATGGGCTAGCCCTTTGCATCTTGTGCCCAAGAAGGAAGGTTCCTGGCGCCCATGCGGAGATTATCGTAAACTAAACGCGATTACCATACCCGATCGCTATCACATGCGACACATTCAGGACATCACATCAGATCTCACAGGCAAATGTATATTTTCTAAAATAGACTTGCTTCGAGCATACTATCAGATCCCAGTTGCGGATGAGGATGTCCCAAAGACGGCAGTGACAACACCGTTTGGCCTATTTGAATTTACGGTAATGACCTTTGGCCTCCGGAATGCCGCCCAAACCTTTCAACGATTTGTTGACGAAGTGTTGCGCGGATTGGACTTTTGTGTCTGTTATCTAGATGGCATTCTTGTATCATCTAACTCAATCGAAGAACATATGGACCATCTTCGTATCGTATTTGAACGATTAAAAACTTACGGAGTGATAATCAACGTTATAAAATGTGTCTTTGGCGTCAAAGAAATTGAGTACCTGGGACACAAAATAAATAAACATGGCATCTCGCTACCTGATTCGCGAGTTCAACCCATACGTGATTTTCAATTACCAACAACAGTCAAACAACTACGCCGTTTCCTGGGCATATTAAATTTTTACAGGAGATTCATCCGTAATGCTGCCAGCCTACAAGCACCGCTCCAACAATATCTCCGTAAGGTAAAAAAAAGACGACAAATGCGTTATTCAATGGTCACCCGAAACCATAAAAGCCTTTAACGATTGTAAGGAAAGCCTTGCGAAGGAGACATTGCTAGTACATTTTATTCCATCGATGCCATTACAACTTGTCACCGACGCATCTGATGTTGCAATCGGATCAGTATTAGAGTAAAAAGTAAATGGCAGTTGGCTACCATTAGCTTACTTTCAACGAAAACTGAATCACGCTGAATCAAAGTACAGCGTTAACGACCGAGAGCTGTTGGCTATTTACAGCAGTTTAAAACACTTCCGACACTGGCTCGGAGGCACCCAGTTTATCATCAAAACGGACCACAAACCGTTGATATATGTGTTTTGTCAAAAAACAGAAAAATCTTCGCCGAGACAAATTAGGCACTTAAGTTTTATATCGGAATTTTGTACCCGAATCGTCCACGTTAATGGAGAAGAAAATATTTTAGCAGATACGCTATCAAGAATCGAAGGGATCAACCCGCCATCTTCATTGACCACCCATGAGCTGATAGATGAACAACGTAACGACACTGCACTGGACACAATTCATCACTTAAGCTGCATTCACTACCTATAGAGGAATATGGAAGTTTATATTGCGATACGTCGACGATCAATATTCGGCCATACGTATCATCAACTCTACCTAATCGAGTTATGAACACCTTCCACAGGTGCTCGCACCCTGGCGCCCGCACAATGATTCGAGCAGTACAAAGAAAGTTTGTTTGGCCTGACATGAGGAAAGTTATTCGAGCCTACACACGCACTTTTATACCATGTCAAAGATCAAAGATTGGAAGGCATACAAGAAACGATATCCAGCCGTTTTCGATACCGAACAAACGATTCCAGCAAGTGCACCTTGATATTATCGGACCATTGATAACAGCCAACGGTTATCGCTACTGCATAACGATGGTTGACCGATTTACACGCTGGCCAGAAGCAGCTCCTGTTTGGGACCAAACCAAGATTTCGAGCGCCGCACATAATCACAACTGACCAAGGAACTCAATTTGAGTCCGAGCTTTTCTCTTTCCTTTCCAAACTTTTGGGATGGAAACGTACGCGAACATCGGCGTATCACCCAGCATCCAATGGATTGGTAGAGCGATGGCATTGCACATTGAAAGCCGCCATCATGTGCCATTAGCAGAATTTCAACTGGCCTCGCACCCTGCCGACCATTCTCCTAGGACTCCGAAACTCACACAAGGAAGATCTAGGCGCAAATTGCGCGGAGCTCTTTTACGGAACAACTTAACACTTCCTGGAGAATTCTTTGTGACCGATTACAATCTGTTCGATACGCACGCTTTTGGATTCATGTTAAAACAGCAGATGCGTGAATTGCGACCTGTTCCAATTAACCACCGCAATTATCGAACGACCTTCGTACATCATCAATTAAATTCATGTACACACGTCTTCTTAAGAGTTGACGCCGTAAGGAAATCGCTATGTCAACCGTATTCAGGACCACACAAAGTGATCAAACGAATTTCAGATGTACTGTTTACGATTGACATCGAAGGTAGACAAATCAACGTCTCCACCGAACGACTGTAGCCTGTAGCCTTTTCACCAAAGTTAGTTTTTTTTCGGAATTGTTTAAAGAAGAAGGGCGTGTCTTTATATATGAAGGTTATCCTTCAAGATTCAAAATCCAAAACAACAACAAACACATCAAAGAGAAACAGTTACCCAAAAGCAACAACAATCATTACGAAAAATCTTGATTACGTCTTCATGCAGGTAGAACAATCGAAGAAATACACATTAGAAAATCCCATGCAATGCTAGCACGCGTTCATGAAGTCAAATTCCATTGATTTCTACTACATTCGGGTGACGAGGGAAAAGGTATAGGTCTTCAGTAAAAGGATCCAATGATGATATTGTAAGAGACAAAAATTACTACGCGTTGAAGTGATAGAATCAAGTCTAAAAGAATTTAAGTAAGATCACGTTGGTGGGGGATAAGTGGTCGGGAGGTAAAGCCAGGGCCGTCGAGGGAAAATCTGGGCCCGGGGGTAAATAATTACATGCCCTAAACGAGTCGATGATTACGTCGAAAGTGCTCCTTTTGAAATTGGTCACTTGATCATCCGCGCCCAAGTCATCGTCATTTTCATCGAAATACCAATAGCGTTTTTTCTTTCGAGCATTAGGGAAGGTTGATAAAATCCCCGATTGAATGGCAACCGTTATGCATTCACTAAAAATGTGATCCCATCGATTTCGAATCAAATTCAAGTCATACAGCACCTTCGAGATTTTGAACTTCGATGTCGATAGTAACGTCTCTGGCTTGAAGAATGATGTTCCTTTCATAATAGCTGTCAATATCTTAAACCAAATTGAGGACATCACGATGCAATCAAATTTTTGCATGTATTTCAGAACGCTGAAAGTGTGTGAAGGGAACCTGTTATACTTTTTTTGAGAATTTCCAAACGTTTTTTTTTTGTTGTCAGTATGCTGATTATAGCATACTGACAACAATTCTAACAATCGAGTTTTCCGAAATTGTATCCGAAGAGGTTTTTTTGCTGTTTAGAATGTTCCTTTTCTTTTTTGTCTCGCTCCAAGCGTTCTTTGCGCTTTTAAGCTCCAGACTTGTATATAATGCATCTAATATGAAAATTTTATTTTTAATTCCTCTCGATTTTGCTTAATGATGTATAACTAGAGGATTTATGAAATATTTAACAATTTGCTAAATTTTGTAATTTTTGTGAAGTCTTAAAGTTTGAAAAAAATTCTTACCAATAATCGCTTTCATATCTTTAAAATTTAATAACAACTGAGAGATGAAAAACATGATAAGAAAATTTTTTCTCACAACTCGCGAATGGAAAATCCAATTGTTGACGTATTATGGAAGGAGAGTGGAATTCGATCTTTTACGAGATTTTATTTTACTCTGTCAACGTCAATTATATCAAAACTCTCGATCTGCCATTTGATATTTCGAAATAACGTCAACAAACAACATTCGTGTATGTAAAAAATGTAGTGCACAATTATTTGGAGATTGAGAGCTTCGCCATGACCATATGTATAAGAACTTCCAAAATTGCGCACAGCGATGCGACGTGCATACTTCAAAAATTCTCCCACTTTATACGCCCTTGCGCCACCATCTTTAGACAGTCGGCAAAATTCTCCCACTTGATGCACAATGATAATGAATGATTGTTACTTACTCATGTGTTATGTCCAAACGCCACTGTTTTCTTTTTTGTTTCGCACAACGTTGTGTAAACGACAAACAATTACAAAGTGTTGCAGTCTGGACCACATCTTCTGTTAGAATGTTAGATGCACTGCGATCGTAGCCAATAATCATAAGTAGCGCCTACATTGAGCAAGTTCACACGATTCAGCGTGCTGCCAGTTTCAAACAGGTTAATCAGGTTTTCTTTGACGAAAGGGATGCAGCGTCGAGATAAGCCAAAATGTACTAAAGAGAGTTGCACATGTCAAAACAACCAAGCAGCATGCCCATCAGCTTCGCCTCAGAAATTTTTAGAAGGCTCAAGGCAACCATTCATCCATCGATAGTTCAAGGGGAAAGGTCATGCGAATCATGTATGGCAGATGAGAAATGTGTGCTTGACCCTGGCGAAAAACCCGTGAAAATGCTGTGCGGCAGTGCGTAGGTCGTCTGCACTTGACGATGGATGGCAATGGAATGAGTATGATATACATAGATACATAAATAAAATATGTATCGTATAGAAAATGAACATGGGTAGCATGTTGAGCCCGGTAGACTTGAGATAGTATCCAGCTAATTTGTTTGCGGCCACAGGTTGCAAACTTGATTGCGGCCACGTGTAAACTCGCCCATTCAACTGCGGCACGAGCAGCACGGTAAAATAAACACGCCAAATTTGAATAAAAGAATTCTAAACATTTCTCACTTTCGGTTCTAAATTCAGTTATTATTTGCTAATTTACGATTTTTAGGAATTTTTTTTCTAGTGGTAAGAATTTCAGGAGAAGAAAATACAAAATTTTTTTATTGGTGAATAACACCTACGGGCCCCTTTAGAAAGGCCGGGCCCTGGAGGTTTCCCCCCTTATCGACAGCCCTGGGTAAAGCAAAAGTAAAGATAGATTTTATTTTATTGAAATGATAGCCTTTTATTTACGTAGAAATTAATATCATAAGCTACGGCCCTTGGACGCACAATAGTATAAAGCTATTTCTGATTCAGTTTCCTAATTTTCAAGATAGGTGTTTGACAATTTCTCTATGTTTAAACGCTTCAATACAAGACGAAATTTTTAAAAACTATATCAAAGCGTTGCTAATGATTATTCAAGTTGATATTCATTGAGTTTTTCTATATATTTTTAGCAAATGCAATTGTTGCCAAAAGTATAGTCAAATATGTTGGCATGTGTAAACAATAAGTAAAACACCTGACAATAAATTTTTTGTCTGTGAATTGAGTTCATTCATTTTTTTGAATATATTTTATCTAAAAAAAAAATTCAATTTCACCAAAATCCAAGAAATAAATACAAATATTCATACTTATCTGTTTTTGCGCATGGTATCCACAATATGTCTTTCGGAATTACAAATATCCTTTGAAAAATCATCACAACGTGATAAATATACATACCTGCAATGAAAAAGAGAAAAAAATTATTTGAGTATATTTTGGCTAGTCATGAAATTTTGGAATTTTATTTATAAAATTTAATTTTCTTTACTTTATTTTTAAACTTTGATTTAGCACGCAATAAAACGTGTCACATTTATATTTTTATTTATTACTTCAAAATTGATTTCTATAAAAATAAATTAAATAAACATGTCTAAAGCACAGTACTTCCTTGGTCAAGAAAATATTTTTAATTTATTTCTCATAGTTGAAAAATTTAGCCTCAGAACATTTTTCATAATCTATTCTTAGAAACGAATACTTTCAAAAATATTTGTCAATGCTACCAACATGCCAATGTTTAAAAAGAAATTATTATTTACACTCTTGAAGTGATTCGAACAAATCTTGATATTCGCAAATATCGTATATGTGATTTGTACAAGACATCAGCATTTTAATAGATTTCAAAAGACAAAAACAAATTAAAAAAATGATTTCTTTTAAAAATAAATCACATGCAATTCGAACCAGATTTAATTGGCTGCCAACAGAACAGATAAAAAAATTAAATTGGCAAGGAAACAACAACCAGATGATCATGATAGTTATGATGCTATGAAAAGATCAGATGTAAATATTTTCTTTTTTCTTTTTCTCTCTCTTTTTTATTTCAATTCCTTCCCTCCCTCAACTCCTTCTTTGTGTTGTCGTGTTTTTTTCGGGCATGAACAACAACTTAAAAATGGCTTGTCTTGATTGACTATAAAAATGGCTAAAACATGATCGGTGAAACGGTTAAAAATTAAAATGACATAAACTTTCGCTGCATTTGCGCTAGAGCAATAACAACAACACCAACAGCAAAAATAACATGGAATTAGATGATGGGGGTGGCGGAATACCCCGCGGACCATTCAACGGTTTAATAGTTTATGGTCAAGCCAAAGTCACGAGGATGATCATTTTGATGATGATGGTGATGATGACGCGAACATGATGATGCAGATGATAGGTGACCTGACAGTTTAATTTAATTTTTTTTTGATTTGATAGATGATTATATAATCTGAAGAGAAATAGGAAATTATCGTGACTAATTTTGATGAGGTGAAATTAAGCACTTATAAAATAACACGAACATTTGTACGATTAATTAATAGGTTGCCTTTATTTATGTCTTGAAGACAAGAAAAAAATGCGGAATGGAACGCATTCTATAGGTTACGTTGTCATTAATGTTGGATGAATGAGTGTAATTGTTATGAAGAATTTTTTTTTATTTCCCAAACAAGATGTTAAGCTGGAAAAATATGCAATTCGATGCATTGAAAGATGAATTAAAGTAAATAATTCTGCTGAAAATGCGTGTTAATCGTATGCTGTCGCAGAGATAATGAAAAAAAAATTATACAAATATTTGAATGTGAAACTGTCAAATCATTACTTTCTTCAAACAGGCTCAAATGCTTTGCAAATATTGCATCATGACTAATCATAGCAGGCAACTGACAAGCGGAACATATGATGTTCGACAATTCGCAATGACAAGTCAAAACGTCAAACGATTTCATCAACAACATGTCAGATTATACTAATTTTAAAGTTTTTACATTTTGATTGTATTATTCTTTAGAGGTTTACAACGCTTATGAATATTATACATCACGAACCGCAAAATGGATGCGAACCAGTCCAAGAAAACGCAAAGAAAATAAAAATTCTAAAGAAAATCTTTTATGATTATGCTTGTAAATTTTAGGCAAAACATCTTTGCACAACGATACACCTGACTGTCAGTTGCCTGCTAGTATGAATCATCACATATAGCAGTTGGGCCTGATTAGAGCAGGCAATGGTCAAATACATGTATTTTACATAAACAAATGATAGTGTGTTTTAAGCGCAATTTTCTTATAAAATGAAAAAGATGGCGAAATGTTGTTTTAATCAGTGGACAATAAATAATGCATAGTAAATCAATGAATGCAAATCAGTATACAAATCTGTGATAAGGCCTCAGTATACAAATGTGTGATAAGACCTGTGCTATGCTATGATTGTGAAACATGGGCCCTAACCAAAGTATCCACAAACATATTGAACGCTTTTGAGCGACGGGTCCTGAGTTGGATAATTGAAGCGAAACTAGACGGGGACCAATGGCGAATTCGACACAGCCATGAGCTGTATGAAATTTTTGACGAGCCGGAGGTCTCAACGATTGTAAGACTGCGGAAGCTGCAATGGGCTGGCCACGTGAATCGATGGACGAACAACGGATACCCAAAAATGTATTCGTTGGAAGAACTGAAGAGGGGAGACCAGTGAGGAAATCAATACAGTTCATCGGTGCTATGATTTCAAAATTGGAGGACGCGGTCAAAGGACCGAGATAGATGAAGGCGCTTGTTTCAAGAAGCGAAGGCCTGAGTGGGGCTGTAGTGCTACGAAGAAGAATAAGCTGCAAATCATGAAGATGCAACTGAAGAGCAAGACGAACATCAAAATGGCGTAAAACTTAATGACCAGAATTTTTTAGCGAAATTTGATGCTTTATTGTGGAAAAATGGTACAATATATTTTATTCAAAGTATTGTCCATCGGAAGCTACAACATTTCCCCATCTTTCAGGCAATTTATGAATTCTGTCCCAAAAAAAATTGCGCCGGCTTGGCGGGTGGGCCAAAACTTCCCATCCACTATTTTCCAAATAGTTTTTCACGGGTCTTTCAACATACGGCCGAGCGTTGTCATGATGAAAAATTATAGCCTCGTGTCTGGTCGCATATTCCGGGCGTTTTTCGATGATGGCACGCTTCAAACGTATTAATTGTGTTCGGTACAGGCCACCTGTGATTGTCTTGGCCGGGCTTCACGTATGACATTTTGCGCTTGGGATTGTCAAAATGGATCCATTTTTCATCCCCAGTTACGATCCGATGCAAAAATGATTTCTTTTTATGGCGCTCAAGCAGCATTTCAGACATACAGAAGCGCCGTTCAACGTCTCTCGACTTAAACTCATAGGGGACCTAATTACCTTGCTTCTGAATGTATCCGGCGGCTTTTAAACCTTTCCAAATGGCTTGCTGAGTCACTCCCAACGGTTTGGCAAGTTCGTCTTGCGCTTAACAGGAATCCGCATCGAGTAGCGTCTCCAATTCTTCGTCTTCAAACTTGTTTGGCAGTCCTGGGCGTTCTTTGTCTTTGATGTCAAAATCGCTACTTTTGAAGCGTTGAAACCATTCAAAACACTAAAGAATCGTCGCCATAAACTTCTACAAGCAAACGATGACTTTCCGCAGCAGTTTTCTTTGCAAAAACAAATGACCCAACAGAAACTCCTGCAAATGCTGTCTTTTTCTCCAATTTTCGAAGTTATTCATCGTGAAAAATAATAATGATGCACACAAGATAAAATTGTTTTGTTGACTGATTTTGATAGCTGTCAAATGTACCTTCAAAATGACATATATATATTAAGTTCGAGCTTTCTCGATATTTGTTAGTAGAGACATCTAGCTTCAAGTTCCGGTTATTAAGTTGTACACCCAATACGATACACAGATAAGAAAGGAACCGATGACAAATAAAATACATCCATGAGCCATAAAAAAAATTGACCATACAGAAATCTCCAAGATAATGAAATTACGGACACTACATTAACCTAACAAAAGGGTATCCAATGATGTAAAAAGTAGTTTTTGAAAGTTCAATTTTAAGTAACAGAACGCTTGATTTTGTAGATTGACATTTCCCCTATGAGGATAGATTTACTGAAAATTCCCAAAAATTACCGTTATAATAAAACTTTGCATCTGATTTTTGTTTAAATTCGGAACTCTTTTGGCAAGTGAATGGTATTAATTGAAGTTTAGGACGCCCCAAATACAAGGTGCGTTCCAAAATAAGCGAGACTTTTGTCATAACATTTTTTTTGGTGGCGCTATCTGTGAATGAGATAGTGTGTTGGAAAGCTACATCCCTCTCTGACTTCCAGTGAAAGTTTCGTGACATTCGGTTCAGTCGAAGGGAAGTTATTGCATCTAAAGTGACAGTATGTTTGCGTCTTCGGTACAAAAATGAGTTACGAACAAAGAGCTAATATCAATTTGAATTGATGAAAAAAGTTTATGGCGATGATTGTTTATCTCGTGCCAGAGTTCATGAGTGGTTTACACGTTTCAGAGATGGTCGTGAGGAGATAAATGACGATGAACATACGGGCCGCCCAAAATCAGTGATCACCGAAAACTCCATCGAATTGTGTGTGAATTTATCAAAAACGAGCCGAAATCATCGTTGAAATTTATGGAATCGGAGTTGAATTTCTCCAAAACATCGATTTATCGCATTTACAACGATCATTTGGGCTTACAAAAGGTCTGTGCACGTTTTGTTCCGCACAAGTTAACTGATGACCAAAAATTGCTCAGAATCATCGATCCACTCTTGCGACTGATTTTTTGACTAGAAATCGCATTTTAACCATCAATCACTCACCGTATTCGCCTGATATGGCTCCCTCTGACTTCTACCTATTCAGAATATTGCATTTGGCAATGAAAGGAAAACGCTTTGCGTCCGTAGAGGGCATCCAAAAGGCTTGTACCGACATCCTGAAGGACACCCCGGTCAATCACCTAAAATACTCTTTCGAAAAGCTTTTGGATCGCCCAAAACAGTGTATCGAGGCCGGAGGAGACTATTTTGAATAAATAAACTCGTATTTATCAGAACAAAGCGCTGTCGTTTCTATTTTAGCTCAGTCTCGTTTATTTTGGAACCCACCTTGTAGTGGCATTAAGGACAGTTTTATGATTCGCACTGTTTACCAATGTAATATAAAGGTAGTTTCAAGAAAATTATCAACAAGACTTTTATCCATTGGAATATTGTACGAAAATAATTTTTGGATTAATGAAAGAAAGGATTGAACGAGCTGGAAGCTTCTAAGATAACAAGACGCTGTATTCCCAATGTTGAAAAGAAGTTGCTGGAAAAAGTGGCTTCTGATAATTCAATTTTAAATTTATAACGGTACTTTTGTTCATTACAGTGACGGTTTTTTAATAAGTACAATACCAAGGGGGACCCAAAAGAAACGGGAATTGGACTGCGTTGGGGAGGAAGAGTTGGGGAACCCATTGTTTTCATAGAAAAACAACTTTTTCCATTTCATCGAAAATGTGATGGCAGATTGCCGAGGGCAACGCGCGGTACTAAAATTTTGTTTCCTATTAGGGAAATCGGCCGCGGAAACTATTTCAATGCTTAAGACTGGTTATGGGGATGCTGCCCTATGTAAAACAAGAGTCTATGAGTGGTTTTCATATTTTGATAGTGGACAAATGTCAATAGAAGACCTACCTCGATCAGGACACCCATCAACGTCAAGAACTGACGAAAGCGTCGATAAAATCAATGCATTCGCTCGTGAAGACCGTCGCCGAACCATTGATTAACTTTGTGAAGTGTCTGGAATTGAACTCCAATTCAGAGGATTTTATTCGAAAATTTGCACATATGCAGGGTTGCAGCCGAAATTGGACCTCGCCGTCTCACAGACGAGAAAAGTGAGCGTCAACTTCAGACATGTTTTTAGCTTCAAAATCAACTCAAAGAAGACTCTGAAGTTTTTTTCAAGGTGATTACTGGCGATGAATTGTGATGCTATGGATACGATTCCGAAACCAAGCAGCAATCATGCCAGTAGAAGACAGTTGACTCTCCTCGTGCCAACATCACACAATGTGCATTTGTTTCTTCGATGGCAGAAGTCTTGTGCACGTGCAGCTCGTTCTCCCGAGTCAAACTATCAACCAGAAGTTATGCTTGGAGGTTTTGAAAGGATTGAAGGGCAGTATCCGGAAGAAAAGGGCAGATCCCTGGCGCACAGGGAACTGGCTTTTCCATCATGACAACGCGCCGGCTCACACCGCCATCGCTGTAAAGCAGTTTTTGACCAAAAACGGCATGATACCAATTGTCTATCCCTCTACTCACCGGATCTAGGCTCCTGCGACTTTTTTTGTTCCCCAGACTCAAAAGGGACATTAAAGGAAACTGTTTTGCCGCTGTGGAGGAGGTAAAACGAAAATCGCTGGAAGGCCTAAAGGACGTCCCGATGAATTTAAAAACAGTTTTGAATAATGGAAGAATCGTTTGGAGAAGTCAATAGAGAATACTTTGAAGGTGACCAAAATTTGGCATAAAAATATTGAGAAGTATAGAAATTATAACGAAATTCCCGTTTTTCCGAGGTCCCCTTCGGTATAATACCCCAATTTATTTTAATTTAAAGAAATTAGCATGAGAAATTTAAACTGAAGTTCATTGGCTGCAATCCTAAGGGTGGTTTTAGGGATTCGAACTATTTTCAAATTTAAAATAAGGGTACATTGCCAGCAAACTGTTACTATGACAATTATCTACAGAAATATTGCGCTTGAATGATTTTCCCCTAATTTAAAAAAAATCAAATCAAGAAAACGCTGGTTCGTATCTGTTAATGATAAGAGGTTGTTGAAACTAAATTCGTTTGAAAGAAGTTTTTAGAAATTCGATTATAAAATAGTAGTTCATTCGTACTGCGTTTATTATATACCGTTATAATGAAAATATATGATCTCAAGTTTATTCTCTGACGCCCGAAATAACAGCATCAAAGGGTTGCTTTTTTGGGTCCGTGAAATATTCATATGTAAAATAACGGTACTTTTCCAGAAAATCATTACTAAGGCAATTATCTGTTTGAATATAATACTAAATAGTTTCCTCTTTGTGACAAATTACAACAGCGTACCAGAAAGGTATTCGTTCAAAAAAAGGGAAACCATGGCGAGTCAAAAAGTCAGGAAAACGCAATCCATTAACAAAAGCAACTGGATGCAACATAAGCAAGAATCTAAGGGCCGACGCTGTCGAGCTTGAAGATGCAGCTGCTGGATCTTCAACGGAATCAAGAGAAGCTGCATCTTCAACGGAATCAAGAGAAGCTGCTGTGAAGAGGCTTCTCTCTCTTCATCAGAACGGCGCTTCAGGTTCAGCTGGCCCATCAATCTCTTTAATTTCCCCTCCCTTTTCTTGCCTGGTTTCAGATCTACAGTGAGTATGGATGATTTCCTGTCTCTCTTCATCATTTTATAAAATTCAACATGCTCTTCTAATTCTATTAACTTCTCTGCATTTACTTATTTTTTTTAGTTGGGAGGTGAATGCCATTTACGCACTAATTGTGGGGCTCCTATGCTCGTGATCGACTGGAATACCCACTAAACTCTTCCCTTGTCAACATGAGAACCTAGTCTGGAACTGTTTGACACATTATCGCGGGCCAGGTCTCGTTTTACTACGCCATGCGACGCTTTCAAGCGGAAGAGAAGGGAGGAAGAGGGATTGCATGATAAGTGAACCATTTATCTTCTAGGACCGCCCGAACGCACTAAGTCACATGATTCCATTTGTCATCCAAGCATCACCGCGACTATACTATCTGGGGAGAGCTCTCCCGACTCCCTGTAGAGGTCGCTTCACAGCCTGTCCCATTTTTTTGGACGCAAAAAAAAGTGTGGCAGCATCGTCTTCCTCTCCTAGGCAAAATAAACAGTCGGGGGAGCGTGACATACCAATCGTGTGCAGATAAGACTGTAAACACCCATGCCCGCTCTAAATATGGGTCAAATAGAAGTCAGTCTGACCATTCAGATAGAAGTCAGTCTCACCATTCAAATTTAAAATAATGGAATTTTTGGAAAAACGTATAAACTGGGCAGTTATCTGTTGGACGATTTTACGTAAAACATTTTTCTCAATTTTTTGACAAGTAATAATGGCGTACCAGAAAAGTATTCGTTCAAAAAAAAAAAAAAAAAAGGCGGGAACGAAGACCAGTCGAAAAATTAAGAAAATGCTGGTCCAAACTGGTCATTATTGATAGTTTTTCAGAGTTCATACCCAAAATTGGAGAACTCAGTTGATGAACGAAAACAACTGGAGACACCATATGGATGAAGCTTATGTTTCAAACAATCTGTAGAACTCGTCCCACAAGCATAAGGTCAATGGAGAATTAGAGAAATTAATAAAAGCATAAGAAGAAACCATGATTATAAGACCCTCCAATGACCTACCAAAAATGAGTTCCTACGTAAAAAATATGGTTTTTGAGAGTTAAATTACAAAATAATAACGGTGCTCTTGTACTGTAAAATGACATTTCTAATATGACGTCACATGTTGCTACAGATTACCACAAAACGATCATTATACTGAAGTATTACCTCAAAGATTTGTTCCACAAAGTTTGGGAATTTCTAAGTAAACGAAAAATATGAGCTGGAGTTTACTCTCCGATGCTTCAAATAACGGCATACTTAAGGATGTTATATTGTTGTTAAAAATTGATATAATGGTTTTTTCGGAAAATTATCAGATAGGCAGCTATCTACTGGAGGTAGAATGGCGTTCCAAAATGATATTTATCCCCACAAAGGGGGAACGAATGCCAGTCATAAAATAAAAAAAGCTGGTCCGGATCTACCACCGATGAGACTTTTTTACAGCCACGACTCCGAAGTTGGAAGATGTAGTTTATCAATGAAGGAAAATCGGGACTATTAACGTATGAAGCTAAGCCCCTAAAAAGAAGCTATAGAGCTCGACAAAAAAAACTGTGCCTTTGCTTACAATTGCATGTTGGTGTAAAATTATTAGGAAATTACCGTTGTAATGGTGAAGTACCTCAGAATTTTTTTCCATTATGGGTATTTTATTTTCTTATTGAATTACAACCCATAGTTTATTCTTTGATGCGCCACCACAAATAGCGACCTTCTGAAGGATGTTTTATGGGTTCATATTGTTGTCAAATTTGAACTAGAGGTAGTTTTTCAGAAAATTATCGCACTAGCAGTTATTTATTGGGTAGTCCGTGTGAAGATGTGTGCTAGGGCACACTCCGCTTGCGTAGCAACTACCAAGTTCAAACCTCGGTCGCGGCATCAAGTTTGAGCTTCTTATGCTGCTGTCGGACTATCAGCCCACGGGCTGTGATGGCTTATAATTGAAAAATTAGATAATAATCACATGACTGAGAGTGATATTGACCATTTCACTTCGAATTCCGTTACGGTCATAGAATGAGATACTCTAACAATAAATTTCAACGCCAAAGTTAGAATTTGGACTGATGTGTGATGCATTATAATTATTATTAGTTATTTATTGGAACATATACGGAGAGGCATTTGTTGGAAAAAAGGTTGAACGAGCACCAAAAAATTAAGAAAGCACAGGTTCGAGTCCATCAAAGATTAAACTGTTTTCCAAAATTAGAGGTCTGGGCGGATTAACAAAGGCAACTGGAGGTGGTATATGCAGCTATGTCCCAAAAGGAGCTGTAACGACGACAAAAAGCATTAGGGCCAGAGAAAAAAGCCAATGAGATAGATTTAAATTTTTATAAAGAAACAATTAAAGCAATGCAAACGAAAATTCACCATTTTAGCGACACTTATTTATGGGTAGTTGCTTCAAACATCTTCAGAAACCCCATCTCATTTTCCCATAATCAAAAAGGACCCAACCCAAAATATATCCAAACGAGCCCCAGCCAAAGTGTCAAACATTGCGACAAAACTATGATTCCAAAATTGAATAGCGCAATGCCGATATATACGAGTAATTCTATTCGTGCCCACTATATACATATACCTAACGAGCAATCAGCAGCAATAACGACAAATGTTCCCGAATGGAAGGCATAGTAACGATGTATACAAATCCTTAGCTAGCTCTCTTAGTTGGGATACTTTTGAACTATGAGGATTGTAGTGGTAATGCTTCTCGAGATAGTGAAGTATTGTATTTACGTCTATCGCTCTTCCAGCCTAACTTGAATGCTTTTGTGCTTGTTTACATCCTTCAGCATCTAGACAAGGCAAGAAGGGACATAATCAGAGAAAATCCTTTGTACAATATATACACTTATATATAAAAGGAAATGTTAGGATATTTGAAGAAATGATAAGCTAACTGCTATATAGAAATTTTGTTGGATGTACGTAGCCAATGTCCTTAAGGATAATAAACACTGCCGAAATGTTCTCTATTTTTCTCTTCTCTCTCTCTGTTTTCTTAAGATATATCCTTCGAACCGAAATATCTCGAAGGATTCGTTGTTTTGCGAAACTTTTCCATTCTCTGTCATTATTTCTATGTTTCTCTCCCTCCCCTAGACTTCCTGGGCTTACTAGATTTGAATTTTTTTTTATCCTTACTACAACTATAACTCTTATCTTGGCAGTAATTCAGCAGTATCTAAGGATATTTTTGGAAGCCTGCAGGCTGATTGTTGTCTTATGTACAATATCTAGTGTACGTAGACAACTTATACAGAAAGTTATAAGACACCAACAAGAATTGTCAGAGAGAAGTAGAATAGAAAAAAAAATTGGAGAGAATTTGCAGTAAGCTGTCATTGGAATATTCGATTTCCAAATTACTTGGCTGGACATTATTTTCAGACGGTAGGTACTACAATAGAAGGGGGAGAATCTTGACAAGAAATACGAAATATGCAAACGCTACCAACTAAAATAACGAGGAAATACCAAGGAGATTTATTCGTCTCTGTTGTTAGCTCTTTGTCAATTATTGCTATTGTTTTTTTATGTTTAGGATGTTTTTATTATTCTTCTCATTACATTTTGCTTTCGGAAGTAAGTATGTTTTTTTCTTAAAAAGCCGTCGGGCCTTGCTTAGTTGTATGACCAGGCGCGTTTCGACTCCTTCGGGTCATCTTCAGTGTCTAAAGGATGTTTTGTTGATTATAAATTTTCTTGCAAATATTTTTGCAACTATTGAAATTAGAGAATTTTCGTTAGGTTACAAATTGGAACACCTCCGATAAACTTTGGAAACGGCCCAAGGGTTGAACAAGCTTCTCTTTTGTTTTATGATACAACGAAATGTATTTATATATAGAAAGTAGACAATTTTTTATAGCTTTTTCAAGTAAATAATTTTTTTAAGGGGATTTTATGTTGTGGAAATAATAGAGGAACGGTCAGATACGCCAGTGAAATATGTTCAGATGTCGATGCTACGCTCCTCTGTTCTTCCCGAAGCAAAATTCGGTTGAATGTGGGACATTTTATGCTCTAGCTTCTAGAATATATTTTCTGGGTTTGGATCATTACTACTATTTCTGGGTCTGGTATATTACTATACTCGTACATTCGCCATATACGCGCATTTGGCCGTGGATTTCCAAAATTTTTGTAGAACTGTCAATTTTATTTATAAAACACTACACTTCAATCATACTGAAGCATGACAATGGGTTCAATATGTGTGCCATATCAGTCAACATTCAAAAAAAATCTAGATTCATAAGTTGTATATGTCAATACTGTTCCATGATTAAGTATACTCTAGAGTTAAGGCATCAAATCACGAGTTTAGTTGTAGAAGTATCCTTCATAATAACGGTAAAAGTACCAACCCTCTAAGGCTCAAGTTTACAATTCGACGGCGATAAGCTGTTTGGTATTTGTTCAGCACTAATTTATAGCATAGTGAGAGCACTCAGTGAACATTAAAATATTGGGAAAAAATAGGCCTGGTTCTTTGATAAGAAACTTTCATTCGAAAGTCAATCCAAGCCACATCATGGTTGAGACTCGATACCATACTTACTAAGCCTGCTCTTGTGTCACGAAAAGGAAAGTTATGAGTTGCATAGTTTAAATTTTACGAATATTTTAGCTGTATCAGAAGGTGAGATATGCACCGGCTAAGTTCATAATCTATCAATAATGACGATGAAACTTGTAGTTTTCATAGTGAGCCATGTTAGATTAGGTAAGACATCTACAGAAAGTTTAAAATTCAATTTTAAATATTTGAAAATAAAAGCCATTTGCTACTAACTTACTAACTTAAACAAAGTTGTCTTCAAGTGATTTTAGTCAGTTACATTACAGTCGTATAGATTTACATTAAGTTGATGTGAAAAGGGTGAACTGATCCAATTAAAAAGTTTAGCTAATATTTTTTTCAGTTTTGACGATCTTGAAAACCAGCTGCGTGCGCAGGAAAACAAGCTCCAAGTATACGAGTGCAAATCTGTGATAAGACCTGTGCTATGCTATGTATGAGAAACATGGGCCCTAACTCAGGTATTCGCAGACATTGAACGGTTTCGAAAGATGGGTCCTAAAGCGAATAATCGGAGCGAAACTTGACCGGGACCAATGGCGAATTCGATACTGAAATTTTACCGAGTCGGAGGCCTCAAAGATTGTCAGACTGTAGAATCTGCGATGGGCTGGACACATGAATCGTATGGACGAACAACGGATACACAAAAAAGTATTCGTTGGGAGAACTGAATGGTGGAGACCCATGGGGAAACCAGGGAAACGCTGGTCTGACTCGGTTCACGAAGACAATGCATCGCTGCTTGGACTTCGAAATTGGAGGATGCGGTCAATGGACAGAGGCTGTTGGAGGCGCTTTTCGCAGGAAACGAAGGTCCGAGAGGGGCTTGAGTACTATGAAGAAGAAGAAGAAGTTCCCAACAAAGAATCGCCCAAAACCTCTCCATTGAAATCTTATTCAAAGAAGCCATTTTTAAGGAATCATGGATGATCAGTGCCAGTATATCTACCAATTTTTAATTGTTTTTGACTAGAAAATAACGATTCCCGGAGAAAAATCATAGTAGCTTACGACACCAATTCAAACTTAACTGTTTTACATTTAGTAGACTTCCCAATAGGTCTGTAAATAGAGACAAATTGAGACAATGTGGTCTGAAAAGAACTGCAATTTCAAAACGACGGGACGGTTGCATTTTTATTCTGTAAAATTTCAAGTGACATTTATAAAAGGAATTGTGGAGAATTCTCATTAACTACTTATATAACAAAAAGTTGGGTAGACAGACCTACGCTCATGTCAGAAGGGTTTTGTACTCAACTTAACAGAAATGGAGTCACCAGCAACGTATGAAGTCAAGAAATATGTCAAAGAGATGTGCACGTCTAAAAGAAAATCAATTGTTTTTCTATTTTCAACGGTCGCCATTTTATTGCAAACCAACAAAAATCACTCCAATCATGAAATCCCAAAAATATTAATGTTATTGACCTTATTTGAAATTTCCAAGAAGATCAAATCAAAATTGCATTCACTGATTCCACGGAAAGTCAATAAAATACTTGTGTTATTGTTGTTGTAATTGGAGAAATTTCAAATGGTTACAACTTCCGTGTATATTATTAGATTTTCATCAAACTTACTCTGTTAAAGGACCTTTTGCAGGACTACTACTACTACTACTACTTAATCTTCCACGATTTCGTGTGGATCATATGATCCACAAGAAATCGTGGAAAATTTAACAAGACAAGGGATTGAAGAGATCGAATCTGTTCGACCCTTACAAACCAGTGCATCCGCACGAAATAGCCAAAGCCTCAACTTGTGGCTGGCTATCTTTAGGCCAATTTCAAAGAGGCAAGTGTCAGGCAAATTAGGGCCATTTTGCATACGGTGGTCCGTTTTGAAACGGTTAAAAATCGTGAAACCCTGCAATGCAGGAACTGCCAGCGACTAGGTCACTCGGCATCTAATTTCAACCTCAAATATAGATGCGTTAAATGCAGTCTTTCGTATGGTTCTGGGAACAGCCAAAAGCAGGAGGAAGAGCCGCCAATTGTGGTGGTGAAGGCCACCCCGCCAACTATCGCGACTGTACAACCTTCAAACTAGCCCATGCCAAACTGGCGCCCAAACTTAATTCTACTACAAACATTTCTCCCCCTCGACCACCTGCCATGAACAGGAGTGATGGAGTCACTTTTGCAAGCCTCTTGCGAAAGCCGCTCCCCCAACAGTCCACTGCACCTCCTAGCTTCATCGAAAAGGAAGTCAATCCACTCTTCCGGGTGAGTCTTCCTATTTTGGCCACGAAACTAAACGAGCTGAAAAATGAACACCATAAACGACCGCTTCTTCTTCCGCTTCTTTCTGGTCCCAATGAAATTTAGGCTCATCCAGTTGAACATAAATTCAATTGTGAGCAGTAGAAAGCGGTATGAGCTTCAGTCTTTTCTAGACCAATACTGGCCAAATATTGTATTGTTGTCTGAAACAAAACTTGCACCTTTTCACTTTCCCTCATTCGAAAACTTCCACCTGCACCGATCAGGCCGTCTTGACTCCTCAGGTGGAGGCACGGGTATTCTCGTCCACAATTCCATACAGTGTTTTCAATTGTTTTTCCCCTCCCCTCTCTCAACTATTGAGAACACTATCATCTCTTTCGTAACTAAAAGCTGTATTTTTGTTTGTACAGCCATCTACTGCCCAAACCAAGAACTAGACATCACTGATCTTCAACAGCTAGTTTTATTCATGAGGTCTACATCCTCAAACAACAAACTCCAGATTATTCTTGGAGGCGACTTCAATACCAGGCATCCCCAAATTGATGTTACCACCAACCCAAATGGAGTCAAGCTCTACAACTGGCTTCAGAAGGAAGCCAGTTTTTCAAGATCTACCATCCTGAGCGCTGCCCTACCTATTTTCCATAAAAGTTCTATGAGCTCCTATCTTAATATTTTTATTGTAAGTGACAGTCTGAAAATAAAACACAACCCCAACACCCTTCCATATTTAGGGGGGATCAGTGACCATGACGCCGTTCTTTAAAATATTGAATCTGCAGAGCGTGCTATCCGTCCAAATCACACCTGTTTACCCGACTTCAAACAAAGTTGACTGGCAGCAGGCAAACGACTTTCTAAGCTCTTATTTCACCCCTTTCATCCTTACTGACAACCTCCAGGTCTCCAACGCCTGTATTGACGCCACAGTCGACAAACATTCTGAGTTATTTCAGGAGTATGTCGATTCGTGTGTTCCAAAGCGAAAGCTTGGATATAAAAACATGTTTTCCCTTCCACCAGAAATCATACGCGACATACAGCGCAAAAAATCCCTTCGAAGGCACCTCTTCCGTCTTCGTAAAAACTGAAATACACGACCTGAGCGCAAAGATCTATTTAGAGATCAATGCACTCATTCCATAGCATCTTGCCGTGAAATTGGCAAATCTAAGTTCGGAAACTTTCCGGGAACTCCGGAAAGTCTGCTCGAACCTGGGGAAGTCATCTCATAACCCTCGACATTTCCTGCAACAAAACCAATCCCCTGCGGAGAAAGCCAATGGCCTTGTCACTCACTTTGCGTCGGCACATTCCACCACAAAAAGCCTCTCTGAGCCCTTCTCGGAAAATTTAGTTGACAGTTACATCTCAAATCTATACATGCAACCGTCTTATACCCTAGAAAACATTCATTCTCCTAACCTGTTCTCTCATACCCCTCGTTAACTTCCCCCTAAAGCAGTCTGTCGTTTTCAACACCTGCTCAAATTAAATCCCTTATGCTTTCTAGACCCAACAAAAAATCCTGCGGAGCTGATAGAGTACCTACTACCTATCTCAAAAAGTGTAGTGACACTCTCTCCCCCTTTCTTTCGAGGCTGTTCAACTACTGCCTCCTCAATGCGTATTTTCCAAGCGCATGGAAGAGAGCAATTATAGCCCCTATTCTAAAGAAAAACTAAAGCCCCCTCCTCCCAAATAGCTACCGCCCTATTTCGCTCCTTTCTACGACTGGAAAGATTTTCGAGCTTGTGCTCAAAGAGTTCATCTACGAACACCTCTCTGCCAGGAATATTATTCCTCCTCTCCAGTTCGCCATCCAACAAAACCTTTCGGTAGAACACCCTCTACTCATATTAATGTCAAACATTGCTGACAAGATTAGGAAAAAAATGCCTGTAGTTACTGTTCTTCTTGACATCACAAGAAAGCGTTTGATTCTGTGTGGCAACATGGACTCATTTACAAACTAGCCGCAACCCACAAATTCCACCCCCACCTTTGCAAAATAATGCACAGTTTCCTTACTAACCGCTCCTCACAAGTCAAGGTAGATGATAACATATCTCTGCCATTCGCAAACGATGCAGCATCTGTTTTATCCGCGATCCTCTTGTCTGCATATACCGCTGACCTTCCTTTGCAAATGACATCATCTTTTCCGCTTCTTCCCGCAACTTCCCATCACTCCAATCTCGGCTTAATGCATACCTTGACGTAATTGATACTTTCCTCCTTAACTGGCGACTCCTCAATCCCACTAAGTGCGAGTGCATAATCATTAAGAGTGAATTTCGCCTAACGAAAAATATTTGTGTGCCAATGCAATGCTTCTCTCTGAGTATTAAGGGAAAGATTATTCCCATGAAGGAAAAGGTCACCTATCTTGGCGTCTCTATCAGCTCTCACCTTTCCCCCACAACGCAGGTACACTCGGCTATTGCAAAAGCAACTAGGGCCTGGACTACACTCCACTCAATAATCCACTTCAACTCCCTATACCCAATACCAATTAAAACATTAGTCCATAAAACACTAATCCACCCAATCCTTGTATACGGATTCACTTCCTAGTATCATTTTTCCCCGTCACTCATGGAGGAACTTCGCAGGACCGAGAGACAGTTCCATAGACAGTGCTCCAACCTTCGTAGATCCCCGGTCTCAAGGCACTTCCTTCCAAATCAGCGCCTCTACGACACAACCAGAATACCAAGGATATATCCCTTTGCCACAACTAATTTTCTATGATTTTTCAAAAGGTCCCTAACCTCAACAAACCCCCTGGTCTAAGAGACTATGGCCATCCCTGCCGAAATCATAGAGAATTGTGATCACCCTGAACTATTCCCCCAGCACCTACAATATCTGGACAACGAAGGAAGAGTCTTTGACCCAGGTGGAAGAATTACCCACTACAACACCAAAACAGGAAGTACTTATTATTTCTCCCACGCACAGTACATCAAAAATTAGTTGCGTTCAGCCCTCCCCATTCAATCAGTCAGTTCTTACACACTACTCCCTCACTTTTCCCCATTCTCAACCTGCTAGTTCTGTCCCAACTACTAACACCAAAAACAACTAACTATCTCTTTTCAGGAACATCAGCATGGACCGGGGCATCTTCACCTGGACACCATTTATTTTTAAGTAATAGCTACTAAGACGAAATGTTAATTATCATAATATTAAGTTACTTTTGATAAGGAATATTGTCCGCTAAAAGTAAGATTAAACTAAGAAACATTGTATATATTTCAATAAAGATCTTTTTAAATTGTAATTGTATTGATGAGGACATTTTTTCGTTGCTAGGGTTTTCGAAATCGATGATGAAATTTATTTCTGCACACGCACATACATACACTGGTATTTCGTTACATTACAATTTGTTGCCAGAGCTGATATTTGTGATGTTGTATTTGAAAGTGAACAGTTTTGAGAATACCATTCATTTAAAATGACTCACGTGGTGGAGGGGTTAGAGTGTTCACCGCTTGGCCACCAGTTCCTAAGTTCAAAGCTGACTGTTGGCAATCAATTTTTTTTTAATCACAGACTATGAGCTCAACCAGCCGTAATGGGTTATGAGTGAAAAACTCGAGTGATAATCACACGGTCAAGCGTGATAGTATGCCATATCACCTTCTGGAGTTCCATTATGATCCAGGAGTTAGTTCCATTAACTAAGCTCAATTTGAAACTCGAACATGGATTAGTACGCAATGAGTATTGTTTAAGAGGTTAGAATTAAACAGTGAGGTCCCCTAGAAGACTCCAGTAAATGCAATTATCAAATCAGATATCACGACACTCAACAGGCGTGTCAATTAGGTCAAACCTATACAACAGTTCACAAATTCATTACTTTTCACGCACATAAACCAAACCCCGTATGAGTCATTTTATACAATTATTTTCCAAACTTGTGAATTATTATTACTTTCTTTAAGTTTGAAAGCCTGAGCATACGGGGGAACCCTATGGGTGGTTCAGTTACCTATTTATTTCATGCTTGCGTAATCAAGGGAAACAAAACTTATTGCTCTGATTTGTCACCCTGGGCGTACTCTACACACAGGGTGAATTTTTTCAAATAAAAAAACATTAATAAAAATAAGTTGAACCAGTTCCGAGACAATATCAGTAGCCTTATAGTTAAACTACTGTTCTATTTACACTAAAAGTGTAAATAAAGTCTGAGTAAGTTTATGATTATCAAATAATCAAGAGCAGTATGTGTCTTATGTGTTACAAAACAGTTTTTAATGACCCAAACGAGCAAACAAATGCGCTAATGACCGTGTAAACTTGCATATCTCTGGGATTAAGCACGTAAGTGATACAACTCTAAACAGCACTTGCTAATACTTTTGAGAATGCATTGAAAAATAAACATTAGCTCACCACCATGATAATGCAGACAACGCTAATATCTGCTGAAATGAGTCTCGCTAACACAAAAAAAAATCCTAATCAAATACAAAATAGCTTAACATCTCCCAGTCTCTAGAGTGTCGTTAGGCTAAGTTGGAATATTCTAATCAGAATTATATATATTTTTTTCCTTCAAACGAATTCTACTTTTTATCTCTCTTGCTAGTATAAACGCAATACTACTAACTCCTGCCTCAAGGGAATAATGTTTATATAAGTGCCTCCTACGCACGGTTTATAATCATCGTACTTACCAACAATTTGCTGAATAAGTGGAGTTTATCATGATTTGTATGAAAAAAAAAGACCTTGTTCAAGCACAACTATTGCAGGAACTACTCTACTACTGATTAGAATTATTTTGCGCAGTACAATCAAAATAGCAGCGACCATAGAGATAAGAATTCTCCAGGGTGTGATAAAAAACACACTCACACAGAACGTCAAGTGTCAGATAGTCTACGACAATTTTAGTATATAAAGTTGAGTATTTACTTACTGAATCTGATTATAGAAGCAATAAATGCTTGAAAAAGAACAGATAAGACGGTTGGACAAGTGAAAAATAGTCTTTACTGGACTTTGGAATAGTTGAATGTATAATACATGATGTTCATTCAACAAGATACGAATAAAGACTTGAATAATATGAAAACTTTTTATAAGCAACAATTTCTTGAGAGCTAAAAGCATATAAATCGCTTCCAAAACATAGAACTAACGTCACTGAATCTATTCAGCTGAATAACTTTTCAATTCAGCTCGTTATTCATCTATTCAGCGCACAGCAATATTGACGACGGCGACGATTTCATAACAAAAGTTGACTTATTGACCTTGCGCTTGTTTTTTTAAAGCCAACCAAGGCAGCTATAAATAAAGTTCACATATTTTATTGCAATGACTCACCATTTATTCAAGAAAATATTCACCCCATTTATTATTGTCAAACCCCCCTCCTACAACATCCGACTCTTCGACAACAAAAGGTAACCCCCTCAGTAGTATTGCGTATTACACAATTATCAGCTCTGCTATGTTAAGGCTTCGTATCCGTAAAAGCTGGGCAGAGAAAAAAACTGCTTTCTTTCCATCCTTTTTCCTGTACGAAAACACACTACTCGTATTTCTTCTTATATTTCTCAATTTCATGCGAGGCATATACACACATAAAGAAACAAATAAAGCATATATTTTTTAAGGCGTGTTACTTTTCCCTTTCTTTTTGCTCATTATACACATACGCTTACAACATATATTTCATTTTTCCGGTCCGGTCTTTTTCGCATTGATTTACAACGTCAAAGTCGAAAATGAGTCTAGGACGAATAAAAAGGATCCTTTTGTATGTTGGCTCATATGATTTTCTATAACGATGACTCTACAGTAGCTTTTATCCGGGAACTTATTCCAATATTCCACTCTTGTTTTATATCTTTGGCTGTCCTTGCACTCTCTCTTTGTCGGTTTTTCGACCCAAATTTTTCTGTTTTTCCTCAGATATTCCCGAGCATATCCTTAGCCTGGAGATATAAGCGGCAGCGTTGCTTTCACTTCATCTCAAAACCTGCTGAGCCTATTGTTGCGATTCACGGAATTTAAGGACGACAACGATTACATGGAATAGGAAAATAGAAATACGGGAAAAGACGTGTTGATAAATATAGAAAAATATAAGCAACTGAGTTGGGAAATCCCGGGGCAACAATGTTGGTTTTAAAAGGAACGCAGATTTTCCTTTGCTGGCCGGTCGTCAAGATTTGTTTTTTTTAAGGACACTCCCAAGATACAGGGTTTTCCAATAAGAGGTGTTATTTTGATATTAAAAGAAAAATCCCATTTTTTAATATAAATGATCGGACGTTTATTTCATTATACAGAGAAGGGATGCCGTTACTAGTGGAAAATAACATCAGGCAAATGATCACCACGACCACGCTTAAAGGACCATATAATTTTCATGAAATTTTCCATAACCAAATCGCAAAGTGGATGCCCAATTTTCTCGATAGCCTCACCAATTCCATCTTTGAGGTCTTGAATCGACGCTGGGCTGTTGGCGTAGACCTTCTCTTTCACGTGGCCTCAAAGGAAGAAGTCGCAAGGTGTTAAATCACAAGATCTCGGTGGCCAATTGTGATCACCTCTTCGAGAGATAACACGGTCCGGAAACTTTTCCCGTAAAAGATCAATGGTTTCGTTGCTTGTGTGGCACATAGCGCCGTCTTGTTGAAAGTAAACGTTGTCCAGATCGATACCATCCAATTCCGGCCTTAAAAAATCATTAATCATCTCTCGATAGCGTCATCCATTCACCATAACTGTTGCGCCAGCCTCATTTTCGAAAAAGTAAGGTCCAATGACTCTGTCGGACCATTAATCGCACCAAACAGTCACACGTTGAGGATAGAGAGGCTTTTCAACAATAACTTTTGGGTTTTCCGAGCCCCAGATGCGACCATTTTGCTTGTTCACGAAGTCACCGAAATGGAAATGGGCATGCACTCAAGATGATTTTTCGATGGAATTCCGGGTCATTTTCATGCATTTCAAGGACCCAATCAGCAAAGACACGACGTTGTTGATGATCGGCCGGGTTGAGTTCTTGTGTTAACTGAACTTTATAGGCCTTAAGACACAAATCTTTATGCAAAATACGGTATAATGACGCTTGTGGAATGCCTAATTTCAAAGAACGACGAGGAATGGACAGACCTGGGGTTTCTTCAACACTTTCGGCTACAGCAGCAATATTCTCGGCTGTTCTTGAGTGACATCCACGGGTTTTATTCTTCACATCACTCAGTTGTCCCAACAGCTCGAATTTTTCCACGAATTTCTGTATTGAGGTCCGACAAGGTGCGTCACGACGACCCAAAAATGTTCGAGTTTTACGAGCCGTCTCTTCTCCAAATTTTCACCATTTTTATAGTGAATTTTAATCATTTCAATTCGTTGTTGAAGCGTGTATCATTCCATTTTTATTAATGGCGTAGTTTCTACTTGTTAAATGTCAAAAAATGACAGCTTCAAAAGTGACATCTACTGAAATAGCGGGCTATTCAAAATAACACCTCTTATTGGAAAACCCTTTAGCTGAAATGAACATTTAAAACCTTTAATCAACGATTGAATAAACGCATTCAATTCGGCGCGTAAAGAGTGAAATAGAATTGAAAATGTCGCAAATTACAGACCATAAAATTGATCAGTTGACAGTGCCAGAGTTTGAAGAGAAGTTAGAAAGGTGAAATCTTCCCACACAAGGTGCTAAGATGGCATTAATTGCACGGTTGCGTGAAGCCGTGAAATCGGAAGAATATGATTGTGAAGCTGATGAAGGTACGGAGTTGGAAATGGGGGCAGAAGAAGGTAAGGCTCATGAAAGACAGGAAGCATCTAGCAATGCGTTAATGCAAATATTGCGGCCGATTCAGAAGTAGATGGAAACAATCAACCGAATTAAAAACTGATTTCAACAAACAATCAAAATTAACCAGAAGCTGGATCAACAATCAACCGAATTGAAGGCAGACTTGAAAACTCTGGATGAAAAACTGGACGCCCGAATCAAATACTTTCATGAGCAGATCAACACGGTTGCCGATAAACTGGAATCGGTATCCGAAGAAATCGAAAAGGTAAAAGAAGACTTGGCTCAAACAAAAATAATGATACCTGCTGCACCAAGCGCCAATTTTGAAGAAATTCGTAACGAAATGCGTAAATAAATGGAAGAGGTAGTGAATGCAGTAGTCACCAATTCACCAGCCCTGTCTTTGACCGTCAACCCGACACCCTCCAGAATTTTAAACGCACCTGTATTTGACGGGCAAGCTACTTGGAGTATCTACATGACCAATTTGAAGCTGCAGCAAAATCCCATCACTGGAACGAACAGAAGGGAGCGACAGCCTTAATTCTTGCTCTTAAAGGTCCCGCTGTCGAGTTTCTACAAACTGTTCCTGTTTATTTGCACTCCGACGCAGCAACCATAATGAACGCCTTCGAAAGCCGATACGGAGACGTCCACCTAAAGGAAGTATACCGATGCAGCAGCTCGCACAGGAAATCGAAAGGTTGGCTCTGCTTGCTTATCCGGTCTACGATCCAGAACACCGGGATTATACTGCGAAAGAGTCTTTTATTAACCCATTATCCGATCGGGAGCTAAAAGCTGTGCGGTTAGCGGAGAAGCGAACGGTGAAGGACGCATTTGCATACAGCTTGAACTTCGAAGCGGCCAAAAATGCTACACGAGGCACAGCACGGGTTCGTGAAATTGTAGCAGAGGAGTGCCGATGCGAACGCATAAAGATCAGTATAGAGCTGCAAACGAACTGAATGCTGGAATTGTGGCGAGCGGGGTCATCAACAACATCATCTACATTGTAGACAGCGGAGAAAGCCCAGCTATTGCCCCTCCTGTGCGGCTAGAAGAAGATCGAGACCAGGTGCAGAGCCCGAAAGCACTGCCCCTTAGATGCAGGGGTTGGGAAACTTGTAAGAGGTGACGTCGCATGGAAGAGGTTGGCTAAAAGGATCGACGTCCCCAGAACCACCATGACCGTATCCAGACTACGTCGTGGAGAGGCAGACTTATGTCTGCGCAGAAAGGTTCACGAAAAACACTGCACAATAACCACCATCGACACCGGTACAACGCGATCAATTATACGATCCGATCTTGTTAGATAACATTTTATTCATAAGGGCAGGATTTTCTCACTAACATACGAACAGCTACGGGAGAAACTGCAACTGTCCACGGTGAGATCAACGTCCAGGTACAATTGGGAGACCTTGCATTCCAACATCAGTTTCTGGTCGCTAACATAGTGGACGACTGAATCCTTGGAATGGACTTCTTGGGTACACACGGAATCAAGTTGGATATGGACAGGCGACTGTTAAAATGGCGCAACATCGAGATTCTAATGAAAGACGCTAGTGACAATTAAACTAGGTTGAATGTGATTGTACTTGCCGACACTGATGTGCCGAAATCGTCTGAAAGCATCTTATGGGTAAAAATTGAGGGTTGTTGTGGAGACAATCGGTCCTTTTTGATTGAGCCAACCAAGGCAACCAAGGAGCCTAATCACAGCGAATAAGAATGATTGTGTTCCGGTTAGAGTTCATAACACCACGGACTGCAACACAAGTATCAAAGCTGGAGAAGTCATCGGGAGCTACCAGCTTGTATCCACTGTAACATCTTTGGAAGCTTTAAACAACCATCATTCGGAGAGGAAGCAAGCGTCGCACAAAACAAGCGAGCTACTTCTTCTTTTTTGCACTACAGCCCCTCTCGGGCCTTCGTTTAAAGATAGTTAAAGTATCTCATTTTCATGACCGCATAGATTTTTTCGGAAGTTGGTTTGGTCCATACCATGGTCCCGTGTGTCTGCTCAGCTATGATATGATCTGATTAAACCAGTACATATGACCACTGAGTGAATACTCGTATTCTGTCCGAAAAATCCCCTGAACTAAATCACGTTGTTCACCAATGAGATTTGAACCTGGGACCTTCGGCTTATGCGTCTTATGCTCTAACCACTAGACCACACAAACTAAAACAAGCGAGCTGGTATCTGCGACATTAAAATAAACGAAACTCCCTGAGAATTTCTTCAAACAAGCCTCAGACCTAGTCATCAAGTACAGCGACGTTTTCTCAATAGGCCAGAAAGACCAAGGGCGAACCAGTATGGTAACACATGTCATAAACACTCACGATGCTAACCCGATTCGGCAAATACCAAGGCGATTCCTTTAGCTAAACAGGAGGAAGCGAGTTCACTGCTTTCAGACATGGAGAAACAAGGGGTCATTGAACCATCCGTTAGCCCATGGACCTCACCAGTCGTGCTAGCCACGAAAAAGGATCGAGACACCCCCTTTTGTGTAGACTATAGGCAGCTCAACGACGTCACCAAGAAAGACAGTAACCCGCTTCCACGAATCGACAACATTATAGACACTTTGGCAGATGCACGGTGGTTTTCTACGCTTAATTTAAAGAGTAGCTACTGGCAGGTCGAAATCGATAAGAAAGATCGAGAGAAAACCGCATTCTCAGTCAGTACAGGTTTCTGGCAATTCGTAGTAATGCCTTTTGGGCTGTGCAATGCCCCGATCACCTTCGATCGCCTAATGGAATACGTGTTCCGAGGGCTCTGCTGGGAGACATGTTTAGTATACCTGAACGACACCATCGTTATAGGGCGAACGTTCCAAGATCATATCCGAAATTTGAAGGAAGTATTCTCAAGATTGCGACTGGCAAATTTGAAACTGAGTCCCACTAAGTCCGATCTGAGGTCACTTACCTGGGGCACATCGTATCGTTCGAAGAAATCAAAATTGATCCGGAGAAGATAGAAGCAGTGTGAAATCGGCCGACACGGAGTAACAAACGCCAGCTACGGAGTTTCCTTGGACTGACGACATATTACCGCAGATTTGTCAAAGATTTCGCCAATCTTTTGCATCAGCTCACCGAAAAGAATCGTCCTTACATCTGGGATGCGCAATGTCAGGAATCTTTCGAGACCTTGAAGCAAAAGCTTTGTGAGGCCCCAGTTTTGGCCTACCCTAAAACCGGGGAAACTGTTTGTAGTGGACACCAACGCATGTAATACGGGCGTAGGAGCCGTTCTTTCACAGCAAGTCGATGGTGAAGAAAGAGTTCTCTCGTACTACAGCCGAGTTCTACCAAAGAGAGAAAGGAATTACTGCCTAAATAGGAAGAAGCTATTGGCTATTATCGGCGCAAACAAACATTTCCACAAGTGCCTGTATGGGCAAAAATTTGTCTTTCGCAAAGACCACGCTTCATTGCTTCATTTCAAAAATCTCGAGGGACAAGTCGCTAGGTGGATCGAGCAGTTACAGTTTTATGATTATGAAATAGTGCACCGGAAATGAAATACTGACGCTCTATTTCGTCGGCCATGTCCCCCTAACTGCAAACATTGCCGAAAAATCAAAGAAAAGGAGACAAGTGTAGACGGTCGACTGGTAACGACTGAGATCGACGAAGGTTGGTCCCCGGAGGAAATCCAAAATGCCCAGTTAGCCGATGAGGATCTTGGGCCATTGCTGCAATGGAAAGAAGCTACGGTCCGCCCGGAATGGAAGGATGTATCAGCCCACGGTCTTGTTTTGAAGAGCTATTGGGCTCAATGGAACTCTCTTCATGTGGAAAAAGGTTTGCTCAAGCGGATGGGACATCATACCGGATGCAAGTTGTGCTCTCCCGGAGCTAGATAAAGGATGTCGTCAAGGAAATGCATGAAGGAACGTCAGGAGGCCACTTGGGCGTGAACGAAACTCTGGCGAAACTACGTGATCGCTTCTATTGGCTAAATGTACGCGAAGATGTAGATGTCTGGTGTGGAAAATGCAAAATTTGCGCTTCAGTTAAAAGACCACAGCGAAGAACTAGGGGTCAATTGAAGACCTACAACGTGGGGATACCATTCGAAAGAATTGCGGTGGATATCGCGGGACCCTTCCGCGAGTCAGAATGGGGATATCGGTATACTTCAATCGTAGCAGATTATTTCAGTAAGTGGCCGGAGGTGTACCCCATCCCAAACCAGGAAGCGACCGTCGTAGCCAAACAGATCGTGCTACACTGGGTAAGCAGATATGGCGTGCCTCGCGAGCTACATTCGGATCAAGGCCAAAATTGCGAGTCGCAAGTTTTTGCTGAAATGTGTGAGCTGCTGGGAATACGGAAGACGAGAACGACACCCCTACATTCCCAATCCGATGGAATGGTTGAACGATTTAACGGTACACTCAATAAGCAACTGGCGAAGGTGGCCGACGAAACCAAATCGGTTGACAAATGGAACCAGGTGGCACATTATGTTCGGGCAGTCCTAAAATATAAAAGGGACTCACAGCGGCCGGCGGTGTTTGGGCTGGAGGATCGCTTATCTGGCATTTCCTCTTCCCCTCTCCCCTCCCGCTAGAAAGGGGAGCCTCCAGCTTGAAGGCGCCTCACGGCGTAAAAAACGAGACATGGCCCGAAGTAATGTGTCAAACGGTTCCAGGCTGAGTTCTCAGGTTGACAGGGGAGGTGTTTAGTTGATAGTCCAGACGACTTGTTGTTAACACGAAATACACCCTTCATATAAAAATTGGCCTGTTACAGGGTTAAATCGAATTTGACAAAAACTAAACAATATGAAAACAAACAAAAATTAATTATAATGAGTAAAATAAAAGGATTTTTGAGACTAAAAACAAAAAAATAGAACAGAAAAAAACTGAAACACTAAGACAACAGAATGATATAAATTAAAACATATAAGAAAAATTACACAAACGTCAAGAGATCAAAACCACATACTTTCAAAATTGTTTACAGCAAAAAACTATGAATGACACCTTTGAGAATATAATTTGACATTAACGCCCCACCCATCATGGCAAATACCTTCCACTACCTCTTACAATTTTTCAAGATATTTTCGTCTTAAGTGTGAGAATTCTCGCAGTTTATATTTATCACATAAATAAGTCTTAATGATTTTTTGGCTACTTAACCATTTGACCATGAGAATGCAGAAGTGTCAATTAACCGTACGAGTATTTAGCTGGCGCAATTCTACATGGACTAGATGTATTTGCGAGTCGAATCTATTTTTAGAAAATCTACATAAGTATCTCATTTTGTTATGCACTCGATAGTTGAGTATTTCATTGATTTCATTCATTATTTCAATAGTTTGGTTTGGGTTATGGTCTTTAGTTTTAAAAATGGCGGGCTTAAGTAGACCCGTAACTTGTGTGAATTAGATATTTTCGCGTGAAAATTGGTCTATAGCCAAAAAAAGTGTAATGAATAAAATTAAGAATAAAAAAAGATACGATGCAACAAATCGGCACTCTTCAAAAATATATTATATTCCTGAGGATAAAAATCTTCAAAGATTTCCCCAAATTTCTTCTCAATTCAACCGCATTCAGCCGAATATTGGGACCATTTATTATATTCCTCAGACCAAAAATCTTCAAAGATTTCCCCAAATTTCTTCTCAATTCAACCGCATTCAACTGAATATTGGGACCATTTATGATATTCCTGAGAATAAAAATCTTCAAAGATTTCCCCAAATTTCTTCTCAATTCAACCGCATTCAACTGAATATTGGGACCATACACTTCCGTCTTTTGCTTTCAGAGAGTTATTGTTCTTTTGACCCATGGCGTAGATCATTCGAGCCTTTAAGGTTCACATTAAGAACTATCAAACACAATACGCTTTAATCTACAGAATTCCCCCCTTCCTGATTAAATAATAAATTACGAACTTCACATAACCTTAACTAGAATATTAAATACAATAATTGCAGAAACTTTCTCTACAAATTGCATTCATACTCTCCCAAGTTTCCATGAATTGAAAATACAATTTTCCAGATAATTTCCCTGATTTCAATGCAAACACATCTCGACAAATATGAGAGCGTGATTAATAATGTCATTAAATCCTTACACCCTTCCAGTTTGTTATATATATTATTTATTAGAAATAGAATTAACTGGGGAATTACGTAAATTATCTATGAATAATTGCATGCATAACTAATGTAATGTTTTGTAGAAATTGAACAATAAGAATTCTGAGAATGTAACATTGGATACATATTTTAATTAGTAAATTGCATCTACATCTAATTAATGAAACAATTGCGCGATAATTACATAGCGGAGTATTTACTTGAATTTAATTGTTGTAATAATTATCTACTTCCTTTACAAGATACGTATTGTACGAGTATTGCTAATTGTTGAAATCATGAAAATGAGAGGAAATTTAAGTATTTTCGCTATCGATTCCACGCAGATTGCGGAGAAATTCACAATAGATTTTTATAACGGTACTTTTGTGACGCTTTACCTTAAACTACCGTTCTGTTTACGAGGACTGTCTAGAAAGTAACAAACGTTTTGAAATAAAAAAAATTTACAGTGACAAAAAAATAATTTTTATTGTATGTAATAATCGCTGATCCCGCGGAGCGATACAAAACAGAGATCTGTCATCCCTACACAATTGCGATCAGCTGGCAAGTGTTTGATGATAGATCTCTGCCAGTGAACAGCCACTTGACGTCGGCAGTGTGGTGAGTCGATTAACACCTTGATCTCTACCACTGAGCTGCCACTTGACATCGGCAGTGGGGTGAGTTGATTAACACTTTCATCTCTGCCATTGGATCGCGACTGGGCTTCGGCAGTGTGGTGAGTCGGTTAACACCTTCATTTCTCAATTTTCTTGTGTTTTCATGAGAAATACGCATATAATTTATTACGGAAGTCATTGAAACCGCCTAAGTGATTTAGTTTAAGCGTGACGTGAAAATTTGAGCTTGCAGTTAGTTGATTTTGATATAACGGTAATTTTACATAGATGCATGGGTCCAAAATTTAAAAAATCTGTTAATTTTTTTGTGAGGTTGGTAGGTAAAAATTAACTTTCATATTGGTTGGAGAAAAAAGCTTGCAGGCATTTGCTTTTAAAATTGCAGAAAGTATTTTCAACAAGAACAGCCACGAAAAATTTGCCAACTCGTTGCTTTGCGTTAACTCTTGCTAGAGCTACTCCTGGTTCCTTGAACATTTTCGATTATTTCATTTTGAAATAACGGTACTTTTCTATGCGTCCCAAATTTTAAAAAACCTGAGATTTTTATGAATAATTAATAATAATAAGCTCAACAAATACAAGAGCCTCAAGGCGGCTATCATCTGGCGTTTCACGGGTTCCCCCAACACCCAGTTACACAAGCTTCTCACAGGCTTCGAGCTCGGGGGATAGACGATCGTCATACCTGCTGCGTCACATGCGCTCTCTTGTTGGCACGCGAGCCAGTGACGACGTACTGCGGGAAAAATGGCTCGACCTCCTGCCGCAGCAGACGCGTCGCATGCTGCTGTTAATTAGGAATCAGACGCTGGAGGAGCTCGCCGCGGTCGCAGACGAGACACACGACATGGGCCCGGCAGTGATGGCCACGTCCATGGACCCAACCAAATGTTCATCAGGCCTCGCCGCAACGCACAGTTCCACGGGCCCGGTCACTATTGGGTTAGCCGCCCTGCGCTTAGCAATTGCGCAGTTGACAAGTTTAACCCGTGATGCACTTCAGCAACCATCCGCCAATGCCAACATGCATCGCGGGCGCTGCTCGTTATGAGACGGCCGTCAAGGAAGGGCACGCTCCGCCACTCCAGATCCAGACCCACCCACGGGATATTGCTGGCAACACGGCAAGCATGCAGCCTTAGCTATCCACTGCAGGCAGTCGTGCACCTTTCCATTGCAAGAAACCACCGCAAGACGCTCGGAAAACTAACTTCACCGGTGCTGTCCTCGGCGGACACCACCGGCAATATCTCCGAGAAACGCCTCTATATCTCCGACCGACCTTAGCACCAAAACTCGGTTCCTAGTGGACTCCGGCTTTGCTCTGTCCATCATTTCGAGGTACCTCATTGCCAGGCCTCTTCAGAAGCAGAGCCTCGTGTTACAGGCAGCCAATGGTACACTTTCAGCACCCAGCAACTCTCGCTGGACCTTAGGTTACGTCGCCCATTCCAGTGGCCTTTCGTCATTGCAGATAGCCATCCTGGGAGCCGATGCGCTTAATCACCATGACCTGTTCATTGACTTTCGAAACCGCCGCCTCTTTGACGATCACACCAACCTTTCAACGGCCTCCGTCCTTGGCCCTGCTCCAGCTCTACATAGCATAAGCGCAGGTGCTGTGTTCAAAACCTCTAACTTGGTGCGCACCGTCGGAGACCCGTACACGCAGATCATCGCCAAACACGAAGACACACCCATCCGACCCAACGAGTTCACTTCGATCGCTGACCTACCCGTTCATCACCAAATAGCGACACACGGCCCACCTGTCTTCGCACGACCGCGCCACGTCGCGGGAGAACGCCTCATCGCAGTGAAAGCCAAATTTGATCTCCTGCCGGTACGAGGTGTTATCCAACCTTCATCGAGCCAATGGGCTAGCCCCTTGCACCTAGTTCCCAAGAACGAAGCCGTTGGCGACCTACTGGGGACTACCGGGAACTCAACGCCAACTCCTGGCCAGATCACTACTCGTTGCCTATAATCGAGGATCTGATCCAGCAGGCCAGTGGTTCGGTTTTCTCGGTCGTCGACCTCCAGCCGGCATTTTGCCAAATCCCGGTTGCGCCGGAGGATATCTGCAAAACGGGAGTCACCACGCCCTTCGGTCTTTTTTATTTGTAGGGATGCCTCTCGGCCTACGCAACGCGGCTAAAACGATGTAGCGGACACTCAATCATATGCTGAGGAAGCTCGACTTCGTCCGCGTTTACCAAGATAACATTCTAGTTTTTTTCAGGCAGCCACGACCACTAACAACGTCACCTCGAGCAGCTTCTCCCTGTGCTGCAAGCTACTAAGCTCCAGGTCAACTGGGAGATATGCCAGATCGGCCTGTCTGAAGTCACATTTCCCGAATACTATAGTTGCGAAACAGGAAGTCATTGCAACTTTTCCCAAACCAGCCGATTCATCCCCGCTGAGGCATTTTCTCAGGATGCTGAATTTTTATCGCCGCTGCATGCCACACGCTGCCGAGTCCCAAGCACACTCTCGGAACTACTAAAAGGCCGTACAACCAAGAGAGCACCACTCACTTGGTCACCTGATGCCGAAGCGGCCTTTGTACGCTGCAAACAAGGAACCGCCCAGGCAAGCACGTTGGCCTTCCTTTCGCCCTCACATCAGTTGGCACTACGCACCGACGCGCCCAACATCGCCATTGGCGCAGCCTTGGACCAGCAACCGGTGACGGAACTTAGGTACCCCACGATTTCTTCTCGAGGAAGCTTTCCGAGACAGAACAGCGTTATTCCACCTACGACAGATGTTATCCAATATAATTCGTTGCCTCACCCTAATGCACTATCTTTCTATACGATACTACTTTCACAAAAATTTAGAAATCCATAATATAAATAATTTATAGAAATTTTAGGCAAATGAAACAGGCCTAAAAGGTAAAAACAAAACCAGTTAAACTTAAACATATCAATTCGACGAAAAAGCCATTATGACTCTTCCTACTTAGAACCAAAAACAGATGTTGGTAGCTCACATTTGTACATTTTTTGCATGAAATATTTTTTATTTTTTACCGAAAAAATATTAATGAGGTTATCATACTATTTATTGACTCCCATCATATTTGGTCGAGACGAAAATTAAAATAAATAATTTTGATAAGAACCAACCAATAAATTTTCGTCAGACACGAGTGATTATATGGAATTACAATTTAAGTTTTTTTTTTGTCAAGATAAGGTGACGGTGATAGCAAATTTTGGTGATTTAACACATGAAAGACGGGAGTGTATCTAGTTTCGGAAATTTTTATAGGAATTCGATTTGCAATCGTTGTCCTCAAATAGGTGTGATCACGTAGAATTAAAGTTTTTTGCATAATAATGTAAATGTAATAACAAATTTTGATGATTTAATGTTTGGATGACGCAACAATTTTTTTAATGTGAAAAATTTAATGCAAGCATGACAATTGTCATTGCATGAAATTAAAATTTTGTGAGTGTTGCCAAGAAAAAGAGATTCTGTTAGCCAACTGCCAATTTTTGGAATTTTGGTGATTTGTTTGGCAACTGTCGTTAGACTTAAGTGAATATTTGGAGCAAAAATTTCAAGCAATTGCTGGTGACAGCAAAATTTCGTGATTTAACACTTGAATGACGGGAGAAAATTTAATAATGAAATGTTTAAAGAACTTTTCGAGTGAAATTCAATAAATGAATAAGGATACACTTGATTTTTTAAGGAAGAAAAGATATTGAATAGAATTAATTAAAGATAAACTTTCAATGAATGCATAAGTAATTAAATTCATTTGAAAATATTTTAATTGACCTCTGACAATGGTTCGAAAGCTTTACAGCTTAAGGTTTCAATGAAACACGTCATAACATCACAGGAAAGAAAAGGTGTTCTTTCATTGAATAGCAAATGCAGGATTTGTTACCACGAACAAAGCAAATACATCTTCCTGGAACTAATTAAAACAAGGTGATCAAGTAAACATCCATTCAAACGTCTATTCCGTAGAAAATATGTTTTTCTCTAATCCACACAAAAACTTGTCTGTAAGCACACCCACTCGCCTTTCAAATTCATGAATAAATTCTAAAATTCCGACATTGATACCCTTAAGATTTTTACTTCGAAGTATTTTCCACTTGAACCGCTTAAACGATAGAAATAGAAAATAAGGAATTACCATCATTTTCTACCAACACTTTCACCAAACATTTGATCGATATCTAACCCTTATTTATATCCAATATTATCCTTTCTTCTCTCTTCCTTTTTATAACCGGCATGGTAACAACCCGCAATTCAAAAGGTACATCCTTAAAGACTTTTTCAAAAATACATATAAGATATACCATTCTTTCTTTTCATCATCATCATCATCTTATTCTCTTTTTCGCATTTTCCTTTTTAAGTCATATCCATCAAAAGGATCAAACGAATGATAATGTGAAAGATTCGTTCCCTGAGATACAAAATTCAGGAATAAAACTCCTCCAAGAAACGAAATATAAGAAAGACGTGACAGTTAAAATAGATGACAAAAAGAAAATAAGGACAAAAAGGAGATTGTCAAAAAATAAAATAAAATATCCTCAAGAAAGTAAATTTAAGCTTGATGTAGTTTAACAAGGAATTCTTGGAAGTGTTTCTTATATCTTTCCGTCTGAATGTTGCATAAAATGTTACATTTGACGTAAGAAGGACGAAGACGAGGAGAGAGAGAGAGAGAGGATGTTCATCTTAGTTTGGGTGAGGTTGAAGTTTGCTCAATGCTCCTCAGTACAAGAGCAAAAAGGAAATTATGGATAAATTGGAATTATAAAGAGTTCCCTAAATTATTCTCTCAATCAATGACGAAGACTGGATTAAGATGAAAACATTTTGCCCTGAGTTACAGGATATTCCGGGTAAGATATTTTAGAAAGGAATGTGTTTAGAGAACGAACAAATTGGAAGTTCTTCAAGAGCACACTGATATCCTTTTGCCGTGATAAGAATATCGATTGGTATCCTCAAAATCCTGGGTTTTATATTAGAGTAGTAGTAGAAGGAACATAAAAGGAATAACAAGAAATTGCTTTCTTAATTTGCTCCTTGTATGGTTTGGGGTGTGATCTGTTTGTTGTGTTTGTGGTAGCTGGTTTAATGGAAAATGAAAATCAGGTGAAATTACAATGATGAAACCTTTTGTAAACTTATATTGAAAATACTAAATTACTCGTCTGAGATAGGACTCATTTTGGAAGTGGTGTGAGCGAGTATTGTAACACCGTTGTGGGATGAAAAATTCACTCAACGACCACAAGAAATTTTTTGTTATAATTTTGGCAATGCTTTGAAACAAAACACCTAAAAAAGTTTTGAAATAAAACACCTAAAAATGATTTGAAACAAAATACCTAAATGCTCAATTTAACCTCTTACGTGTTTGGTGATAAAATTTAAGGTTAAAGATTGCAGATACCTCTAATTATTACGCAAACAACTCGACATCACACAGAGGTGGAAGCAACTTCAGTTCTGAAGGAAGCACGCCGGAACACGCCCAATTCAAGTTACATCGAGCTAAGTTCCCACATGAACTTTTGTCTGCTTGAAGTGTTTTGAACAGTGGTACCAGTCTCCTAAATGAAAGAACAACTTGTACATCATCCGGATTGTCTTGGCTATGAACATGATGCCAAATTTATTGGCCCTATGGAGACTGGTGCTGCCAGCAAAGGGCTCATATATATATATATATATATATATATATATATATATATATATATATATATATATATATATATATATATATATATATATATATATATATATATATATATATATATATATATCTATATATATAAACACTCTAAACATTGTAAGCTACACCTTCGGGGACCATGCGGTCAACCTTCCCGAGGGTGATGGACTGTGGCAGCTCCTGAGGAAGAGGGCCCATCAGCGTCGTCGAAAACGCAGTTTGTTCTAGGTTTCAGTCCTTTCGCTGAAAGCACAGGTCTCCATCCAATCAATGAACACGTTACATGGTGATAGCCAAGCCAGTCAGGCTGCAGAACAAGTTATTCTTTCTTTCTTCATGTGTTTATGTTAGTTTTAATATTCTTGACAAAATATATAAATATATTTACAGTCCTCCCACAAATCCAGAGTCGAGTCAACACCAGATTAAAGTTTAAACCCAGAAGTTTAAATATACGAAGACGATCAAAACCGTTGCGGTTTCAACGCTAAAGGAATTGATCTGGAAGTATCCCGATCCAATTCCAGAGGGCAAATAGCATTTGCAACGGAGTCCCTTGTAACGACAACAGCCAACTGGACAGTAGTGACCACAAATACATTCCGGTTGATATTGGAAAGTCTACATAAGCTAACAACACGCTCTTCCATCAACGGTTGAAAGTGCTTTTAGAGAGGTTCACCGACGTACTCTTGTGAGGGTAACCACAGCTGCATTCACGGCTTGTTTTGGCGAAAAAATAGTTGGTTTATCACATCTGCCTGCATTACTTCTATGACCACACAATAAGGTTGCGGTGAATTGGTTGTGAATTAAAACAGCTGAAACACGGAACCAGCCCATAGGCTACACAAACTGATAAAAGCAGGTAAAGCTTGCTCCATGTAGCTCTCTTCTTCTATCTGCTAACTACATCCTGAAATTGTACCTGTAGCACAGAGTCTGTTGGAAAAGTATCACAGCATTTCTCTTGAGTATCTCAACAGAGGCATGACATAATCATCAGCAGGCGATGAAGAAGAGTTTGTGGCCGTTTTCCTTGATTTCCAGTGATGTAAGCTATCTGGATTGGGGTATAAGGTAATTTCGGTGCCAATTGGACTTTTACAAGTAAAGCGGATAGATATTGAAGAGCTGACTGCCTCACTATTTACAGTTAGAGAGCTCAAATCAAATAGAAACGGTCGTTTTGCTATTCTGTTTAGCACGCAGCACCAAGCTACATGTAGATAATACTCGTATAGTATGGCGATTGGTGGTTTGTTTAAAAGAAGTGGGGGGAACCAGCTTAGTAAGTGCTACATCCGTCCGTCGTGTAACGCGTCATCATAAAATTTTTAACAAATGAATGCGTTAAACAGTCGGAAATTTTTACTCGGTTAAAGGTGCAGTTCGGGGGCACTACATTGTCTCAAAATCGAGTGTAAACGTGGGCCAGCTAATTTAAGGATGGGCGAAAAGGATAAGTCTTGCCGATGACAACATCCATGCCGCTTATTGAGCGTAATCGGCGGTTAACTGCTTTAGAAATCTCATCAAAAGTGGTTATAATCTATGGAAGTCTTCAATACATTATTGGTGATCATCTTGACTTTGGAAAAATTGGTGTTCGATGGGTCCCGAGGTTGTTAACCGGAAATCAAAAACAGGTCAGATCGGAGATCCCTGAGAAACTTTTGAGTCGATTTTGACAAGAAGGGGAGGATTTTTTGAGGAGCATCGTCACATGTGATGAGACGTGGGCCCACCATTATACCCTCGAACCGAAAATGATGAATAAGGAGTGACCAAGGAAGGACGAAGGCTGCCCAGTGAAGCCCAAAACTCGCCTCTCAGCTGCAAAAGTGTTTCCACCGATTTTTTTTTGACACAAAGGGATTTTTACGAAAGTAATGATCGTAGTCCAAGGGCAAGTCTTACCGATGACAACATTCGTGCCATTCGAGAGCTTATTGAACGTGATCGGCGGTTAACTGTTTTAGAAATCTCATCAAAAGTAGGTATCAGCTATGGAAGTCCTCAATGCATTATCACTGATCATCTTGACTTCAGAAAAATTAGTGCTCGATGGGTCCCGAGGTTGTTAACCGGAAATCAAAAACCGGTTAGATCGGGAATCCCTGAGAGACTTCTGAGTCGATTTTAACAAGAAGGACGTGGGTCCACCATTATACCTCCGAACCGTAATTGACGTGTAAGGAGGGCCAAGGAAGGACGAAGGCTGCCCAGTGAAAGCCAAAACTCGCCTCTCAGCTGGAAAAGGGCTTCCACCGATTTATTTTTTTTTGACACAAAGGGAGTTTTACTCATTGATTTTCTTCACGATCAACAACTGTGAATGTGGCCTACAATTGCCAGTTGTTAATGTCAGCGGAAACCTCCCTACCGAAATTCAAGTCGGGGTATGCCCATTATCCATGACAACGCTAGGCCGCACACCGCGACTTTGACAAAGGATAAACTGGAAGAAATAGGCTAGGAAACACTCGAAAACCCTCCTTACTGTCCAGACTTGTCTCCCTATGACTACTTTTTGTTCGTGCTTCTAAATGAGTCACATGGGGGAAACAAATCGAAAGCAATGAAGAAGTAGAGGAGAATGTGCGCAATTGGCGGACAAATTGTTCTAAAACTTTTTTATGAACAAGCAATATTCAAGCTTCCAAAACGATGGCACAAGTGTGTAGACAACGCAGGAGACTACATCGAGAAAGGTTGATATAGTTTATGTTTAATATTATTCAATAAATGTATTTAAAAAAATTACCGTTTATATTTGATTTACCCTCGTTTATTTGTACAGTAACGAGAAGCATTGGGACTGAACGGCATCAGAGGTGAGAGGTTCTTTAACTAGCTAGCCTTGAGTTGCTAATAGACCTGTTCCATACACTTTTGTATGGTGATCGGCATACTTGGAGCGCCTGCAAAACATGCCTCAAATTGCCAGAAATCTCTTAATAAGCTCATTCAGTGTTGACTCGTCGTTACCATTTATACTGTGAGGACATATATTCTCAGCAGTGCGGATTTAAAGCAGGATGATAGCTGGAAAATGTGTTGAATTGAGCTGAGGCTCGCAGCATTTCGGTTCAAGGGGAGGTATAAATGGAAAGGAGGCGATGGGCTACTTAGACTGGAAGTGCCTGATAAACCGAGTCGGACACGGAAAACGCAGACTAGACTAGGGGAGTAAGCGTTAAGTGAATCCGTAAAGCCACGAGTTTTTCGTAAGGTCTGGTGCGAGCCGAGGTGTTCATTTTGGTAAAAAAAAAAGACACTGCCAAATTCTAACCGGGGAGCTTATGATCGATGTTTGTGTAGCATCATTCAGTCGACTCATGCCCAGAGTGACATTTTCTGCGGGGCAGTAGTGTTGTGTTGCTGTGCAGTTGAGATCAGAACAAAGAAAACACTGTTTTAGAATAATAATCACTGCTGGCTTTAAATAAGTATAAACAGTGATCCATAATTCACATAAAAATCAGTCTTAAAAAAATTGCATTACCGCCAGCAGGATTCGAACCCTAGACCACCGATTTCTGCGGTTGATATAACAAACAATACAAGCCCATCGGACTACACTTTACGCATCGTTTAAAAGGCACAATTATTTGGTACATTGCTTTCCTAGCATCCTTTAAAAATGATTAACCGTGAAGATACGATATTTTCTGAGTTATAGTCAAAGCTTTCGGGGTAGTGGCACTTTCCTGGCATCGGCCCCACGCATCTCGGTGGCCGATGCCAGGAAAGTGCCGTCACTCCAAGCTTTCTATTGAAAAGTCTACAATTTTGAAAGGGTATATGCAAATGTGATGCCTCTTTTAATCTCCCCCAAAATAATAGAAACATATCTTCAGTTCTTTCTGAAAAGTATAGTGATAAAAATAAGAGAGGTAAACTAGTGTGATAGTCAGTTGAAATCAGTTAATGATTTTAAAAATTGGCAAAGTTCTCCAAAGTTTAACGCCTGAATCGTCTCTATCTTAAATTAATAGTTTTAAAACAAAAATCAAGCCATATGAGTCGTCATACTTAGTCAGCACAACGGGAACCATTCCTTAAACGTCAAGCTGCATAAATTTTTCATCGATATTCTCACTTAAACAAAATTTGGCACTTATTTTTCTAGGGATTTTTATAGCTTGCAGTAAAGAGATGACGGCTAGAGTTAAGGGGAAACTCCTAAAAGAATTTTTGTGGCAGCTCTCAATTAATTGAAGATTTGACAATCATGACGAGAATGCTAGCATCGACAAGAAGATGAATCACTCTCCTTGATTGAAAATGTTCTTTCTCAAGTTAGCTTTGTGTTTAACTATAACCGACCTTCTTCCGAACTTAGGTAGCACCGAAAAACCCAAACCATGGCTTCAGCGAAAGCCAAGTTAACGCAACGTAAATATTCGTCGCATGAGACTATCCGGCCATTGCAGACTTCGTCGTCCGCAAAAATCACAGTAGTTTAACCTGAAAATGGTTGTCCCATCTGGCAGCGAGGAATGATTTGAGGACGCCTTTGCTGACTCACAAATGCTACGATGTGGATCACCCTGCAAATACGAGTCCAAAACGCACCACTTGTCAGAAAACGCTTCGCTTAGGGGCACTCTACGAGCAGACGAGCATGAGCATCCCCAATCAAAATCGTCTGTTTCTTTACGACCGTGACTCAAATTATTAGTTCCTTATCGACATGGGAGCAGATGCAAACTATTAGCTGTTGTATTTAATAATCGCCGATCATACAAAGGCCGTTCCTTATAATTCGCGCAGATTTCCTAAGCCAACATGGTTTGTTAGTTGACTTCAAATACAAATGCTTGGTTGATGCAGCAACGAAACGTGCATCTCCTGGAACAATTTGTCGGTTGTCCTTAGATTCCATTTCCACCATTAACACCGAATCTCCATACCCCGAACTTTTAAAGCTATACACGGAGATTATCAACCCACCGTTAGCGAAAAATTCGCAACATGCAGTGGGAGACCACATCGTTTGGTCAGGAAACTCTGTTTCAAAGCGGCAAATGCGTCTATCACCCCCCAAACTTGAGCTCGCAAACCAAGAATTTCAATACTTGCTCGACAGAGGCTACTGTCGCCTGTCCAATGTGGCGACATAAGCTACTCAAACCAAAGAATTCAAACCTTTGTAAGGATCGGCAGACTATATATTTGAGATTGTTATACTGGCTCTCTCGCAATTCAACCGCCATATTGTGTTGTGTTGATTAATATATTTGTAAATTATAATCATTCTTGTTGTCATTTTTGTGGACTTAGTGGACTAAATCCCCATAGTGGTGACCCTGGCGTGATCCCCTTATTAAAAGCGACTCTTAAAAGAAAGCCTCATAAAAAACTCTGATTTCGTGAAAATGCTAAAGTGACGCCAAAGTTTTTTTCAAAATGGCCAATGCGTCAAATGATGAAACGCCGAAAACGCCCAAAAATTCACCGCCAAAAGCACCAAGACCTTCGTCATCCGCGAATATATTTGTTGAAGCGTCGCGAATCACAAAATTCCCTGCGTTTTATAGACCGGACCCGGAATTTTGGTTTGATCAGGTCGAAGCTAGTTTCCACACTTATCAAATACATCAGGACGAAAAGAAATTTCAGTACATCATCCAGTATGCTCAGTCCGAAATACTACCACACGTCATTTGCCTGGCAAGGAATCCACAAATGGAAAATAGGTATGAAGCAGTTAACCAGCGAAATTTAACAGCATTTGCGGAATCCGCGGAATCAAAACTGAGGCGCTTATTCCAACGCCAAAATTTGGAAGGGAAGAAACCATTGCATTATCTGCAGGAACATCAAAACAAAGGAGGAGAGCAGGTAACTGAAATCATGTTAAGGTCACTGTTGTTGGAACAACTCGCCGAAAACATACGAGTGGTATTAGCCATATCAAGCGAGCCTGACGTCGAGAAATCAGCCAAGATAGCAGATTTAACGTTCGAACTATAAAACCCACCTGGAGTTATAGCAGTACAGCAGCAGCCGGACAACAGCCAATTATCACAAATTTTAGATCGACTTGAAACATTGGAACTTCGATCGCGAAATCGATCAAATTCCAAATCTCGCAGCAGATCAAATAAGCGGTCAAGATCCAGAGGAAAATTTTGCTTCTTCCACAAAGTTTCGGAAAACAGGCAAGAAGTTGCAAAGCACCCTGTCAATGGAGAAATACTGAGACGGCGCCGGAAAACTAAATTCGTCGTCCCGCATTTCGGCAGCTGAGGACGAATCACTCCACCAACGCCGACTTATGATAAATCTGGCTTGCGGTTCTTAGTGGATACAGGTGCTGATGTGTCAGTACTGCCAAAAACAAAGCATCACACTGTTCCCTCGAAATTCAAATTGTACGCTGCAAACAATACCCCAATCGCAACATACGGTGAACAGTTTTAACGCTTGATTTGGGTTTGCGGCGACAATTCCCTTGGAATTTCACTAGCGCTGATGTTCGACAACCAATTATCAGAGCAGATTTATTACGCCATTTTGAATTGTGGACGGAAAAACAAATTTTCGATACTAAACTGAACACCATTTCATCAGTTGAGGCTTATCATGACCTGCTGGAAAATTATTACAATATAACGCTGCCTAATAACGTCAAAAAAGTCATGAACCACGGTGTTTACCATCATATTTTGACGAAAAGGCCTTCAAGTAGTCCCTTGCATCTCGTACCTAAAAAAACCGGCCAATGGAAACCTTGTGGCGACTATCGGCACTTAAATGCAATCACTGTTGTAGACAAATAAAATACCCCATTGTTCACCTTAGTGACTTTTCTCACCAACTGAATGGATGTACCGTATTTACGACGCTGGATTTGATTCAAGTATATAACCAAATTCCCGTGGCCTCCGAAGACGTCCAAAAAACAGCAGTCATAACACCTTTTGGATTGTTTGAATTCAATTTCATGACGTTTGGTCTTTGCAATGCGGCGCAAACCTTTCAACGATACATGGATCATGCCTTACCTGGACTTAAATTTTGCTATGCATATCCTCATCGCTTCGAAGAGACACGAAGAACATCGCGAACATCTGAAACTCGTGTTTGAGCGACTACGGAATTTCGGACTTTCAATCAACATAGTAAAATGCAGATTTGGAAAATCGACGATAGAATATTTAGGCTACCACATTGAAAAAAATGGAATCAGACCCCTTCCAGGAAGAGTTGAGACAATTCTCAAATTCAAAAAACCGACAACTGTAATGGAATTACGCAGATTTCTGGGACTTTATTGGGCAATTGACAACGAATATCGCGAATGCTTTATCTCGAGTAAATAATATCGCTATGCCAGTTTTGGTTACATCGAAGGATTTGGCAAAATCTCAGGGGGAAGATGAAGAATTTAAGCATTTACTTCGAGCTGACTCAAGCCTCCAATCGCGGAAACTTCGATTGGATGACGACGACACTTTAGTTTACTGTGATGTCTTGACACAGAAAATTCGACCATACGTTCCAAAAGCATTGCGGAGACAAATATTCAATTTAACCTACCGACTTTCACATCCTAGCGGACGTTCGACGAAGAAAATCATGGTGAAGAAGTATGTGTGGCTTAGCATGTCTAAAAACATATTGGAATGGGCTCGTATGTGCCTCACATGTCAGCGCAGCAAAATAGGAAGACATACCAGACCTCCAGTTGAACAAATAGAAATCCCAGACTCAAGATTCAACCATGTCCACATTGACATCGTTGGACCATTGAAGCCCTCCAAAGGATTTTTTACATCTTGACGATGATCGATCGATATACAAGGTGGCCAGAGGTGATTCCTATTAAAAGCATAGGAGCTACAGTTGCTGGATTTCACGGTTCGGAGCACCAAAAATTCCGACTTCAGACCAGGGTTCCCATTTCGAATCCTTCTTTTTCCAATCATTAGCATGCTTAGTAGGTTGCAAGCGAATCAGAACAACTTCATACCATCCGGCAGTGAATGGGACGATCGAGCGATGGCACCGGTCATTAAAAGCAGCTATAATGTGCCATAATACCCAGGGGTAGATTGATGTTCTCCGAACTGTTTTGCTTGGATTGCACACAAGTATTAAGGACGACATTGGCGCTATATCTACGAAACTGGTAGATGGAACAACTCTTCGCATACCAGGAGTTTTTCTTCGACGAAGAAATGCCACCCGATCCAAGTCACTTCATGCAAAGGTTTCGTGAACGCATGAGGGATATTCGAGTAACACCAGCGTCACGCCACGACAAGCGAAAAGTTTTCATCCGCAAGGATATTGCAACTTGTTCGCATGTATTTCTTCGTGTCGATCACGTTAAGAAACCGTTGGAAAATCCATACGAAGGCCCATAGAGGATAGTCGAGCGCCATTTAGCAAACGTTTACAAACTGGAAATAAACGGGAAAGTGGACTAAATCCCCCTACCAAGAGCCTTTGGGCCAGCCCACTGCTGCTTGTACCTAAAAAAGAGGGTTCTTGGCGACTATACGGAGATTACCGCAGATTGAACGTCATAGCTGACCTAGCTGGTAAACCTATATTCTCCAAATCGGACTTATTACGGGCGTTTCACCAAATCCCAAAGCATAGTCAATAGAATTTCTCAATGGCCGAAATCCATTCCGCTAACTGATCAAACAGCGAAGACGATCGCTCTCGCCTTTTATACCAACAGGGTCACAATAGACCAGGGCTCTCAATTCGAATCCGCAATATTCCCGACTCTTATTAAATTGACGCGAACTTCTCCATACCACCCAGCATCGAATGGGTTAGTGAAGCGCTGACACAGAACGTTAAAAGCATCCATAATGTGTCACGAAGACAACGACAACTTGCCCGGCATAGTTCGAACCATACTGCTAGGACTACGCAAAGTTTATAAGGAGGATATGCACGCAAGCATCGTCGAAACAGTTTTCGGAACAACAATAACTCTTCCTGGAGAACCCCATGTCGCATGACAGTAACGACGTGTTTGACCCGCTTTCATTTGGAATAGCACTATCCCAGCAAATGTGAGAAATTCGGCCTGTGCCAATTAATTAATGCAGCGACAAATCGCCATTTGTTCACCGAGAACTCCGTTCATGTTCTCACGTTTTTGTGCAAGTTGACGCTATTAGGAAGTCACTTGGTCAGCCCTGCACAGGACCATATAAAGTTATTAAACGACTTTTCGAAATTCTTTTTACAGTCGACATAGAGGTTAGACACGTAAACATCTCTACCGAGAGACTCAAACCGGCGTTCTTAGTAAACATTCCACTGCACATCGACTCCACCTGATGAACAAAGTACGAGACCAGTAATGTAACCGCGGGTATCGTTCGAAAGTTTAAAAAATACGAATAATTTAGACATTGTCATTCAGCCACCAATGCCTAGATGGCTCCGTCTCAGCTTCAACGAATCTAGCAAATGAGTATCTCCATTTGAATTGTTGGTCTCGTAAACTCAAATCCGGAGGATACTTTATCTTCTTATCGGTGGCCCGTCTAGATATGTGATATATGACTGGGACGCCGTCAAAATCAAAAACATGTCGATTCATGTCCAAATACACGAATGCTCTGGAGGAACGAAGCCAGTAGCGAGGCAAGTCGCAATATACCCGTCTAGAGGGTGGAGCGGCTGTGAAATTCCAAGCGTTATGACTCGCAGTTACAGATCTTGCGATATGATTCCGAAGAAGTTTCAATATGAAGATATCGACTCTTGTCACTTGAGCAGTTTGATAAATTCTTCTATTCGATATATAATGCTTCCAATCCGTCTCAGGCTTTCTGTACAAACCAGTACATGCACGAAGACATTTCCTTTCGAAAACTCTTAATTTTTCCATAGTACTAGCACTCTGGTTGTACCAGATCTGACATTCATATGTCAAGATAGGTCTAACCCGGGTCTTGTAACAGATAATTTTGAGCGTTTGATCAATGTATTTGGAATGAAAGAGTCTTCGTAGCGCCATGACTACTTTAAGTGCCTTACTGAGCATGATTTTCACATGTTCAGTATAGTACAGATACTGATCGAGATTAACATCGAAGTATCGAACACAGGATTTATGTGGAACCCGTTGGCTCGGGCGGCATCTTAACGAACGCATGGGAGAGTGCAAAGGGTTTCCGTGACACTGTTTCATTCGTTTAATTTTAAGTTTTGGTGGAAAGATCATCTCTACAATATTTTCACGTCTTTTTTTTTGTGATACTTGTCTTGTTTCATTAAAGCATCAAATGCCGGATTAGAACTTCAATAACACAACTCTTCGCTTACACCCTACCATTGTTTATCCGGAACAATAATTCAGGTCAATCCGTAATCTCTAATTTGCATATTTCAACGCTATGTATAAAAACTAAACTTTACACATTGAAGTAAAATAGCTCAGTTTTTAAGACACTGCAAAATCAAAGACATTTCTCTGAACTCAAGACCCATCTGCATTCAAACCTATTGCGACATTGATTTATGACCCTAGACGACAACGACAAACGTACTCTACCGTTATTTGTTATTGCTGTATTTCTTCTCCCTTAAAAAAAATTTAATCACATTAATAAATATTGTATTTCCTATATATCATCATCACCCGCGAGCCACACCAATAACTCTCTAAAACTGCAGGGGTGCTCAGTCGCCAGAATGAAAAATAAAATATATGCAGAAGAAAAAAAATTGTGCACGAAAAAAAAACCCATAAAAGAAATAAGAATATTCATACCAGACTGACACATCCCCGTTGGCTGCGCGATGTTGACATCGCCGACGAAATACAAAATTTGGCAACGTAGACAATATCATCAAAATTTATTTTGAAAAGATTCTCCTTCTCTTCAAAAGCAATAGCAATAAAAAAAAACAGCTAAAGTAAAAAAGAAACTCAAATAAAACTCGGACATTTGCTTTAATTCCACATCACATCTTGCTCGACAGGAAGTTCGGCAACATTGCATATTCTACTTTATCTATCTATCTCACTTTTCCGCACGTTCAATTCATGAGATGACAATAGCATTAAGCGAGTATGTTCAATTCACGGCACATGATTCCATTTCAAAGAATGGGCGACCTACTACATAGCACTCTACGTTGTTGTACACACAATAAATCTGCCCTCCCCCTGCTCTCGCCTGCCCCGCGCAAAACGTGTCGTCTACGTCTATCACCCACAAGGGGTGAAGAGCGGGTTATCGACGGAAAAATAAAACAACAATCACCAGCAGCAATAATAAAGCGAACCAGAGGTTGTAGCTGGCGAGATAACAAACGAACCAGACCCTGCTCGGCTGAAATCTTCAATGACTCATTCTCTTACTCATACTACCGAAAAACACTCTGTCGCTCTCTCTCACTCTTTCACGTTCTACCACGTCGGCTGGCTTCAGTCTTCAGATTTTATTCGTGTTTTCTTGTTGGTATTTCCATTTTATTGCTTTTGCTCAGCTCGGGTCTTCTTCCGCTTATGCCCCCTGGCAGGTTCTATATACTCAGCTGTGCTGCTTCGCTGACTACGTGAAATGAGCACCCAGCGGGACGCGTGTGTTGGTACCTCATTATGCGAATGTGTGGAGTTCACATGGCAAGTCAATGCACAGTACAATGTACCTTGCATCTCCCTTTAACTTACTAGATTCTCGCTCTCTCCTACTCGTACTCATTAGAGAACCGGCAATACAGCACAAATTTTCAGGCTTTTCATGCATTATATACTTAGGTATATCTAAATCCATATCGAAAGATACTTTTGCCCCGGAAAAGATATATAATCCGTTTTTAGCATGTGTGTGTTCTCCTCTCATACTTGTGGGGTTTATTTGCTCGACTATCTTTTTTCCTCCTATTAAGTTGTTTGTTTTGCCATTCATATCCCCTAGAGATTTCCTACGTCAATTGCAAAAGCGTTTGCAATTGCCAACGTGTGGTACTTGCTGCAATTAATGTGTGTGTGTGCAGCAACGTACGTGGAATACAATTTGAAATATTGCGTTGTTGTCAATTTATGCTTGAGGCTATGTAGTATGGCTAGTTTGTTTATTTAGAGCACACACAATTATAAAAGCAATATATGTATATGATGACGAGAGTAAATTTGGCAACAAAGAATTGCGAGTTGGCAAACAATTTCTAATAATTTTTTCATGTTGAGAATAGAACATTTTTGGGAATAATAAGAATTGTCGACGTATATACTATATTTTTGTAAAATTGCTGACAAGTACTTGCTCAGTTGGCAGAAAGTTTTAATTAGATGAAATTGCAATTTTATTTGATGATATTGTAAATGTCTGTGTTTCTAATATACCATGGAATCCCAAAGATCGTCTTAATTTGTTCAATAATGAAAGACAATTGATTTTCGACAGAAATTGATCCAAACGACAAGATTCTGTCAGGTTGATCTACGGAACAAAGGATTACTGTCAAATTGATTGGTTGTTATTACAGAAGTGCGTTCAATGATTTTGTGATGATTTTAAACAAATTAATTTTTCTGCTGAGAAAAATTCTTAGATGGGAGACATTTTTTCAATTTATTTTAGTTTGAATAATATCCTGTCTTTTTTTTACGTCTAGGTACGAATTACAGTGAGTGTAAAAAGTGTACGTACGACCAACAGTTTTGAATGAAACGCAATATTTCACAAAACCGTGTGAATTTTTCGAATTTTTTTTTTTGCATTTTATAATTATTTCTCGTCTAAGGAATTAAGCCTCACTCAAAAAGAAAAGAAGATCAGTGATGAAGCAAAGTTCGACGAAACTTAAATCCAGCCTCAAAGTCGCGCAAAAATTGTTCGTGAGGTTGCATTTAACACGCAATATGTTCTAGGGAACCGTCTATTTAATTAACTTCGATCGGAAATATCAACAGATGGTCAGCCAGCAGGAAGGTCCGACCTGATTTTGTTGTTATCGGTGCTAGTGTCTCGTTTTTTAGCGGAAAAGTTAGTGAAAATGACCCCGACACGGAAAGAAGCTAGCCGAGAGGAGAAAAAGCTCATCATCCAGCTGCATAATCAATGCACTGGAAAACCTAAATCTAGCATACAAGGCATTGTTGATAGGTTTTCAGAACGAAAAACAGGTGAAAACAAGCGTCGGAGTGGCCGTCCCTGTATTCTAAATGATCACAACCGGCGTGAAATTGTGCGAAAAGTCAGGGATAACTCGAAAATAAATGCACCACAAATTGCTTCTAAGCTTCTAGAAACGGCAGGCGTTGATGTGTCGGCGAGTACCGTAAATAATGTCTTGCGATCGGCTGGATAACATGATCGTACAGCTAGGCGAAAATATTTCACTAGTGAGACCAATCGAAGAAAGCACTTGGAGTTTGCTGAAATGCACATAAATGAGCCCGTAGAATTCTGGGAATGAGTGACCTGCACATATGAAAGTAAATACAATATTTTTAACTCCGATGGAAAATGTATGGTATAGAGAAAACCAAACACAGAGCTGGAAAAGAAAAATTTATGTCCAACAGTAAAACCTGGAGGAGGTTCTGTTTTAGTGTGGGGGTGCAAGAGTGCTTCTGGGGTTGGAAATTTAGTATTTATTGAAGGCATCATGGACCAGATACACTATATTAATATTCTGAAGGACAATTTGGGTCCGAACGCAGAGAAAATTGGGATATTTAACAATTTTATCTTCATACACGATAATGACCCAAAGCATATTGCAGAATATACTCGGCTGTGGCTCTCATATAATACACCCAGTGTGTTGAAACATCCCAGATATAGAGCATCTATGGGACGTTTTAGACAAGCGGGTTCGAAAAAGGAATGTCACAAGTAAGGCAGCTCTAAGATCAGCACTTCAGGAAGGGTGGAAATTGAAGCGGAGTATGTGACCAGGAACCTTGTCAAATCAATGCTGAAGAGACTTAAAAGGTAATAATTAAAGCGAGAGAATATCCTACCAAATATTGAGTGTAAGTTATAACACTCTATTCCTATTCTTTAAGATAATTTGGTAATTTTTACTATTCCATAGAAGCGATCGTACGAAGGCTTTTTGTGCGTGTTAAAGAGAGGGTTTGCAGCTCGAGGAGCTTTTCTCCATTTATGAATTTTCGAAGTTTTTTCTTTTGATCGATTTTTGCTCCTTAGACTTAAGATGATCATATCGTGCAATAAATCCTGAGAAAATCATAGCGGTTTGCTGAAATATGAACTTTTGTTGAAAATTTCTGGTCATACGTACACACTTACTGCACAAGATAGGCTCACAAGAAAAGTTACAGCGGCTCAATAAAGAAGTCGGACATACTCGTATATCTCTATGTTTATATAAAGAATAAACAGTTCAAGAATATATTTCCAAAATATATATATATTTTTTAAGCTCGCTTTAATTTATTTACGAAAAATTAAAACATTGAAAACAAAAATCAATTTCGTGATTATTAAAATAACAAAAAAATTGAAATTTTTAGTAAAATCCATGTCAAAAAAAAAAAAAACTTACGACAGGTGGCAGCACTCTCTTATTGAGATTAAAAGGGGGATTTCTCGGATTTTTTGTAGTAGAATGCTCTCAGCATTTAAGTAAAACCGGAATCAATCTAAATTGGACTATCTAAATTGAAACCATAAGTTTTTTATGTGGGTGGAAAACATTATATAGAAGGAAAATCAATCCGTGATTTTGGGGAAATATAAATAGGTCACACTCCACAGTTCTTGATATTATTAAACATTTTAATTCATCAAAATCAGTGAAAAAAAAAACAAAAACATCTTAGACCTGGAGTGTTTTTAAATTCGGATGAGTGAAAATTCTACAAAAATTTTTTGGAAACACGAAACTTAGTGTTTGTAAATTAGCATGCGCAGCCATTAATGATTCCCCAACTACAATATTTTTCTCTACCCTACATTATCGCACAAAAAATAAAACTTATTCAAATATAGTTGACCTAACGTTCGTGCAAAGGTACGTATTTTTGTTGTCCATAGAAAATGTGAAATATCTTCATAACCACCATTTTATCAGCGTTACTGTCGGGGATCGCAGTAATTATAATTTCTCGGTTTTTCTCTTTTAAGGGACCTACTCGTTTTGCGACCTGTCCATGCGCCACAGCAAGTTTTCTCAGAAACTATAGAGGCTAGAAAGGTCAAACATTGTGAAAAGGTCCGAAGTAGTGGACTCTTAAAAGGTTAAATTTTATCAGCTATTTCAAAATGTTTAGGGGGGTTGGGTTCCCCCTTATGCTGAAGTTGACCCTTAGACATTTTTTTATCAATTATGGTCAAATGGGGAATCAAATGAAAGGTCTTAATTAGAACTTTCAGAATAAATGCATCAAGGGGTCAAGGAACAGGCAAAAACTTCGAAAAATTTGTGACCACCCCCAATACTCGATCTTGTGCTGTCTAATATTCCAATTCACTGTCTGTCTGTTTCCCTAGCATTAGAACCCCTTGTCCGCATCGATAGTCACCACCCGCCGTTATCGATTGCCCTCTCGGTTGTGCTTTTGAAACATCGTACATTTACACCTGCTCCTAAATTTAACTTCTTCAGAGCGAATTACGAATCTATTACCTGCTCACTAATATCCGTTGATTGGCAGGTATTTTTCGGAAATTTGCCGTGTGAGGCAGCTCTAAGAAAATTTTATAATTATCTGTTTGATTTGATCATGCATTTTACACCATTACAAACTCCACGTAAAGCAAAGCAGAAACCTTGGGTCACTAAGCAAGTTCTTTGTGCCTTGAAAGCCAAAACTAAAGCTCACCGTTGCTTTAAACTTTGTGGTTCTACTGAATCCAGGGACCGTTTTTGTGTCTTACATGCTGCAGCGAAACAAGTTATCAAGAATGCTATGAAAAATTACTTCAGCAGTTTGGAGTGTTCGCTTATGTCAAATAACACTAAGCCCTTCTGGTCTTACATTAGATCGTTCAAGTCCTCTTCTTCTTTTCCTCCCTATGTCCACTAGAACAATAGTAGAAGCTCTTCTCCTCAAGACATTTCAAACTTGTTCTCCAAATTCTTTTCGTCTACTTTTACTCCTCCTTCATACGTTTCCTACCCAGTAAATAAATTTATGCCCCATTCCATTGACATTTCTTTACTCTGCACAGATTATATTGAAGTTGAAACCCTCATCAATTCCCTTAATCCTAATATATCCCCAGGTCCGGATGGCTTGCCGAATATATTTGTTAAGTCATTAGCGTCATCGCTTTGCATTCCCCTGGCTTTCCTCTTTAACCTTAGTTTGCGTACTGGTGCGTTCCCGGCTTGCTGGAAAAGAGCAAATGTTGTTCCTATTCTTAAAAGTGGTGATCCTACTTCTGTGTCCAGTTATCGTCCTATATCCCTAATCTCCTGTTTTCCGAAATTACTTGAGCGTCTTGTGCATAACCGGCTTTCAGTTTTATTGGCACCTATCTTGTCAAAGGAACAACATGGCTTTCTTAAGTGTCGCTCTACGACCTCCAACCTAATTGAATTTACTGACTACATCGCTAAGGCCCTGGACAATCGTTTGCAGGTTGATGTGATCTTCACTGACTTCTCTAAGGCTTTTGACACTGTCAACCATCAACTACTCTGTCACAAACTTAAAGCCCTTGGAGTGGCTGACCCTCTTTTATCATGGATTGATTCATATCTGTCTTCTCGCACTTGTTGTGTTAGTTACTGTGGAGCAACCTCTATACCATTTCATCCAACGTCCGGCGTTCCCCAAGGTTCCATTCGAGGCCCTCTCCTCTTCCTATTATTTATAAATGACCTTCCATCAGTCATTGCTTCTAATTGTCTATTGTATGCAGACGATTTCAAAGTCTTTCGAGCTATCAGATCGATACAAGATTGTCAATATCTTCAGATGGATCTGATTGCTCTTAATAATTGGTGTTCGACTAACTACCTTCGTCTAAATGTTGCTAAATGCCATAAAATGACGTTTAATCTAAAGCAATCTCCCATTTTCTTTACCTATACGTTAAATGATATCCCACTGGCTGCTGTGTGCTCTGCTAAAGACCTTGGTGTTATTTTTGATCCTTGCCTCAATTTTGATGCTCACATCTTAAATGTGACTGCCAGGGCATCAAAAATAATGGGGCTTATTTTTAGGCACACATACAAGTTCACCAACATATCCACTCCTATCCGCTTGTTTACTTGTCTTGTCCGTCCTATCCTAGAATATTGTTCTGTAGTTTGGTCCCCCCGATACTCCTACCTCACGAATTCGTTAGAGAATGTACAGCGTAAATTTAGTCGAGTTTTGTTCTACAAACTCAAACTCCCATATCAATCCTATGAATGCCGCTTATCCTTTTTATGTCTTCCGACTTTGTTGTCCCGTCGCATCTACTTGGATCAGTGTTTTCTGTATCAACTATGTTACAATCAAATCTCTCCAATATTATATGCTGACTTACACTTCCGTCAATCAACGCGTCCTTCTCGATTAAACACTTTGTTCGAGGTGCCCTTTGCCCGTACGAATTTATACTTTCATTCTCCCGTTGTGCGAATGTTAAGGAAACATAATAAACTTGAGCTTGGTCCTTTTTCTGATTCCTATTTTGCATTCAAAATAAGACTAAGAAACCTCGTCCTTACAACTCATTTTGAATAGTTCGACTTGTTGTTTTTTTTCTTTTCTTTTTTGCGCTTTAACTTCATTTTTAATGCCTGTTAATTTCATATTAACCTTTTCATAGTTTAATAGACAATAATGCCTAATTTTTCAATATTAATATTATTTAATCTTCCTAATTTTTCTTTGCTTAATTTAAGTTTTCATTCTTACTTGTTTCTGCTTGTCGTTTTTCCATTTTGTAATTGGATTTATTTTATTCTGTTAAATGGAATTGTAAATAAATTATAAATTATAAATAAATTATAATAAATTATAAATTATAATACAAAGCCCTTGTGGTGGAGCACACTCCTACTTACTCGAATCGTTTACCCACTAAGACCTTCAAAATATTAAACAGCTTATCAGGCGATATGGTGTTGTCACGCAATCTATAACGCACCTTATCGAGGTAACCGACAGCATCGAAGTCGGCCAACATAGACAATTTTACGAAGTAAAGTTGGTCACTTTTCAGCGGTTCTGGGACGAGGCCCAAAAACTGCATCAGGACATCTGTGAGAGCGAAAACGTGACAGCACTTGGCTACACTTCAAGCAGCTACCTCAACACCGAAGATGCGATCCAAGAGGCCAATGTCTGGCAAGAACCAATTGGAGAGGGTTGTAGGGTTAACATGGAATCCAAGGCTAAACCATTTCCGCATAACTACCATTTGGAACGAGCCAATCAACAAAGCGGACGATTTTGAGTGACGTTTAGCGGTTGTTCGACCCATTGGGATTCGTGAATCCAGCAATTACATTGGCCAAGATCTTTCTACAGGAGTAATGGTCACTAAAACTCGACTGGGATGAAGCCATACCATCCACACTCGATGGCTTCAATTCCACAAGGAGCTTACAGACCTGGACAGAATTCGTATACCCAAATATTTGGAAACAAAAGATGCCACACTCAGTTTCCATGCCTTTTTCGATGCAAGTGAAAGGGCTTATGGTGCCGTAATACAGCTACGTACGCAAACAGCTAAGGCGATATAAAGACGTTATTTCTCTGTTCCAAATCTAGGGTCGCCCCAGTGAAAACCGTCAGTTTACCAAGGCCGGAACTGTGTGCTGCAACTCTTATGGCTCACTTAACGAATCGTGTTAAAAAAAATCCTGGATCCGAGCCAGACCGTCATCCTTTCATACCTTTGTGGCCGATAGGGTCTAACCAATACAAGAACTAACAAACACATCCGACTGGCGACATGTGAATTCTAAACTCAATCTGCAGACTTGGTTTCTAGAGGAACACGACCTAGCGTACTCAACAACTCTACGTTCTGGTATCAGGGACCTGAATTCCTGCGGCAACCTGAGACTCATTGGCCATGTGAAGTTATCGAAGATCTAGGGAAGCTTCCAGAATGCAAGACACTTCACACCGTCCTCACAACTGGCACTATCTACGAACATTTTATCGACAGAATCGATCATCGAAACTCCTTCACACATTTTAAGCGAATCGTAGTAACAGTTTTGCGGGCAACTCGACTTCAAGACAAGGAAGGATTCATGGGGAGGAAGGCTCTTTACAGTCGCAGAATTAGAAAAGGCTCTCGCACTCATTATTAAATTATTGCAGACTGGGAAATTCGGAACCGAGATAAAAAAATTAAAGGAAAAAATACCAATAGACTCAAAAAGCAAACTCCTCACACTCACACCGTTCCTGGATGTTCTCTCCATTCTTAGAGTCGAAGGGAGACTACAAAATGCCAATATACTACACATCGCAAAACATCCCGCAATTTTACTTGCTCCACATCCATTTACTAAACTGTGACTCACTGATCTCAACAGAAATAACCTACCCATGGCGAATCAAGCTCTGTGAGCAACAGCACGACAACAGTTCTGAATTTCTCGACACAAGCGTTTGGCATCTACAGTGGTGCACGAATGAGTTCAATGTTTTAGACTAAACCCACAAACCTTCAAAGAAATCATGGGAGTCTTTCCATATACACGCGTTCAACCAGCCCGACCATTCGTCAACGTTGGCATCGACTTCTATGGTCCGGTCTACACTCATTACAGAATTCGAGGCATGAAACCAACAAAAACATACATCTGCGTATTTTGCTGTTTCACAACAAAGGCTTGTTACTTAGAAGTGGTTTCAGACCTATCCACTGATGGATTCGTTGCTGGTTTAAAGCGGTTCATCGCTAGAAGTGGCTGCTGCCAAAATGTGTGCAGCGACAATGCTACCAACTTTGTTGGGGCTCGTAACCAATTAGAGGAGCTATAAAAGGAGAAGATTCACACAGCCGCAACTTAGAAAAAGATTCAATTTCACTTTATACCGCCGCGCAGTCCACAGGCGGCAGTCAAATCGGCAAAGAAATTATTACAAAAGACTATCTCTTCTGCATGTCTAATTTACGAAGAGCTATGCACCGTCACTGTGGAGGCCGAGGCTGTGCCCAACTCACGTCCGATACAACCATTATCAGACGACTCTAACGGGAACCACTTACTACAACTGTACATAGTCGTGCATGTGTCACTAATCCAAACTTACTCTCCAGGTGGAAACTCGTGCAGCACATCCGTCACGAATTTTGGCGCAGATGGTCAATCGAATACCTTTCTGAACTACAACAGAGAGCTAAGCGGACCCTAGGTTGTGACAACGTCAAACCAGACCATGGTGAAAAAAGCTACTACTGTAAATAACTTGAAACTGAGTTTGGTCTCCTGGTACGACAATAAAATCGTAAAATTGCTTTCTGCTTTTTTTGGGCACTGAGCCTGTTACATTCACAACAAGGTATTCCAGACCAGAGAAACAGTATAAAGAGATCCCGTATACCCAGGACTGTTGATATTTACAACTGCCATATCGGATGTGTTGATTTGTTAAATTTCTTGTTAGGCTTATATAGAATAAAACTAAGATCACGACAGTGGTATAAAAGGATATTCTTCCATATGATCGATATGCGTGCAGTCTTTTAAGGTTATTGTGGCGACGCAGGTATGAAGCATACATGTCACTTAATGATTTTAAACTTGCCATTTCGGTACATTATTGGAAGAGAGTCGGAGCATAATTGAAAGCCGTCACGAAGAAACGGGGCCGACCTAGTATTGCCGGCACTCCAACCCAATAATTCACCAGGTCGAAGTCAATTATGCGAAAACCATTGCGTGTATGTTAATTGTGAGTCACACTTAACTTCAAGGTTTTCGCCCAACTTAATTTCACATTTCTTTGTTTCAGTGTTTGACAAATTCAACCATGGAGAGGTAGGTACATAATTGAGCAGCGCGTTAAGGTTGTTGAAGCCTAAGAAAATGGGCGTTCAAATCAAAATGCTTTTCGTGCACTTCGTGATTTTTTTGGTCAGCATAATCGACCAAATGTGTCCACAATAGGGAGAATTGTGCGCAAATTTCACCAAACTGTATCAGTAGGAAACATGTGTGCATGCTCCTTCAATTCGTTTTGCGGAGAATATTGCTGTTGTTCGTGATAGTGTGGTAGAAGAGCCGTCAACCTCGAATTTTGAATTGAGATTTGAATTTACACGCTTACAAGGTTCATCAATTGACTCAAGAGCTGACGGCTACTGACCATTTCAAGCGTCGGCAAAACGATGAATGGTTGGTTGAACAGACAAAGGGAAGGTGACTTTACAAAGAAAATCATCTTCAGCGACGAGGCACACTTTCACCTCAGTGGATTCGTTAACAAGCAGAATTGCGGCATTTGGGCAAATGAGAATCCACGATTGTTGAAAAGCCGTGAATGGAGTCCGCTATTTCGAGATGATAACGGACTTCATTTCGCCAAAAATTGAAATTATGGACCTGGATGATATGTGGTTCCAACAGGATGGTACCACTTGCCACACAGCCAACGAAACAATGGCTCTTTTGAGCGAGAAATTCAATGGCCGTGTTATCTCACGTTCTGGCGATGTTAATTAAAGTCAGCACTTAAGGCAGAATGGACAAAAATTGATTCTTTCTTCAGTAAAAAAAAATTGTAGAGACCATGGCGGCAGTATTGAAAGCCATAATGAAAATAAAGGATTGACAAAAAATATTAAAAATTTTCAATATTTCTAAAATCTTACTAAAAATAAAGTGGCTCTTTTTTTTAATATGGATTTAACATACATTTTCACTATTTGTTTTTTTAATGATTACAAAATTGAGTTATGTTTTAAATGTATTTATTTTCCGTAAATATACACATAATATAAAAGATGTTTTGTTTTTTTCTGTAATACATTCTTGAACAGTTTATTCTGTTTCCAATTGTAAATGGGTATGTGTCCGACATCTTTATTAATCAACTGTAGCTCATAATATTTAAAAATTCATTTGTTTCAGCTCAAATGTAATCACAACATCAAACAGATTAACTATTTTCGATGACTCCCAGACTTCCGTTTATTCAAACCCTTAAAATGTGAAAATGGATGAAAAGTTTTTATGGCTTCTTTCTAATATTTGTGAATGATTCTTTTATCACGTAACTAAAGTAGTTAAATTGTTTCAAGGAAACATCATTCAAATATTCCAAGAAACCATAATTTGTATGCAAGTAGTGTGGAAATGAGTATATTCGTCTCCGGAAATGACCTTAACAATTTTTGAGTGGTTTAGTTTTGAAGCAAGGAAAAGACTGTAATAAATCATGAAACAGATTACAAGGTAAGATCAAAATTAAGTATTTTGGGTGAAGATGAATTTTGGTTACCTTATGAAAAAATCTGTTCAATGGTAGTAGTTTGTGCCATTGTATTCCTGAGATAGAGCGATTTAGTGCGCAAATAGCGGACTACAATTTCTTCTTTTAATTGGTTTTACTTAATAATATGGTTACAACTTCTTTTAAGATTCATATTCAATGCCGATCATTTTTTTATATTTGGAAGTTAATGGTTTTCTCTTATTTTTAACATTACTTATCATCTTGAAATTTTTATTCTACTCGTATATTTTTTGGCTTTTAATTTCCTCATTTCTTTCAAATAGTATTAAAGTTCTCTTGCGTATATTCAAATATTTTAATTACTAATTAATTCGATGTTGCTTTTGGTTAGTGATTATTACTCGTATTAGGGTGTTACTATTTGTTTAGTACAGGTTTTAGTAAATTATAACAGTTAGCGTTAGTGAGGATTTAATGTGGACGGCTTTCAAAATAGTTTAAATGTGCAAAGAAATTCGTTTTTTATTCCATTCATGGTTTATTAATATTCTATTAAATTACTTTCATTAATGCTATAAAAAAGCTCTTTATGTAAGCTTCTGCTAGCATTTTATTAAATTGTGTATTGTGCGAATAGGTTAGTAGGGAAGTTTCAATAGGAAATATTGTTAAAGCTTTAGCGGTAATTTATTGCGAATAAGTTAATATGTAAGCGGGGAATGAATATTTCACACGATCGTTACGTTCGGGCATTGCTTCGCTTCGGAAGAAAATTTGCCGAGAGAATAGCTTTCCATTTATGTAGCTTGGGAGTCGTCTTTGTTGTATTCCCAAGACTTTAGTATAAGCTATCTTGGCTTTATAGGGTGCGAGTGAGCGTGATAAATAAACTTTCCCCTTAATATGCATGGTTAATGGTGTTAATGGGAATGGGAGTCATGGATTGAAGGTTTATGTGATTGTTTTTGCTCGCCGCTAACGAGTTTTGAAGATATGATTAGCATTGCTTCTGCAATGATGCATGAGATAATTGAATGAAGCGATGTATTGTAGCTTTTACATGCGCTGATTGCTAGGAAGTATGTGAAGTATATGATGTGTATGTACTAATTCGTGGTTGGCTGGTAATTGCCTTGAAGAGCATTTGTTTTTAATTAAGTTGGCTTAATGCATTTCGTAGTGGGCAGGTCTTTTAATTCATCTATGCTATACGATTGTGTAGGAGGAAGAGCTTTTAAGGTATATGCATTTAATTGTCGTTTAATTGGCTTAAGTCGTAAATTACATACTTGTTTATTCATTTGTAGTTGTAAAAAGGGAGGGTTATTAGAAATGTATTCAGCAGTATGTGTAAATAGTTGTGGATTATTTATAAATCGGAATTATTATGTACGTTTTTTTATTAAGTATAGAAATGTTTAATGAGTTAATATGAATGAATTCGACCTTTTTCTCAAACTAAAACTAGAAAGAGTGATTTTGAGCTCTGTTTTATACTTTTATTGATTTTAGTGAATTGTTAAATAGATATACTGCATTGAAAATTTCTTGCGAGAAATTATTGTAAAAGATGATCGAAGCGACACAATCACTATATGGGCTTGGGAACATATAGTTTCGGTCTTCATTCAAGACCCTATATGTGTTCCGTCTAATTTTTCCCTAGTGTGTGTCTACTAAGTTTGGCATAATGCTGTCCTGGACCTTACTAGAAGACAGTACAGTGCCGTGCGAGGTCACTTCATTAGCCGTTAATAAATTTCTGATCTCGATCTTGAAAAAACGATTGTTTAAAACATCTTGAAGTATATATTATAGCATTCTAAGATCCCATTTGGTATTTTCGCCATATATGAAGTAAAAGGGTGGGAAATGGGTGGATTTTTGAATTGTCTTGCGCTTTCTACAGGGATTTTATTTGTGACTTTTTTCTAATAGTTAGCAGTTATATAAGGTATTTATTGTGCAAGGAAACGTAGTGGCTTGTTTAAAGGGTACATGGTTGATAGCGTGTTGTAAACCCTTTTGGATCAACAGCTCAGAGGCTACGACTGGATGGTAAATTGATGTCTCTTTTGCATATGACTTAATACTATATGTAGCGTGTCTACCGAAAGTTGAAATCGGGCAGCTCAGAGGCTCAGAGGGACTTATAACTAAAAATAGCGTGTCCGTCGACAGCTAATGCCAACGGCTCAGGGGCTGTTGTTAAATTTACTGGTTTTCATTCCAGTGATTGTGCAATTAGACATAGAAAAAGCGTGTCTGCTGATAGTTATGGTTTGGAGTTTTACCGGGGTTTTACCGACTTGACTGCCACTTTTTCCGTTTCCTTAACATGATGGAGTTGCAGTGGATTTTGTAAGAGATAATTTGTTTTGGGGTAAAATCGTTTGCATTGTGCATTGTTCTTATAACTAAAATTCTGTTGTCTCAAATTTCCCATACTTTAATTGTTTCAGTGTAACTTGAAATTAAATTAGTTTCATGTTTATTTGCGTTGGGAAATTGCCGTTCTCATGTAAATTATTCTTTGTATTTGTGTAGCGCAGTTAATTTATTTAGTTTGCTCTTCCATGTTATTGCATTTAGAAATATTGCCCAGATGTCTATCTATTCAATTTGCACTTAAATGTTTGTTTTTTTTTGCTCTTTTAATTATGCTTCAGTTAATTCGAATGCTCATTCAATTCAAGAGATAAGACTTTAGTATGCATGTGGGTACGCGTATTGTCCAAGCAGTTGGAGTGATAAGTGGTATCATATTTCGATAACAATGGGCACGCGTTTGTTTGCTCGCTATTAAGTTTTCGTTTTGCTTATTTGTGTTTAATATTTACTTGTAATGTTTTGTGTTTTGAATGTAAGTTGATTGAAACTTTATATCTTTATAAATTCTACGTTGGGTTTGAACGAGTTAGTAGTTAGTTTGAATGACCTTCAGATAAGAAAGATGAGATTTAAGATATATGAATGAAGGAGTAAATGAATGTAGAATTAGATGTTCAATATGACTATTTGATTTTAGGACTGATCTGATCTTATTTGATGGATTAGTAGGATTAATATTACATTTGAATATTGTTATCATATTTTGGTTATTAGAATGATCAATATAATTATTTGAGTTTAATTTAAAGGAAAACTGATTCAGTTTGATCAATAATATTATGTTTGGATATTCATACTTTCTTTTTGTTATTTAATTAATTAAAATATTTATTTGATGATTTATTTAAGAAGATTGATCTAGTTTGTTGGAAAGTATGAGTAACCTTAATTTTGTATTTGAATATTGATATTATATTTTTGTTATTTGAACAATCAATATTATTTTTATTTTCTTTTTTGAGAAGTTTAATCTAGTTTTATGTACTGTATGAGTAGTAACAATATTGTATTTAGATACCGATATTATATTTTTGGTTTCTAAATGATTACAATTATTATTTGATTTTCTTTTAAGCAAGCTGATCTAGTTTGATGGACTGTTTGTATAGTATTGATATTATTTTTTCTTTTTATTTAAATAATAAACATTATTATTTGATTTTTTTTTAAGAAAGTTGATCCAGCTTGATGGACAGTATGAGTAGCAATGGTGTCTTACAGGAGTTGAATGGTTTGAGATATCGGCTGGGTGAATAGATTTTTCAGCCCATTTAAATTTGCTACACAGCGCACTACACTGTGGTCTCTGCAAAACCGATATCCTACCGGCTGCGCCAATTTTGTTACAAACCAGTATACCCTATGTATACTGGTAAGAACTGGGAGCTCGATTTGATGTGTATCCTATATACAACATCAAGGCTCCCGGGTAAAGAACTCACTGTAACACCACTTACCTGCTACTCTGTCCATTTTCACTAAATCAACCAAGGCAAAAAGTTTATTTTATTAATTATTTTATTTTCTCTGTTCCTATTTTTATCTAACATTACATTTTACAAATTACATTATTGAAGACTTATATCAATATTGAGCCTGTAGAGAATCAAATGGACGTGTTAATGGTTCGGGGTGGCCATACAGCGTGGAACGCAAAAAGGCCGATTGAGGATCGCGGCGCAAGCCAACACCTCACCCCTTACCACTTCGTTGAACACTGGACGATATCTTCGGCTGAACTTTAAATCGCGAATACTTTAACCGTCTAAATGATAACTGGGTAGCAGCACGCTCCCTTTTGGATTTGAATACAAACTCACTGGTATAAGACTGCCCAAGAACATTAAATACCATTCTTTTGTGAGCTTTCAACCTAAATTCTCTTTAAAGGTGCTGAGTAGCCGAACACGTGCGCTCTCGTTCCACGAAAGTTTTTCCTCCCCGCTTCGTCTCGCTTGCCCGGCTGGTGAATATCCGAAACTGGGGAAATTGAGCGAAAGAGTGTTTTTCGCTTAAGCTTTCGACTTCGAAAGAGTGCTTTCAGTTTAAGCTTCCGGCTTTCCCAAGATCTCTTGAGGTAAAATAGCGAAACTGGGGACATTGAGCGAAAGAGTGTTTATGCTGGAACTTTCGGTTTTCCTTTCCGCTTACCTCTCTTCGAAGCACCCCGTTCGTTCACGATGTGAATATCGTTGCGGGTTGAACTTTCTCGTTCACTTAACTGCTCGCTTATTTACTTGCGCATGTGTTTCCATGGCTAATTTTCATTGGCGAAGTGCGAGTACATAGGTATTGTTTGCTCGCTACTATTGCAGTAATGAAGCGGGAATATATCCGAGTATGTTTATGTGTTCACTCGCAACAGGAGTCTCGGATGGGGTCTCACGTTGGCACACTCAGGCCCACAGTAGCATCACAATAAAAAGGAAGAGATAGAATAGACACTTTCACACAACACATATGCAAACCGCACGTGGTATTCCAGATGGTCCCCCATCTCAGTACGACGATACTCTTCATTTCAGCGATCTAGCGAGAACCGGTTGACCTTGTTACTTAAAGTATAACCATGTTTACGCCCAACAGAAGAAATAATGCCTATTAGCCAAATTCTATTTTTGATTTTGACTCTCATCAGTTATTATGACACATTTGAACAGTCAGCTGTCATTTTGACATAGCAATTCCGAATATGATCACCAAATGAAATTGAATTTTTTTTCGATTATTATTAATGAAAATTAAGTACCCAGAAATAATGAAGGGAAAATCCAACCCTTTCATTGACGTTGTTGCATAAATGAAATGGTCAAGCTGGGCCAATATGGAGGTGTGACTGAGGCGGCTATTGTTAAGTATGTGATCCTCGGGTTGCGAGACGAGCAATTTCATTTAGCTATTCAAGGCCAACAAATTGAAACGGTACATGATCGAAAAGCCGAAATCAGGAAGCCTAGCACCAGAGCCGGCAACGGAATGCAGAACGAGAAAAACAGGAAAATCTGCTGTTATTTGCTATAATTGTCGACAAGACGTCCATTTTAGAGAGAAGATGGAATAGCGCAGAGAAGACCACGATGTAGTCACTGTGGTAAAACAGATCATGAATTGGTTACACGAATCAACGCAGAAACGTTAAACAGCAAACAATATTCAGCATTTATCGTTTTGGAAAGTGATTCGTCCTTGATTAGGGAACGAGACGTACCAGAAGGTGTTCAGGCCAAAAAGGTAATCAAAGTGTTGTATGGGTTTGCTGGTGGGTCCGCGTTAAGATTCAAATAGGAAAACTTTCCAATAATTATCGATAATATTGTTAATGGTACCTTGTTGGTAGTGGATAATGAGTTGTTGGATTATGTGAACCAACCGAACATTCGTCTCATCCAGGAGAAAAATTACATTACCCTCCGAAAACGACAAATGGAGATGACAAAGTGGAAGCCATTGAAGGTTGATGACTTAAAGTTTGGTGAGCATATAGATACAAAAACGAAACTTCGAAGGTGACGCAAGTGAACGAATTCTGAGGGATTATTGTGGACAACATGGAGAAATTGGGGACGTGTGACACTGATGAAATTTCAATTCGGTTGACTGACGAAACCTCTATATCGTTGTAACCGTACCGCATTCCATTCGGACAACACTAAATAGTATGACGGATCATAGACGAGATGTAGAAAAAAAACATCATTTAGAAGAGTTTTCCATCATTTTTATCACGTATAACCATGTTACCTAAGGCCAAACGAAATTGGCCAATCCATCGTACACCCGGGTGCCCCGTTGGTGGCTGCGATTTAGTGAATATGATTTTGAATTACCATATAAAATAGGATGGAAAATGCTGCATGCTGATGTTTTGAGCCAACAATCGTTTCAACCAGCTGCAGAACTGGTAGCTGATAGCGTTCTCCAGATCCAGATAGCCGAAAGTTATTGGTTGTTGACGACGCAGAAATTAGACGCTAAACTGCAGAATACTATTACGATGTTGCGATAAAACGGCACATAGACAGAAGCGAAACAGTTGAAAACTGATTACTTCATACAAGGATGATTATTCCAAAAGACGACAGAAGGCAACAGATGGGTTGTACCGAGTTGAGTCCGCTGGTGAATTGCGAAGAGATGCTGGGACGATGTTGGATATTTCTGTTGATAGAACATTGAAATTATGTCGGAAGCAGTTTTGGTTCCCTCGGATAAGGGACTACTGAGGAATACGCCAACTGCACAAGTCATCTCCATCGTCAACGAAATGACAGGATATTTTGGGCTCCCTATAAACTTGATCACCGACAGAGGGACAGCATTTACTTCTTCAATCTTCGAAAAATTTTGCTCGAATAACGGTATTCGCCTTATTAAAACAGCGGTACGTACCCCACGGGCAAATGATCAGGCAGAGCGGGTTTACAAAAAGGTTTTACATCAGCGGCAATGACCTTAAGTGAGGGACGTAATAGGGACTGACAACTGTGAATTGCCCGGCAGATAATCAATACGGCTGTGAAACGCTACTACTAAAATGTCTCCACATGAAGTTGGACTTTGATTATCGACCCAGAGACATCATCACAAACGAATTAGTTACAGCACCAGAGAGCGACGACAAAATGGAGATAGATATGGTTCAAATGCAAACTCGACGGCGAGCTGCAGAAGAACGAATCAAGGATTAAGTATCGAAATGGAATGCTCGATTTTACGCAAATCACAGGGCTCAAACGGAGTACGCGTGTGACGATCTGATTTAAATACAACAAGCAGCCATGGCTACCGGCGAACCTCGGAGACTAAAATCACACATAGATTATCTAGAGGGTCCTGCACCATGATAGATATGCGGTGGAAGAATCGCCGAAGATAGTCAGCCGAAAACGAGGGTACTTAGCAGTCTTCGCTACCGACCTATTGAAACGATGGTGTAGTTTACTTCAAGGCCTCGAAGCTGAAGATGTGCTGAGCGAATACAGTTACGGCGAAGCCGAGGACGGTTTGAATTAGAATTGCCAAGCTGTTAACCAATCGCATTGTTACATGTACAAATAATTACATGTACAAATAATTCTGCGAGCTACTGTCGCAATTGTTTTCATCATTAAGAACGTCAACGAATGAATTTACTCGAACCCACGAGAATCCAACAAGCATGATCAACATCTGCAAGTGACGTCACTCCATTCATGAACTTGCTCGAACCTACCAGGTACCTCTCGGTAGAACATTCGCCAATGTGCGAGAAATGGGTGAATAGGTAGAGACCCTATATAAAGGCGAGCTGAATGAATGGGAAGAATCATTCATTCGACCGCGATAAGAACTGCGATTGTGTGTGGGAAGTGTGTTTCGTAATAGTGAAGTAATTTAGAAGACAATTGCGATAATAAATTTATGGACAAGTGTTAGATTTTTTTTTAATTCTGAACTCGTCTGTGGATTCTATATACTGTTTTGATAATCCAACAAAAAAATGTTAAAAGTCACGCTCAGCTCTGAAATTGATTTGAGTTCCGAGACAAAAAGAGGAAAAACGTTTAACATATGTACCAGTATGTGGACGTTACTGAACTATCATTTAGCTAGTGTATCAGGCACTTTGGGATAACTGATGTTCCTTATTTATAGTTCTTGGAGATGGGGCATCGGAACTTGGCCCTTATAAGGTAGCGGTTCAAATCACAGACAGCGCGAGTCAAGAATGCTGGTGATGGCTCGATTTTGTATGAGAACATGGTCGATCTGTTTGAATGTGCGACCGTCTGGGGATGCCCACGTTCTCTGGTGGATTTCTCGAAGCAGAAAGTGTGTGGAGCTTACTGTTAAGCCTCTGCTAGTAGCGAAGTCTATAAGGGATTGCCCGTTGTCGCTGGTCTCTGCATGAAGACTTGCCCTCTGGTTGTTCCTCTATGCGTCGTTTCTTGACTGATTTTTGCATTGAAGGCACCCAGAACAATTTTAGTATCGTTTTACAGCAATGTGTTACAGGGTGCTGTAAAATTCATCTTTGATTGCTTCCTCATTGCCTTGTGTGGGCACGTGACAGTTGACCACCAGCCAGAGATTAAAGAATTTGGTCTTGATACGAACTGCACAGACCCTTTCAGTAACGGGTTCGAATTCGGTAACACAATTTGTTTAAATGTGCTGTCCGCAATGAGAGCCACTTCGAACTCACGGCTTTCTTGCAATTTTCCTGTTTTAAACACGGTGTGCGTTCGCATGTCAAATGTGTCTTCATCATGCCATCCGGTTTCTTACACTGCGAGGATGTTGATTTAATATTTGTTTTTTCATCCAGAAGTTGTGGCAGTGAATCCGGTCTGTTCAATGATTTTACATTCCAAATTTTGAAAAGAATAGGCCTTTATTCCATTGCCGTTTATCCAATCCGATTCGAGGCTGTTGTCCTAGTTCCATGACAAGTAAATACTAAGTAGAGCGTTGTCAGCGCTTAGACTTAGTCGATTTTTGGTCCACGAATGGTATTTTATTTCCCACCTACCAGCCGGCTAGCCAGTTACGACAACCCTCTATCCGCTAGCTGAGAAGGCCTTCGAAAGCCTGACTTTGTTTACGATTAACTTGAACTTCACATTCATGTTTTCTTCCTTTTAATTTTTTCATTTTTTAATTGAATTAGTTGTGTGTTGAATGATTTAATTAAATAAATGTTTGGACTGTTTAGGGTGGGCCAAACGCAAGTTTTATTTTAAAAATGCAATAAAATGAGCAAAAATCAATATTTTTCCTTATATTTTGGCTTTATTCGCAAGAACAAACCTTCCGCTAGTTGTGAAATACAATTTCCTTCATATGGCTGCCACGGCTGACGTGACAGTAGGCCATCCTCTCAGCCCAATTTTCCATGACATTAGTGATGGTTTCGGGCCCTATCTGAGCAATGGTATGTTGAATATTCAATTTCAGTGCTTGAATCGTTTGTGAATTTTCCACATAACATCGATCTTTCACAGCGCCCCATAAAAAGAAATCCGATGGTGTCAAACCGCAGCTTCGAGGCAGCCAATTGACATCGCCAAGGCGGCTGATTACACAATTTCCGAATTTTGTGCGCAAAAGATCGATTGTTTGATGAGCTGTATGGCATGGCGCGCCATCCTGTTGAAACCAAAGGCCGGTCAAGTACAAATCCTCAATCCCCGGCCACAAAAAGTCGGTTATCATGGCTGTCTGGCGCTCCCCGTTTACCGAAACAGCATTTCCAGCCTCATTTTCACAGAAAAACGGTCCAATGATGCCACCACTCCTAAATCCATACTGTCAGCCGCTGAGGATGCATTGGCTTCTCGAAAATCACGTATGGGTTTTTCGAGCTCCAAATGCGGCAGTTTTGTGTGTTCACATAGCCGCCGAGATGAAAATGTGCCTCATCAGAAAAGATGATGTTCTGAGAAAAATCGGCATTCAGCTCGATTTCAATATTTCCCAACGTTATTCAAGCGTAAATCGATTCGTTTCGTTCCGCAGAAGGTTAATACTGACTCATTAACATAATTTTGAGCGGGAAAAAGCTGTCAGTGTCAAAATAACATGTGATTTAAAAAGAAATTACCATATTGCCCACCCAGAACACGTTTGGTAACCCCTTTTAAACGTTATTGAACCATCCTTAACCCCTGATAATTCATTATCGAGCATTACTGCGCCAACAAGGTTATCTAGAAAGTAAAATACTTCTGCTATACTTTTCATATAAACCTTTCCTCTCCATAAACTGATTTTTGTCATGCGGAGAGGGTGTTGTCTTGAATTTTTAACGCAACTAAGCCAGCGTTTAGTGTCAGAAGACCGGTTCAATAACATTCCCTAGTTCATCCAGAAATGTTGCACTGAGTTTTAATTTACTTCGTTGTCACTGCCATGGGCTATGAGAATTTCACTATTATATAATTTGTGAATGATTCTTCCATTCATACCGGGTATCCACGAAGTGTTTCACTGAAAATTTAAAAATTAAATTTTCAGTTAATTAATTAAAATTTTCTTCATTATGTCATGCCAACATCAATAGAAGAGCACCGGTCACGGAAGAAATCGAGAAGAGTCAGTCGCATCCGAACTATCAACCGGGTCATTGTATTTTGAATACAATAAATTGATTATTAACAAACCGTGCGCGTTAGTTTATTGTTTTCCCTCTGCAATTATCCTGTTCCCAAGGTCCACCCCTGACAAATATGACAAAAATTTGGTATTTATTATGAGAGTCTGAGCTTATACGGAATCACGAGAGCATGCGCGTGTTATTGTGCAAGTACTTCCCTGTGCGGAGTGGAGCACAGAATGAATGAATATTTGTGTCTTCGCTCAACTGGCCTGGTGGCCTTAAATTCTTTGGGATTTTTAGGGGGTTCCGTACAAATACTAGTTTTAAGGATAAACTAAACAAAATCGATGAATTTATGATACCTGAAGCCACGTGGCTGATTTCAGTGAAGTGTGGAACTTGCCTTCTGGGTGTATATATTCTAGGGTGTGGAGCTTGAGTTGAATAACCATCGAAAAAAACCTTAATGTGATTATTTTTTAATAGTTAATCTATTTAATGCATTAAATTTCTCTTCTGCTAAAAATTGCAGCACACGAGATCTTGTTCCGTTTGATATTAGGTCTGCAGTATCCTTTTCCCAGAAAACTATCGAACACAATCATCACAAATTTTGGATTCTCGACAGTGGAGAGTAAAAAAGGATTACACAACAAAACCTTGATGAAATTCAATAAAGTAAGTTTCGCATTACCCCCACATCTTAACCACACTCTCCGAGCCTGAAAATTAGGTATCGACCACGTCGAGGAAGTTTTTCGGTTCAGCTTCATCTCTAAGTTGCCCTGGAGAGTTCAGTCAGGCGCAGCAGCACCATCCATGAACCGAAATATTCTTCTCTCCAGGACTCTGGAATGAAAAAAAAACGAATCAACTAAATTTTTGAACGTTGTGCAAACTATATATCACGACGTTGCACGGACCCGTTCTTGTAGCTCGAGGTAGTTTTGTCCTCGTACAATTCGCCATCATCATCATCACCATCGTGGTCGGCTTCGTCATTGGACATACAAAATTTAAAATCAGCTTCAACAGCCAAGAGTTCACCAAAGAGACTTACTGTGGAACCGAGGCCTTAAGGCGCGAGCGAGCGCGAAAATGAACGTTAGAGCGAGATGTCGAATCATGGCCAAGAGCCAGATGAAAAGAGCATTGTATCTCGACTATAGGAATGTGGCTGTATGTGTCGGTGTGTGTTTTTGCGCCATCGACCAAAATATACCGCAGATACAATTGCCAAGAGATAGCAGCAGATACACACACTCGTAGATACAAGTTCGCTTTATCATCACCAGCAGCGGAGCAGCAGCAAAACAACGCGACATTGCCGTTGTGGCGGTTTCGCATTGTTCCACTCTTGCACACTCTTCGCTAACGCAGAGTAATATGTTTTCACAAGGGAACGAACTGACGAAAGAAAAATCATTGAAAATCGTGCAACCGTGCAGCTTTCCACAGTTCAGAAAAGTTGTACAAGTCATGCGCGATATTTGGCAACGGTGTCGCTGTCGCTGCGGTCGCATGAGGAACGGGAAAAATGGAAAATCCATCAAATAATTGACGAAGCAGAAGGAAATCGAAGAAAGATTACGTGCCGGCTCCCCAAGGTGGACGTTTTCCTTTAATTTTCTTTCTCTCTGTTCATTTTGTTCTGCAGAGTAAAGTTCGTGCAATCTCCGTGCGTTTTTCCTCGACGGAACCGCTCTTGGGGCTACACTTACGTCCCACACTCAATCGTTCCTCGACGGTTTCTTCTGCTTTCCTACCTTAATTGGAGGTAGAGGTAAGATTGCTCGCTTGCTTTCTTATTTGCCGTTCCGGGGCTGCACATACTCGTAAATTGATGGAAGGAAAACTTTGTCTAATTTTTTCCCTTCTGCACAGTTGGCCGACCCGAAGGGATTTCACCCACACACGTCCCGTGAGGATTTCATCAATTTTCCGCCTTTGGCAAGCAACTTTTCCACTGATCCATCCAACAATCAGCTCCCCGTGCGGAGTTTCTCAAGTTCTTGCAAGCGTAAGAAAATTTTCTTTGGATCGATTGGAATTTTACTTTCTCAGCGTATTTATTCGCGGGATATGGTGTGTTTGTTTTTGTCGAGGTTGCCAAGATTTCCACAGTGGCGGCTGCAACGTTGCCAGCACCACATTTTAATCTTTCCTCCCCCCGTGCGCGCGGAATCGATGAAAATCCTAGTGGAATGGACGGGAAATACTCGCGTACACCCGCAACCCCACATTGCGGCGTTCACTCCTCTCGGAGAATTACGTAATTGCATAAATTTCAATTGGAATTGGATTTGCTGGTGCTGCTACTCTGCTACTGTTCATCAACGAATTCGGCGTACGTGCTAGAGCTTGAACTTTTTCAACTGTTTATTTTTGTTTTTCTGTTTCTTCGCGGACGAAGAAAAAACACAATTTAGTGAGTACACGTCTAAGAAAAACGACTTTACGGCTTGGAGGGGGGAAAGAGTTTAAAAATATTTCAATCAAAATAAATACGGCCTCCATCTATTTTCCCTCGATATATTGGCAACGCAATCCGCCAAAAAGACGAGCCACGAGGTTGCTGATTCTTAAATTGCCTCGCGGTGTGTTATTTTTCGCGAGAAATATTTTCTTGCGTGACGTGAAGTGTGACGACAGTCAGTCAGAATTTAAAAGCGGACTTAAAAGAGCAGCCATAACTTTTTAGTGTTTTCCTTTTTCTGTTCTTTTTTTCATTCTCTCGTTTCTTTCGCTAATGGTCAGTCAGTTTTGGTACCGCAACAGAATGGCAAGGCAAAACCACATTCTCTGCATGTATTCTTTGTGCATGTGTGAATATATATAATAAATTATTTTAAAAGTCATTTCGCGTTGGAAACATTTCCGGTACGAACGTGCAAAGTGCACAGACGAGCTACTACTGCTATTCAATAAACAGCCGCACCAAAAACAACAATGGCACCAACAAAATCACCGAAGCACAATGTAACGTATGGATGTAGCGACTGAAAAAATAAGAAAATGTGAAAATCACAAGATACAAAAGGCCACGAAACTGTAAAGAGACGACGAAGACGATACGGAGAAAGATAAAGATATGAACGGATGGATGGGTGGCGGAAATGTATGCAAAACGAGATATAACAAAGTTCAGACGAAGATGAAAAAGAAAAACAGTCAACGTATGGACGATGACACATCGAATATGTCTGCTTTCTGCTTGGACGGAGGAGACAATCTGGGAAATGGTTTCACACGAGCTCAGAAATGAAAATGAATGAGTCTCCACGGCGAGATCCATCTATTTGCATTAAATCTCAAGGAAATTCCTCAGTCTGGGAATAGGATTTTCGATTTGCATTGATAAATCAGGCGTCTGGCACTAGGAACTGTGACTCGAAACTTCCTTTCTTCCTGTTGTAGTTTAAAATCTCATTTTATGTCCCCCGAAAAAATTATACTCAAACTTCCAAGAGGCTATCAGTTTACATATACCGACGAAGTTCGATGTTTGTAGCCGCTATAGTTCCGGAGGAAAACTGCTGTGACAGACGGACGGACAGGCGGTAGCGATTTCAATAGGGTTTTGTAAGTTAGTCAAAACCCTCAAAAAGGCAGATTAATAGACAGTGGAGTGAATTCAAAAAAAAAAAAATGCAATTTCTGAAATATAAAGAACTTCAACCATTTAAAAAAAAAATTGTAGGAACAATAAACCGACTTCAAGGTACCCTAAAAAGGATAAAATAAATCTCACGAAAGTGGTGCCCGTTTCATTCAAAAAAGTCATTGTAAACTTCATTATGTTGAAGCGAGGAAATTGAAAAATCTAGTTTGTCATCCATTTTCACTCAATTGGAATGGAAAAGTATTCGTGAAATTTTCCCCGAATATGTTTGTCTTACCACCCATGAACTATGCAACCTAAGTTGATATGTTATTCAGTGAATTTTCCAATAATAAGGATTGAAGACATTGTGTTCGGGCTTCTAATTTTCGGAGCCTCGGTCAGCCGTCAGTTTACAGGCTTCGCACTTTCGGAGTCTCGGACAGACGTCAAATTTGAACCATTTCTATTGTTATCTCCTTTGAACTCACTGTACACATGTATCTTGTTACGAGTGGAACGTTAGAAAGAAATAAAACGTGCTATCGATTCTAGAACCATCGGCCATTTTTCTCGGTATAAATCCCCATCATTTTGGTCAGTCGAGCCGGATACCCAAAGCGGAAAAGTGACAGTGCGGAAAAAAACAATTTTGCAAGCATATTTGTATCGAAATTGGTGTGCGTTACAAACTAAAAAGTGTAGTGTCGTCATACAGGCATTTTGGGACAGTGCAAGCACAAAATGTCAAGTTTGAATAAACCTCGGTGGGCACGCACGAACACGAAGCAGGCAATTTCAAAACTCGCGGATACGGACATCCGAGACATGACGCCAGTCGAAGTACAAGTGCGGTTGGACCAGCTAGAGAAGACAAATTTTCTCCAGTAGCAGTCCGAGATAGAGGACAAAGTGGAGGAAGAGGAAGGAGAAGAAACGGTTGCGGTGGAAATAGAGCAGCGAAATGAAGTAGACGAAACCCTCCTGAACCCAAAATCACGGTACTGTAAACAGCGGCAACAAACTTACACAACTCTATCACAGGCAGAAAAGGTGACTGAAATTATTGAGTCACTCACAAAGGAGCAAATGCTGATCAGCGGAATGTTGGAATGGTTGACAACGACGGAAGTGCGGACAATAACACCAGCGGCGGTGAAGCTCCCAGCCGTTAACATCCCAAAGTTTGGCGGCAAATAAGAGGACTGGATATCATTCCATGATATGTTCCAGAAACTAGTCGATGAGAACACGAACCTATCTCCGGTGCAGCAGATACATTATCTAAAAGATGCACTGGTCGGCGAGGTGGCATCATTAATCAAACATATGTCAATCACGGAGTCAAATTACAAAGCGACATGGGGGCAATTAAAGGCGGGTATCGCAAATCGAAAAACATCACTGAAGCACATCTGAAGCGGATGATAGATCATCCACCCATCTCAAAGCCCACGGCCCATGACATACGGCAGCTGGTTAACACATTTGAAGAGGCGACAAGAGCTCTCCAAGGACTCGGCTACGACACGTCACATTAAGAGTGTTGGTTGGTGTACATAGCAAGTCCACAGACTTGACTCTATGTCAAGACAACTTTGGGTGCAGCATTCAGCAGCGGATGAGCGGCCGACATTTAAATCGCTCATATCATGCCTTGAGGGGCGGCAGCACGAACTACAACCTTACTTAAGCACACTCAAGCGTCAGCGGTCAACTCGCTCCCCCACATCGCGGATCGTAGCGGCAGCAACATTGCCATCGTCCAATCAAACATCGTGTTGGCATTGCGCTGGAGCGCATCAGCTGTACAAATGCGCGTAATTCACCAACCTTAATGAAGCTGGCCACATGATTCGTATGGACGAACAACGGATACCCAAGAAGGTATTCGTTGCTAAAACTGAAGGCCGGAGACCAGTGGGGAAACCGAGAAAACGCTGGTCTGACTCGGTCGGCGAAGACAGTTCATCGCTGCTCGGATTTCGAAATTGAAGGACGCGGTCAATGGACCGAGACGCTTGGAGGCGCTATTTGCAGGAAGCGAAGGCCCGAGAGGGGCTGGAGTGGTACGAAGAAGGAGAATAAAGAGCAGCGGAAGGCGACAGCACTACAGGCAAATGTGTGCTTCAACTGCTTGACCCCTGGTCACACTGCAACCAAATGCAGAAGCATACGGTGCAAGATTTGCAACGGCATGCATCACACCTTGCTATATGCTTCCAAACAAGAGAGCGACGGTAAAATTCAACTCTTTCGGAAACCTGCTTATAACAACATAAGTGCGGCACATGCTTACATATTACCCACGGCAGACAGCGTTCATCCATCAAAAGTACGGACTTGTTCTTCCCTGCAGAATATTGCTGGACTCTGCATCAGAGGTTTCACTCATCACATACAACTTCATAAAAATAGTGCATCTTCCCTGGACACCACTACAAATACCAATTTCCGGAATCGCTAAACACTCAAAATTGAGAAGTGAAACTTTCTTTGAAAGGCGGCATGCAGAACATTACAATATCAGCGTTAGTGGTGCGTCAGATGCTGGTGGACATTCCAACACAGCGGATCAACAGGCACCATCTTGGCGTCAGTCCCACGTGACAACTTGCGGATTCGGACTTTGATAAGCCTGCGCATATCGACATGTTACTCGGTGCGGAACCAACCTTGCGCACCATATTGGATCAATGTGCCATCACAACCAATAAATTCATGGCTCGCAATACATTTTTTGGATGGACCAATACAGGAATTGTAAATTCCAGCGGCAACCATTCAGCGGTTACATATGTTCATCATGACGCAAAAGATGTGGAAATGAACGCAATCAACGCAGAGCCACTATTGCGGAAGTTCTGGGAACTCGAAAATATAGACAGTCAATCTGTCAGAACTCCTGAAGAAACGGAATGCGAGACTCACTATCTAAATTCGGATCATCGTACTCAAAGCGACAGATATATAGTACGACTTCCATTTCGGCCCACGTCTCAGCCACTTGGTGATTCGCGGGGACGAGCAATTCAAAGATTGCTCGGAGAAGTGTCTTAAACATAACCATTAACTGCGGCTAGACTGCAACAAATTTATGACGAAATACTTGGAGCTCGGACATACATATGCCGCCCTTGAGAACGAAGGACATGCAGTTGGATGAGCAGCATTCATACTACATACCGCACCATGCAGTCCTTACGCTCACAAGCAACAAAACAAAACTGCGGGTAGTTTTCGACGCTTCAGCCAAATACACATCAGGAGCATCTCTCAACGAAACCTCATGGTCGGTCTGACCATACAAATCGACACTTTTACATCGCTTTGCAAATTGCAGACGTTCCTTATCGCCATGGTCACCGACATCGTGAAGATGAATAGGCAAATCCTAATGGACCCCGTCAGTGCCAACTATCAACGAATAGTCTGAAGGTTTTCCACGGAGGAACGGATAACAGACTATAAACTTAACATGGTCACATACGGCACCGCATCAGCACAATTTCAAGCCATTCGCACACTACATCAAAAAGTCAGTGATAACATTACAAACCTACCGGCGCAGGCAATTACGGATAATTTCTATGTTGACGACTACTTGGGCGGAGCTGACAACATTTACGAAGGTTCACAGCTAAAGCGGGACATCATCAACGCCCGAAACAGCAGTGGTTTGGAGCCACGCGGTTGGCTATCTAATGTAGCCGAACTTTCGGATCCAATCTCAACACTACGGCACAATTTCATTCCTTTGACAACGATGAGTCAAGCTCGGTACTTGGATTACTATGGAGTCCAACCTCAGACACCTTCGGATTCAACATCGACATCACCACACCGAACACATACACAAAGCGGACGTTCTTGGCTACTTCAGCACGGATGATTGAATCTCTCGGTTTCCTTGCTCCAGTTTCAATCGCGGTCAAGATTCATCTACAAAATTTATGGACGTCAGGGATTGACTGGGACGACTCACTTCCTGATGATCTAAGAGACACACTTGCGAACTACATATCTGGCCTAACAGCGGTCTCTGGAGTGCATACTCCACGATATATCGGGTCACCCTCTTCAATGGAAATCATTGGCTTTGCGGACGCATCGGAAGCGGCATACGCCGCAGAGGTTTATGCGCTAGAGGACAAACTGGAGACGCACACGAGCCTTTTCGAGTTACATTGCTAGCAGCTCGAACCAAGGTAGCACCCATAAAGCGAGTCACCGTTCCTCGACATGAACTTTGTGCAGCGGATCTACTCGCATGAATGTCAATCTGGGCAACTGCCACTGCATTACGGACGGAAGTGACATTAGCTTGGATATCGGATAACCCTAGGCGCTGGAAAGCATTTGTGGCAAATCGGACATTCAACATCATCAACATAATCCCACCTGAGTGATGGCATCGCATTAAGTCGAAATTTAACCCAGCGGATTGTGCATTCCGCGGCCTGGAACCAGAAGAACTATGTCAACATCGTCTATAGTGGAACGAACCAACCTTTCTAGCTCCAGAAAGATATTTCCATTCACGGCCAGTGTCCATTACGGACGAATCGGTCATGTCGGAAGTTCGGCATGTACAAGTTAACCTGCTAACGGTCGCTACCAACCTATCGATTCACAATTTCTCGGATTGGAAAAAACTACTTGGGATCACCACCACCTGTTTGAGATTTATCCAATTTACGAACATCGGTTATATCTCATCGTGTCATCGGTCCACTTATGAAGACAAAACTTAACCAAGCCAGCATCATTTTGGTACTACAGACCCAGTTGGAGGCTTTTGGTCAGGAAATTCATCTTCTTACGCGGAAGTGTCCGTCTGCTAAGGCAAGCAAAATACGGGGTCTGGGCCCATTCTTCGACACTGAAGGCACTTTGCGGATCAACGACAGATTGCAAAATGTGGAACTACCCTTCGACCAGCGGCATCCAATCCTGCTACATCGGAATCATCACATCACTTCACTTCTCATCACGCATGAGCATCAGAAAGAAGTTGCATGCGGCTTGACTTATCGATTACTACCAACCATTTTACTCCATAAATTTTGGATACTTGGATCACGGATAGCCATCAAGCAGGTCATTCGCAACTGCATTACGTGCACACGACATCGGGCGAAGACATTGCATCACAAGAATGGTACGAGTTACGCCTGGAAGAGCCTTCGCAAATTGCGATGTCGACTATGCAGGACCACTCATTGTCAAATCATGGTGCGGACGGTCAGCCAATCGGTACAAGGCCTACATAGCGCTCTTTGTCTGTTTCGCTACGAAGGCCATTCACATTGAAACAGTCACGGAATTGACTACGGAATGCTTTGTAGCAGCTCTAAGGTGGTTTATAGCTCGACGCGGATGTCCTGACAACATTTATAGCGACAACGGAACGTACTTCGTAGGAGCAAACAAGGAAATAGCATCAATGCATCAGATGTTCAAATCTCGTTAGGCGGCGGACGACATGAATTTCCGAAACATTTTCGTCGAGTGTTTTATCTCTCATATGCAACCTAAATCACTGAAATCAAGACTTGCATCGATTAGTTATGACGACGACGATTGTCAAGTTTTTCCTAAAATTTAAGATTTTTAAGACTGCTTAACTTGATCTCATAAAAAAGTAAGCAAAAAACTTGTTTTTGTAATTTTCAATAAAAATATTGACTTCAAATTCGTTTTTTTATAACATAAAATAAACATCATAGTCCTTAAAAATGTGCTAATAATCTCACTTTGAGAAAAAAATCAGTTTATAAAAGTTTTTATTGCTGTTAATCGAATCGACTTAAAGCTTCTACGTTGCAAAAATATGATTAGCCCTCCAAGCGTTACGGGTGCGCCACTCCTTCGGATGCTTTGAACGTATTTCTCAATCTCCGCCCCATTGACCATCACATTAAAAACATAACGTCGCAAAGTGCACTCAGCTTGAGGGCGTCTGGATGATAGCTGGCCTAGCTATAAAGCCACAGCGCTATCCTAAGCTTCCTGTCAAACGACGAGGACGGACTACACGTTACCTAATCTGAGCCTAATTAACCATTTCGCGGTACGCGAGTGGCTATGACATACTACCGTGTCCAAAAAATAAGGTGACATTTGAATTTAAACTGCGCGCGTCGAAAGATTTGGAGAATTATTTTTTTTAGGTTGGTAGTACTGTCAGTGACATCTATGTCGAATTTACATGTCAAAATATTCATTAGTGTTTGAGATACGCGTTAGTCAGATTTTTCAGCACTAAATTATTAATACTTAATTGATTTATTGAATAACAAAGCACTCAGTGTTAGTATTGAGCCCTCAGTGCTTTGTTATTGAAATGGTGGAGCCAACTATCAGTTAGAAATAAAACTAAATGATTTTATAGTGCTCGAGGCCTTTAAGAAAATCAATTGGGCCGTGTTTTTGGACAGTTTAAAGCCCTAAATACTTTTCTCATATTTATAAACAAATTTTTCCTATTTTGGGTCAGTTTTGGGGCCCTTTTTATGCCATGCTTTTTTTTGCTCATGTTATGCTGTCGAAAAAAGAAACTGTTTTAGGCCAATTTTGAGCGAAGATTAGGCCAATATCGATCATACATCCCCATTCATCCGATTTTCGTTCCTTTTTAGGCCAGTTTTATCATAAATCGAGCTTTTGGATATTTAGGCCAAAACAGTCGAAAAGGTAATCACGCCATATTTAGGACCGGTTTATTTTTTGCGGGATACCTACTCTTGATTTTTTCCCATTCATTTTATTTCCAATAACCTCAAAATCTTGCATGATGGTTGTTCAGGCATGCGTCATGCATTCTGAAAATCACTATGGGGTCACCAATTAAGGGAAATGTTACAAATTTCGAAGAGAAGTTGAGACGAAACGAATTAGAACGCTTCAAAATATTCTTAATGGCTTTTACAAGCCTCACCCCCCTTATTTTTGCGGCATACAATGTTTATTATGTAACCCTGCTTCAAAACAATTTGAAGAGGAAAATAAGGGTGAATTCGATTTAAAATGATTAGAATTCCATTAGAAATGTATCTTCTTTTCCTTTGTCTTCCAACCAGCTCCACCAAAAGTAATTTCAGCCCTGCTACCCCACCGACGCAAACGAAATTCAATTACTGAATATTACCAAATTAACTCATCCTTGAAGGCTTGGCTGACTGTTTTCTTTTGTCATGGTCTATCGAATTCGTATATAGGATTTCAAAATTACCAAATGCTGCTGGAAATATAAAACAGGATACCAGCATAAGAATATCGGAAAATTTTTATTTAAGTAGACACAACACGTCTAGGATTTTATTATCACTGTAAGATCAACCTCCTCCTCCTTCAACTTACTATCCTTTTCGAGGTAAGAGTATACGGCAAGTATATCACCTGAATTTACATTATGGTGGGCGATGATGCGTTCCGTTTTATTTTCTATTAAGAAGGGTGAATTTTGATTATCCTGGCAGTACGTATCACATGCAAGATAAAAGAGGAAAATAGAAAAGAAAGGGGAAAGGAGAAGACTGAATAATGGAACAAATCTAGAAGTTATAGGGTGAACATTCGTTGGCGTATTCTGAACAATATTGAGTGTATTTTAGTTCATTGTCAATGTCAGTGAGTAGCAAAACGCAGTTGTAAGAATTTGCATACTTTATGGGGGTGGGTGATGTAAGGGTAATGCCTTTTTAAGGATTTTTTCTGACGTTGCCGAAAATACGACTCAATTGTTTGATTTATAAATTGTATTTCTCTTGTTAGGCTTAGTCACGGGAAATTATTCAAATATAATTCGAACTTTCAAATGTTTTTCTCTATCGTGATCATAGATATTTATCTCTGTCCTCCATCACTTTTTCAGATTTTCCTTGCTTAAAAAAACTGGAATGAGGTATATTCTTACATTTTTTGATATTCAGTTTTCTCCATACTCGACAAAACTGTCATTCTGAAAATGATGATCAGAATCAAAATTTGCACCATGAATTTTCATTTCATTGTTAAATAACAATTAATAAATTCTTCAACCTAAGCACTCAAATTTGGAAACGTTGGTTTTTATTGAAATAATTTCACTTCCTGATTCTTTTTATTTAGATAAAATAAAGCCCAAAGGCCGTGTATTCTTAACGACGCAGATCACATGTACTTAAATTCTAACAAACATACGTGTAAGCTTTAACAAGTGTATGACACTTTATCGAATAGCACGCCAAACTGCTTTGATCACGCATGAAAAACAAGCTCAACTGTACAAATAAACTCACATTTGAGTAAATAATGTGCTAAAATTATTAAAATAAATATTTACAACGAAGTCAGCATAGGCAACGTTAAAATAAAATTTCATCCTCCTGAATCGTTTCACATATGATTATTTTAATTCTGCAATCATTAAAGAATTTTTCGCAGAATTGTTGCTGCTGCTGCTGCACATAAGAAAAATACATAACATGGTTCAACAATTCTCAGTATTTTCGCTGCTGTTGATTGCTATCATTAAATTGATGATGTTTGCACTGATGCTGATAATTATTATTTATTTTATGATAGTGGTTGGATAAATGCATGCCTACTGTGTCGCGGGGCGGTTACTTGGACTGTTATCTTTCAATCAAATGTCTCTCAGCTGTTTTGTGCTAAACTCATATGTGACGCGAATCTAATGAATATTACATTGACCGCGTACGCGCGAACAACCATTTATTATTTGACTACTAACTGCACTCAAGAAAAAATATTAAACATCACTTTTATCAAATTGAATCAATTTGAACCTACCATTTGAGTCAATTGATGTTAGTTTGTTAACACAACACTCTTCATAGGTCCGATGGTAGAGGGGCGAAGACTTCTTAAATTAGAGACGTTTTATGCAGTCCATCGTCTCGTTTCAATTGAAGAGGTTTCAAAAGTAAAAATAAGAACCCTAAAGTATCTTATTTATGATATATTTATTATATTTAAAGCGCGAGAGGAAGATGAATAAGAAGTAGAAATTTACGTAAATATATTTGAACTAGATTTACAGGCTGAAATGGCTTTGTAGGGTAGTTCAATGTTCTTTTAGACCGTCCACTATATTCTCTTTTCTAAGGGTAACAGCTATTTTTTGACAATCAATTTTTCAATTAGTTTCTGTATGAAGAACTTCATTAGAAAATTGTGTTAATTTTTCTATTGACTCATTTCATTCACAATTGTAATGTTGTTGACAGTCTAATCTCGAAAACGTGACTTCAAAGAAATTTGATTGCCTTATTTCAGGATAAGCCGTTTGACCCTCATGTGGCCTCCCGAAAACTCCATGGGCTACCAAGTTGTTCCCTTTGCCAAAAGTTTTTCCTGGCTGTTCTCAAAATCCCTACATCCTTCCATTAAGATTTAAGTATACGAACCTTAAGTCAGTGGAGTATCTGCCCGATACTCATCATCTTGAGCTTCCTCTAGCGTTTACTCACATTTGATGCTTAGGTCCATCCTCAGCGTCTTTAACAGCACAGTTTCGTTAGCCTCGAGATGTGCGGCAAAACTATTGCAGCAGAAATTTTGCTTCTGTACAGTGAATCTATGTTTAGACATAGCTATTCCCTCGGAGTTCTTGGCTAACCGGGGATGAGTAAGGTCGCTAAGATAATTGTAGGCTGAACTTAAACTTTAGATGCTCTTCTTCAGCCATATTAATTTTGAAGGCATTTTAGCCCTGCAATCCAAGCTTCATTTTCCGTTGCTTAAAAGCCAATTGAAGCCTTCCTTCACAAGTATTTCGACTTTTCAATTAAAGCCTACTCTGTGGTTTGGAACGCGTATTCGAGTCATCTGACATCGAAAGGTAATTTAGGTCTCTGGTAACATCACGAATTTCTTTTTCATAATGTCACCAACTTTAAGCCCATGTAGCCCGTTGCTTACTATGGAGAATGCCATAATCACACGTTTATCTTTGAATAACTCACGGCTACGAAGTCTATTGTCAAATTTGAGTTGGTTCCTTGTAGATAATCTCATTCATCAAAGCAGCCATTGACCCTTAATAAGTCTTATACTGATGCATCTCTTTTGAACCTTCAACTGCTTGACAAGTGATAAGTAACACCTGATCGTGCATCCATATTTCCTCATTAGCGTCGTGGCAATAAACCGAATTCAAACTTTATAATGCTGCGTATCAAATCGTCTCAGTTTCAGCCATCAAGAATTTTCCTTAGTCATTCCTTAAATTAACCTTGAAAATGATCTTTCTAGTTGGAAAGAGCAACAACATAAAAAAAGTGGTCTCCTATCTTATCGTCACCGACTTTCCCGAGTTTGACGGTCTCTTTTTGTCATTCGAATTATTGACACCTGGTTTCACCTAGCTTCCCGATCAACTCAGTAGAAATTCTATTATCGTATATTTAGTATAATTACTTGTCCCCTCTACTCTCTTACTTTTCTTGCTTGTCACATATACGACAGATAGCGTAGCGGGATCTTCTTTGCAAAAATAAGCTAGTTTTCCAAGTCTATCATCTACAGAATCTCAAGCTTTCCTTCTTCTGTCAGATGTAGCTAATTTTTGAGGCCACTCATCAGAAAATGAAATTGATCAACTCTATTTATTCAAATGATGGTTAGGGAACAGAACCTAAGAATATGCGAATATTGAAGTTAAATAAAGTACAAATCATTTGACTTTTACCCAATATTTAAACTCCCCTGGAAGATAAATGACCATGCATTCGAAAGGGACTCAAGGTGAAATTTTCAAAGAGGATTTAAATTCCAAAAGTCCCGTTAGCTCCCAAATTACCTTATTATTATTACCTTATACTTTTTTGAACCATTTTGGAAGCCCACTCATTGGATTTTTTCTTAAATTTTGTAAGATGTGAGGATAAAATTTTGAAATTGGTTTCTGCACATCAGAAAATTATTTAGTTAATAAAAATTTTCCCAGGAATGCTACGGAGAATCGTACAATGAAGAGCGAACGTCAAAAGATCAGTCATCTTGACTCCCTTTAGTTGTAAAATCTGATAAACTGAGGAAGGGGGACAATGCTTAGCAATTAAAAAATAAGGTAGCTGTCAAGTCTAAATCGGCTCACGAAACCTATTTTCGATAAGTGAATTTACTAGGCAGGACTTCTACTAAAAATGTTCTGCAGCCGCGAGCAAAAGTATTAAGCACTCCTATTGTTTACGCCTTTATAAAAAATTTGTGTAAATATAAGCATTTGACTGTTTTACTATTGTGTCGGGGGTGTGTTTATGTAGAAATAAAGCAAAAACAAATATTTATGACATGCAGATGTGCAATAACACATTATATTTTTCGAATTAGGTATTTTACATTACGATGAATTTTAGTGTGGAGTTTGAAGTGAATGCACGCAAATATTTCTCCCATATTCTTCGAAAATAATAATTTAAGCATTAGCTATGCCAAAAAACTAAACCTAGTGCAGAGCAGCGCCTGAAAATTAAAATTTTGCATGAACAAGGCATTTCGCAAGTGAAAATATCCCGAGAAGTGAAGTGCTCGCGTTGTGCAGTGCAATATGCAATAAATCGCTTCAAAGAGACCGGATCCCTTGAAAATAGACCAAGAACAGGCAGAAAATGAGTCACTACCGATCGTGATGACCGACTGTTACTTAGGCAGTCTCTACAAGATGGCAAAAAACAGTTGTCAACCTCGCTACAAGCATATCTGAAGAAAAAGGCAAATCTGTGAGTGTACATACTGTCAGAAGAAGGCTTCTTAAAGCTAGATTAAAAGGTTTTAAGGCAAGAAAGAAGCCGTGGCTCTCGGAACACAACATGAAAAATAGGTTGGAGTGGGCCCTCAAATATAACGATTGGACAGTGGAAGATTGGTCCAACGTGCTGTGGTCAGACGAATCTAACTTCGAGGTATAATTATTTACTTTATGTTTTAAATTAAAATAATTCAATATCTGATTCTGTAGTGAAAATGATGAAATCAAAAATTTACCCATTTTTTTCTTCTTTACACAGGTGTTTGGAACTCCTGGAGTAACCTATGTCAGGAGCCGGGTGGGCGAAGTATACAACCCAAAATGTGTAGTGCCCACAATTAAACACGGTGGAGGCTCAATTATGATTTGGGGTTGCATGGCTGCCGATGGAATGGGCGAAATGGTGTTGTGTGAGGGGCGAGTGAAAAATACACCGAAGTCCTAGAGTCAACTCTAGCTCCGTCGGCGAAGAAAATTTTCGGCGACACGAATACTGAATTTCAACAAGGCAACGCCACTTGCCAGAAATCTGCTCACTCTATGGCATGGAAATCTTGAAACGGCATAGACCTTCTAGACTGGCCACCACAATCACCGGACCACAATCCGATTGAGCATATTTGGAGTACTTTGAAGAAAAAAATCAAGAGAAATTCAATCAGCAATAAGAACTCCTTACTGCTTTGGAGCATGAGTGGGGTCAAATCACAAAAGAAGAGTGCTTTAAGTTGGTAAAGTCAATATCAAAAAGAGTGGCTGCTGTAATTAAATCAAAAGGACCGACCAAATATTAATTATTTTATTGTAATAAACGATACAATTTACCAAATATGTTCTATTCACATCATATACTACTGTGACCAAAAAATAAGGTGACATTTGAATTGAAACTGCGCACGTCGAAGGATTTCGAGAATTATTTTTTTCTTAGGTTGGTAGTACTGTCAGTGACATCTATGTCAAATTTACATGTCAAAATATTCATTAGTGCTTGAGATATTATTTATTTTTTGGACACATATGTTATGTTAAACTATCCTAAAACTGGCAGTTCAGCAAAGTGCCTCATACTTTTGCTCGTGGCTGTATAAGAAAATTATGAAGACTTATATAATTTCAATTTGTTTCACTTCCGGAGTTTTTTCAATTCCGCTGAGTACCCAATTATAGAATTTTACAAAAAATTCACTGAAACTGTCGACATTCAAATCAGCCTCTAGTTGAGAATCATTTTTGAGGCATGTAATTTATAAGACGCCTGATCACTGGTTTGATAAATTATTGGTAAACTTGTGACGCTAAAAGATAGTATCCTTAATTTGTTTTATTTCCTTCAAAACGTTATTTGTTTTTCTTTTTGATATATGTTTATTTCGGGAGTCAGCTGCTCCCTTCTTCAGTACCAGTTATATTCAGTGTAAGTTATATAAATAACTGACATTGAAGAAGGCAGCAACTTACTCCCGAAATACATATGTATATGTCAAAAAGAAAAAACCCAATAGCGTTTTGATGGAAATAAAACAAATTAAGGATAGTTTAGAAGCGCTAAACATGGGAAAATACACACACTATAAAAGATAATTTGAGGGGTTTTCAGTGAACTAAAAACTCGATCAACATCGCGACCTGTTTGTTTCTCAATCGTAATCCATAGATTTGACAGTGTGGCGTCTTGAAAAATAAATTTACATGGTTGTGAAGGGAACGTGGTCTTCTAAACCGAAAGATCAACCTTAACCATTTTTTAGCTAAAGCGAGTCAAATGGGATATCAAATGTAAGAAATACTCAAATCGAAAAATTGCACTCATTACTCAAAGTTTTACATTAATAAAATAAGAAAAAAACAGTGAATAAGCATCTGAAAAAATTAGAACCATAAAAATCCCAGCAATTACTTTATAGCGAGAATTCGCAAATGAAAAAAGGGATAATTGAATCAAAAATATAAAAAAAAAACAAACAGAACGATCCGCTCAGTAATTATAATTTTTGGTATTACTACACAACATTGCTGCAACATCTCAAATCGGCAAAATATCATACAAAATGAAACCTTTCCTGGAAAATCAGTTTACAAATAATCCAACTGATTTCTCTTATTTTACATTTCTCCACAAATGGTCATAATTGACCATACTCAATTGAAGTATATTAGAATTGCTTCAAGATTAAAACCCTTGAATAACTAAGCCACATGTGACGCAATTCACTGTGCATCCTATAAACGTCAATGTCTGATGTTTACCGCTTGGTTCGTTACCAAAATCATTTCAAAGTCAAAAAGGGCAACATTTACATACATTCAAAGCATCAAAATGTTGTGTTGAGATACATGTCTGAAGGTATTAAGTACTTTAGTCTCATGGTTTGACTCATATGCTAGCATTTATGGTCGCCTATTCAATTAAGTATGCTGTTGGCTAGACATAAATTTCTTTGAGTATGCTTAACCGATTTGATTGATTTTATTTTTGCTAATTTTCATTAAAATTGTGTAGTGGTCACATACGAGTATATTATTGATGGAGAAACTATTACGTTTACTGCCCGCAACAATAAAAAGCTCCGTTAAATGTTGAAGGATGTTCAAAACTATAAAATGTTTTCAAAGAAATATTTAGAAAAAAAAACACTAAAATCAGATTTCACGTTGACATGATGAGGTCAAAATTTGATTGTTAAATCTTTGTTTGTTATTTTTTTGCTTCTCTTTATTTTGTATGTTGTTGCCTATCTTTCACTCCTCTTTATCTACCTTTTAATGATCATTGGCTTATTAAGTCGTTAAATAAAATATTGAGGCGCCAATCTTGCAGCTCTGAATTCAACCACAAATAATACATTCAAAGTAAGAGTAAATGGTGGTAGTGCATACGAGTTAATATAATGTAATAAAAAATATTTAACGCAATTGTTTCATAAGCCCCTTTAGACAAACTAGTACATCTATATTTCGTCTATTACGCTTCGAATGGACAAAAAGAAATAAATAAATCTTTGAAATAAAGGTTCATGAATATTTCATGTTTAGTTGTACGTATTTCTAAAATAAAATATGTCTGGGCATGGATGGAATGGAATAGTTGCGATAGAAGTTGTTGGAAGTTTTTTTAAATCTTTCTACATAGTTCAATGTAGGTACTTGGAATGGATGGCGGACAAGGGAATATGATTTATTTTTATATTTTCCTATATTAGGCTTTGCTCTAGGGGTGGTTGACGCGGCTAGTACGTGAAAATATTCAGTTAAATTCGGCGAAAAGGTGATCGTCTTATTTATTTCAGCAATTAAGGAACAATATACTAGCCACGCGTGAAATCAAGGTTTATTGTGATAGAATTTTCGCCTTTAGTGGATGAGTGATATTAACTTGGCTGCATTGAACTTCTTTGTGATTGCTTGAATTTGCCTAGTAATTAAATAGTTTATTTGGACTTAATTTACAAATCAAATGATTTTTTTTAAACTTTGGTTAGTTTTTGCTTGTCAAAAATATTCCAAAAATTTGACAATTTTTGACAAAATTTTGACAAGTTTATTCTGATGCCAAAAACGTTTTTAAACAACTTTGATCGTTTAGATATTGAAGATTTCACAGTCTTGCCTAAAATTGGCAATGAAAAAAATTACTGACACAAAATCTCAACCACTGCAATTCACCATCTAAATTGAAATTGACCCTCCATAACACACTAATCTGCCTTACCAACCAAATCTTCAATAACATTTCTTGCCAATTACGAAAGATTTATTCGATGATCAAAGTATTAATTTCAATTTGAATTGTATCTGAAAGTTAAATCAAGGTAAAATCTCTTGGTAAGAAATCGAAACAGTTCCTGTTTCCTAATTATCGCTTGTTATAAATGTATCAAGAGTTCGGCATATGGTTCCTAAGTGGCGCAACCTCTTGAAATGAAATTGAGGAAGATGGTACCAGAAAATTTATTTGGTTTTTTGTTTCTTTCTGTAGTAAACTTAGCCTTGACGTTATTTCCACTTCCACTTTGAATTCTCCGAAAAAATACTTAAATATTATTTTAATTTTATTTTTACTTCTCCTACATGCATTTCAATAACTAAACAAGTAACCAAAAAAATTTAAATAATCTTTTCCGCTCGTTGTGGCTTTATCTTTTGGTTTGCCTTTTCCTAGAATGAAAGATAATCGTTGGATGGATTTCCAATTTACTCGTAGAAAAAAGAAAATTGAAAAAGGAAAACAAGCATCAAAATAAGCCAGAAAAAGAGAGAAATCAATATTTCAAATGATCTTGAAATGAACTGAAAGAAAAACTGAAAAATAGAAATTTATCTTTTCCTCAATATCTTTTTCAAGTTACCTCTCCCATACATACACATATGTGGAGATCAGATACGCGCACTTAATCCCCGAAATTGTGTTTAAGAAAATTAAAAAAAATTCATACGTCAATGGCCGCTACGTTCAAATATGATTTCAAAGAAATCAAAAACCCTTCAATTTTCTTAAACAGCTTTTGGTCTTCTTCATCAGATTCGATTTTCGCCAGATTTTGACGACGCTGTGTGTTGGTTTTTAAAAATAGAAAATCAGACCAATAAATTAAACATGTAAGTCTGTATGTAAATTTCAGCGTTCATAATCATATGTGCACACATGTGGAGAGACAGAGGGCATTTTGATGTATGATTGACTCTCGAGTCAAGTGTACTATGCCAATGATAGCAAGGGTATATTTTATGTACCCGTATGAATGATCGGGCAAGAAAATTGGAAGTTTTTTTAAATCTATTTTCAAGTTAATTACTCATGAAAAACTGGAGAAATGCAAAAGTTTGGAACAAGTGAAAGAATAGAAAATAATAAATGATTGTTGTAAAAATTGAAATCAATATTGTACCTAAAGTTCTTTGGAGTGAATTGTGCCTTCATTTTTCTGTAGCAATTGAAGATGAATTATGTTCAAGTTTAAAATGCTTGATTATTTAGATATTAGTAAATTACTGTGTGACCAATACATTGGTTCTCGATAGATCACCTAAGTAAAGCAATATTGGCTGTAGAGAGTACTTGGATGGGGGCCCAATTGGTACGTCACTTACACTTGGCGCCTGTGTTGTGTGAATGAGCCTGTTGCTACGATAGGCTCTATTGAAGACTAACGCTACATTTATCTATCTATCTATGTAAGTTTTTGTTCCTTTTTATTGAACCAATCTTTTAAAAATGGTTCTAAACTGTTGAAAATATTGTCGAAAAATAGTTTTTTAATATTGACATTCAAGTAATTAGTATATCAAACCGTTCATTCAAACGTGCTCATTATTACTTCCTTCTTTTGCAGGTGATCCTGCGATTTTTAAAGTTTGTTTTTGAAAAACCTAATCAAGGCCTTACTTATGGCACTCCCCTCGACTACTTTTGGCGGGCGTTGTTTTTAAAGGTCACCTCTAGAATTAGCAGTTCTTTATAACAGTAGCTTTTACGGTCTTCGTTTTTAAAGTTTTTATTTTTGACAGATGAAGCGTAATAAATGACGTGTGCCAAAGTCAACAGTATTTCAATGTACAATAGTCACCCAAAAAAACCTACAAATGATTGATTTCACATCAAAATTTGCGATGAGATAAATGTGTTCCACCCATTTCGACCATTTTATAACCATCAGAACCGACCTACTGACGACCGAAGGGGGTGACATTGATGAATGTTAAATAAGTACTCATTACAACTATGGCTCATCCATTGAAGAATCACTTGATATAAACCTTGTTTCCCACAGCGTAGTGTGACCTAAGAAACTTGGCTTCAATTGTGCTGCGATTACTACACAATCGGACTTCGATAAGGAACGATCCTACCCTAGCCATAAATCCTGAGCAACCAGAATACGCATTTCAGAGCAACACAGGCACTGTACTCGTATATTGTTACAAGAGTTCTTATGTATCATTTTCAACAATACAGGAACGCTACTGGCTTCTGTTTGTTGCCAAAATTCGAAATTTCCATCCTAGAGTATTGTCTATTTAAATAATCTTTGCAGATATTTGGTATATTTTTTAAAGGAGCCTTAAAGCTTCATCCTGGAAGCCTGTCTCTCCGAGAAAATGTAATATAAGCTGAAATTAGAGCACTTTTTCTGCATTACTCCCGGTAAAAGAGTCGAAACAGTTTGAATAAATTCAGAAATTTAAAAACACTGGCGCTGAAAATTTCATAGCGATATCTTAAAAGGAATTATCCCACATGCGAGACTTCCTTAATCTAAACTATCCGATTTTTTTTTCTAAAAATGTTTTTTTTTTCGAAAAATGTTACTTGTTGTTGTTCGACAGAATTGACGCCCCTGCCTTTCAGAAGAACGTAGGACGTATCCTCTGTATAAATCACAATCTTGGTGTCTCGGCTTATTTCACTAATTTTACGTCACTTATTCCATCAAGAATTTCTCACTTATTCAAAACTTTTTTTGAAGATGTCAACTACAAGCTAGGGGTGGGTAAAACCAGACCGGTTTAACCAAAAGCCGTTTTTCTTTTGTTCGAAAAATCGGTTTTTTTCGGATGTGTTTCGCCCCGGTCTAAATCGGTTTTTCTTTCAAATTCATGAACCCCATACAAATGAATATAAAAAACCGTAAAGCAGTTTTCCGCCATTCCTACCTAGGCATTATTAATGACCGCAGTCATCAGAGCAAAGCAAGTTTCTTCCAAAACCAGGCTTTTATGGCTGGAAAAACTCGCCCGGTTAACCCGAAGATGAAAAAAACCCAAGAACCGGTTTTTTACCAAAAACTGCCATCCCTATGACAAGCACCATTATACGAATTACTGATGTCAAGTTTTTGAGAGATGGTAGAACTATGGTATTTCCCTTATTTGGTGAATTTACTTTCAGCTTCCGGTATCTACGAGTAAAACATTTTTCGCTGCATAAATTGCCAACTTTAGAATAGGATTAAATATTTGATATGACGGAATTCGAAAAAAAAAACAAAATTATAATTATATTGAATTTCCGAAATTGTCCAATTTTTCTTTATATTCGGAAGAATCGTAGATTGGAGGTTACTACTTGCGATCGGAACTAACGGGTTTCGCAGATTCGTCAATTTTATTCAAGATAACGGTACTTTTCCAGACATTGATCACAAAAGCAATTTTATCCAACGGTAAGTGGTACCTGAATATTTAAAAGTTTATGTGAAAGAGTGACCAAAAATTTTAAAACAGGGGGAAGCTAGAGAAGATACCGTTGTATGTTTAAAATGGGCCTTATTATGGATAACTCGTAAAAAATAAATAGGGTTTCCACTTTGTGAGTTACACGTTCTGCCGAAATTTTAAATAGTTTAGAATATAATGTCAATAATTTTGACATAATTGGTTCGTTCGGACCAGTGACTAATTTCAGCTGAACCCTGATTAACATAGCATTATTTTTTTATATTTAACGACCCTTTGAAAACTCTCCAGCATTTACCTCATGAAATAGAAAACAAGATTTTGAAAATGTTCAAAATAAAGATAGGTTAGGTTGGAAGAAAGTCTAGGTTGCACATTATGTGAAACAAGATGTTACCTGAGTAATATAATCAGGGCTTAAACATGTCCTTATTACCATTTTCAGGTGATTGTGGCCTCGTTTCCGGTGCAAGGACCACGCAAGCCATCTCTAAATAAACAACAGCTCCCAAAATTATGCTGTATGCGCGACTTCTTTAATCTAAACTATCCGTTTTTATTACGAAAGAGACAATGTTGATATGTTTTCGAAATTTGACTGAGTTGACGCTTTACCTTCAGCATTTAAAGAACCTAAGACGAATGCTGTGTAGAAATCGCAATCTTGGGTTTTCAGCCAATTCTACTAATTAGACTACGAGGTGTGACAATTAAGTAATGAGACTGATTCCATGAAAACCGTATATTTAAAAATTATTCTACAACTCTACCCTCCCCTTCAAAGTAGTCTCCTTGGGCAGCTATACAACGATTCCAGCGCGTTTTCCATGCTTCGTAACATTTCTGGAACGCTTTGACTGGGATGTCCACGAGTACCCTCGTCACGGCCACCTGGATGCCAGTTATCGCGACGCGTTGCTCTTGATTTCGTTTCTCCATTTTCGTGACGAGCACTACCAACACACGTCTACTCAACACGACTTAGCAGGCGAACTAAACAAACTAGAGCGATCGTAAATACATCAATGGAGAGGGAATTTCGAGGTCGCAGGTTTACGGCAAAAAACCGTCTCATTATTTAATTGTCACACCTCGTACATTTGGGCTGTGGTAAATGTGTTTCATTCACTTCGACCATTTTAGGATCATCAGAATCAACCTTCTGAGTGGCCGGAGGGGCATTATTTTAAGAGAAGCAAAGAAACCGCCAGTACGTTTGTCACCTTTGGGACGAAATATTACATGTATTGTATGAGATACCCCAGTAAACAAAGTTCATAATCCTCTACAAAAAAAAAATGTCTACAAAAATCCTACCACTCACTGGAGCTGAGTTCATTTCTGTCTTAAGGAAACCTTTCTTGATTGTTTTATAGTTAACTTTTTTCAAATACGCAAGGGCTATCTCTTTACAGATATTTGTAAATTTTTTTAATCAAACCTTACAGCTTCATCCTGGAAGCCTGTCCCATCGAGAAAATGTAATCTTAGCAAAAATATTGAGCACAATTTCTGCATTATGCCCGGTAAACGAGTTCAAACAGTCCAAGTGAATTCAGAAATATTCATAATACCAGCGCTTAAAGTTTCGTAGTGAAACCTCGTTTACATTGCAAGTATTACGTAAGCCATGTCTAAATAAACAACAGGTCCTTAATCTAAATTATCCGACTTTTTTGTCCCAAAGAGATAATTTTGACATATTTCGAAATTTGACGCCCCCTATCTTGAGCATTTAAAGAACATGAGATGAATCCTATGTAGAAATCGCAATCTTGGTTTCTCAGTTATTTCACTTGATCCTTCTAGAATTTTTCACTCATTCAAAACTATCTTGATTATCTCAATAACAAGCTATACTCTACGAATCACTGATGTAAATTTTTTGACAGACGGTAGAACTACGGTATTTCTCTTATCTGTTGAATTCATTTTCAGCTCTCGGTATCGATTGTACATTATTTTTAGTTGCATAAATTCTCAATTTTAGAACAGGATTATCTATTTCATATGACGGAGTTCGAAAAATAAACGAAATTATAATTATATCAAAACTCCGAAATTGTTCAAATTTTCGTTATATTTGGGAGAATTGAAAACAGGAGTTTACTATTTGCGATTGAAACTAACAGGTTTTGTAGATTTGTCACTTTAATTCTAAAATAATGATACTTTTCCAGAAATCGACCATAAAAGCAATGTTATCCGACGGTGAGTTGTATTTGAATATTTAAAAATTTACGAAAAAGGGTAACCAAAACAATTTTAAATAAATAGGGAAAAACTAGAGAGAATACCGTTGCTAGAAGATAGAAATTTTTATGTTGAAAATGGGGCTTATTCACATAGATAGAGATGCAGATAAATTACCAATATCTTAAAACGGGAAAAGTTGCCAAATTTCCTCAAATCGTAAAAAATAAACAAGAGTTTTCACATTTTAAAATTAGGCTATTTGCTCTCTTTTAAGCAGTTTGGAGTACAATGTCACAAACTTTGGCATAACTGATGGTCTAGAATCTGTCTCTTTAAATAGAAAACTAGCTAAATTCTTACGTTTCAATGAAACAATTTGACGCGTTTGTTTTTTAAGAGGTTTTGAAAAGCACTTTCAAATTTCATCCGGTTTACGTTGGTAAATCAGGTAAACAGGGGCGATATTGGCCTAAATCATCATCATTTCCTTTTTTCAATAATCATTTTCTTTTTTCAATGACAAGCATGACCCTCAAAGCTGGCTCAAAATAGGAATAATTGGCACATAAATACATATACTCCGCGCCATTTTTGGGCATTGTTTAGACCAATTTCATTGAAATTGGCCCTATTTTAGGCCAAATTTCCTACAAATAGGCTTTGTTTAGGCTATTTTTTGGGCCTTGAAAATATTGTAGATACATCTTTCTTATTTTGGGCTTCGCTTGGTACCTGTTTAGGCTATGAATTTACTCGTATTCAGTAATTTTTTACTCAGATATGCCTGTCAACCTTTAGTCGATTTATTGTGCCCCCAGAAAGAAATAGAGGGCAGACATAGGATAGCCACGCACATACCAGCAGTACATTGTATACCAAATGGTCCTCCATCCAAGTACATGGCTAACACTTCTGCAATTCGGTGATCCGAAAGCAAAATTTTGACTTATTCACATTTTAGGCTTTCGTAAAAAAACCTTGTTACTACCCGCTTGATCTGTCAGATCATTTGTCCACTTGTGTTTCACAACAAGTTTTCTGTGTAATTCCTCGTATACACGGTACTACTAACAAAGTTTAAGTCAGTAGTAATGGTACATAAAGGTAGTTTAATTTAAATATTTTTGGAAGTTTAATGGGATCCTCTAGTGTAATAAAGTAAACCATTGATCATTTTTTTCATTGAAGCATGCTATGAAGAGATAGTGACTATCTGTGAGCCAAAAAACCTGAAACAAGCAATAAATGTGAGTCGTAATGACTACCAAAAATGTAAAAAGGGTTAAAATTCGCAAAATTTTTCGTAGTAATAAGATTTGTTAATTCTATCTCAATAGCATAAAAAGCAGTTTGTGCTTTGCATTGTTTCTAATAGAGGTACCGGTTTTGCGTTTTTTTTGAAAATTGAAGCTTTATTGCTTTTAAACGATCGGAAATGGTTTGTTGAGCGACGCCAAATGATTTTGCAAGTTCTTCTTGCGTTTGGGATGGATCTTGGTCGAGCAATGTCTCCAATTCGTGATCTTCAAACTTTTTTGGCTGTTCATCGTCCTCCAAGTCAAAATTGCCACTTTAAAACCGTGCAAACCACTTCTGGCACGTACGCTCAGCTAGAGCATGCACACCATACACTTCCACCAAAATACGATGACTTTCGGCAGCCTTTTTCTTCATATTGAAGTAATGAAGAAGTACTCCCCGTAAAAACACTTTATTCGGCACAAAATTCGACATTTTCAGAGCTGTAAAAAAGTATTGTTGTTTACGTTCAGCTAAATGACACCTACTGATTCTGAAACTATATGACAGTAGCTTTCCAACACATATTTGTGAATCACTGGAATAAAACTCAAGTTACGCCATCTGTTAGAAAACCGCACAAATTAATCGGTACCCCTATTACATAAATACGGATTTTTGAAACTTTTCTTTATATTTCTGGTGAGTTACCAAGAAGCACTTCAGGGGTAATTAAACAAAATTTTTAACCCCTGTCGATTGCTACCTGGCGTGGTAAGGTTGTATTTGCTTTCAGTAAGCAAGCGGTGAGTTCTACTACGTTCATTTGCTTAGAAATTCGACAACCGATAAAATAAATGTGCAATTTTTGCATGTTTTGACAAATAAAATGCGAAAGGAATGTCAAACAAAATCACGCCAACTTGGTGTAACTACTTTCATATAATTTGTGAATTACGTTCACCAAATTTGATAATTTGGGCCGGTGTGAACATAGTATTAGAGTCAGCAAAAGTATTTTAAATGAAGGTAACTCTGAGCTTAATATCCAGAAACATTTTTTAGAGGAGCGCAGTTGTTCAAAATGCGAAAGCAGATCTGCAGGAGTGAATATTGATCGACTGTTCCTTCAGAAAGGTGGACCACTTGGCTGATTTAGAGTTCATTACAACAATCGAAGTTGGCGTTGCAAACTCTTTATTAGGAGGCTACCAAATCGTGCCAAAAACTCAGGCATGACAAATTCCGGGGCAACCGGTATGCATGAAAAAGAGGCAAAAGTTGTGAAATGTGTCGATGGACAACTGTTGCCTTTCAAAGGCTTCAAATTCAAAATATGTTTGGCCGAATAATAGTTTAATTATCAAAACCGAATGGGGGAAATGTTGATGATTATCTTAGTAAGACTATCGATACACGAAAAAGTAGGAGAAGGAAAGAGACAAGTAATCCTGACTAATGTGAGCTAGAAAGCAGAGAGAAGAAAAAATAGGCTATAACTATCGATCCATGCCAACCAGAAAGCAAAGGGAAGGTTTTTAGAGGCTTGCCACATCGAATGGAAACAGGCTAAAACTCAGGAGGAAGGGCTTAAGTCCTATGCCTATTCAATTAAATGAGACATGCCTCTAAACATACACTACTGTCCAAAATACAGTTTACTGAGTCACATGAATTAGGAATACCGGCTAAGGAAGTACGGGCTCAAGCTGAGGATAAGCTAAACGGAGTATTGGCTGTCTGCAAGGTGACAAGATTTATGTTAATCTATCTTAAGTTTGTGGAAGAGTAAACATATGCAGACGTGCTCAAGAAGCTTCGGTCAGGCATACCCTCAGAAGTAGTTAATAAACAACAAGCTGAGTACTGGAAAGGAACTTCTCAAAAGAATACAAAATTTGACGTCTGGAACACAATTAAAGTTGAAACAGGGATAATGAGATGATAAATGTGTAACGAAACCGATCAGGAAGGATGTTGTGATCTCAAGTAAATTTTTTTTTTTAGTTTTTATATGTGTTAAAAAAACATTTCATTTTTCAACTGGCCCCTTCCCTTTCCTTGCTTCTATTTAATCTTAATGGCTGTTAATTTATGTAGCTGGCCCAGAACGGGTAGAAAGTTACATGAAACGAAGACCACCTTGGGACCAACTTACAAATGGCTGCGACTGCGACGCAAACGTTTTCACAAAGCGAAAGTTTGTTTTGTGGATTTTGGGTGCTGTGAAAATGTTTGCAAAATAGTTTCAAAGATTATCGTCCACTACTTCTCAAAAGAATACAAAAACTCTGAGGTCTGGAATCCAATCAAAGTTGAAACAGGGATAATCAGATGATGAAGGTGTAACGAGTCCGATCAGGAAGGATGTTGTGATCTCAAATCTAATCAAGAAGAAACGTTATAATTTACACGTTCCACTGCCTATGATATCAAATACATCCCCATCGCTTCATAAAAATCCATCAGGCGTTGCACTCATTCACCCCCCAGTTAATAACCTCCGCAGAATTTATGCAAATCAATACGAACGGACTAAGACAAAATAGAAAACAATATGTTGAGAAACAATAACAATAAAATAGACAAATACTTCGCCACCAAGATTACGTTGAAGCAAAAATTATAAGAAAATAACAATCAAAAAGAAAAACATTGGAATTTTCTTAATGTTTTTCTCAGTTTAGTTTATTCATTTAATTCTCTTGCTCGAATTGTTATTTTTGCAACTATAAAAACGTGTTACGAATGAATGCTATTTGAAAATCAGAATATTTTATTTTCTAAAACTGCTACGCCACATTTCATTGTTTTATAACAATAAAATAGGGGGGAAAATGTGAGCATAACATGTCGTATTAAGTGAAGCCTGGCAAATGTTTTTGGTTATAATATGTAGAACTAATTTTATATTATTTTATACTTTCAGCTTGAGAAATAGTTCAATGAAATGTGGTGTTTTGGAATTATTTGCAACATTTCTTTTTCATCCATATTAAGGTAAAGATTGCGGAAATACTTGGACGAGTAATTGCTCGAAAATTCGCTGTGGTATATTGGAAACACTATAATCTCGTTGATTTATTGCTTGAAAAATTCACAGTTGAACCAATTAAAAATTTAATTTATTCTCGACATTTTAATGAAGTTTTGACGGTATTAAATGCAGATTGTGTTTAGCATCCCCAATATGGCAAAAGAACTGAATCATCATTTTCAATTCTTCAATTTTTTAAATCAACCTCCACTATAAACAGAGTGGATACATATATGGAAGCTAATCATTTGTTTATGATATCTAAGAAGCTTAAAAACATTCCGTGACCTTTAACGGCATTTTTACTTATTCTAATCAACCCACACTAATTACTTTGAATTCAGCCAACAATTAAATGCGCATTAACTAAAATTTCTATGACAAATCATCACACGTATGATGTTGTCTTGTATTTTTTAAATGATTTATTCTAAACGGAATTTAGAAAAAATAAATCATTTTATTATAAATTTTTCCCTAACTGAACCCATTGTTTTATCAACACCTGTACAACTACTTTGAAGGTGTGTTAAATTATTCAAGAAATATTAAAAGAAAATTCCCTGCTTTTCAACGATTATTTAGTGACCTTGAAAGCTATGTTGTGCATGTGTACCCGGTAAAAAACATATTATTGCCGGAAGGGATATGAGAAAATAAACATCTGTGCAAATGAGTTGATATTGAATTTTTTGATAGTAGTCGCGAAGAGGGATATACGATTATAGTATGATGTATGAAGCTTTTTTTTTCACTGACGTCACTAACATGTTTTTCCTGATGTGTTTACTTTGTACTCGTATGGTAGAAAAGAAAACACGTTATTTTGGGTAATTAAGCGTGTTATACAACTTTTCTTTTGTACATGAGAATTTTTTTCAACGACACCAAGTGCAAAGCTTAATCGAAAATGTTAAGCATCATCATCGTTTTTATTTATAAAACAGGCGTTTGTTCAGTTGGTAGTTAGTTGGGGGATGATGTAATCTTGGGAAAATAGTCAAAATTTACAGAAAGATTGAAATTTAGAACCAATTTTAAACTTTTTATGAAAGTTGATAAGGTAGCTTCTAGTATACACTGATAAAAACGCACTTTTAAACGTTGGTTGAATTCCTGTAAATTTATTAGCTTTCATATTTTAAGCGAATGGATTAGAATATTTGGCACTTTCCATAAGGAATGCTATTTATATATTTCTTAATCTCCCCGGTGACAACTTCCATTAACTCAAAGTTTAAGCTTTATTTGAAGCATAGGAAACTTAAGTTACCTTTTTTTCAACGAAAGATGAATTCAGGGTTGATAAAAAGTAAAATACTTAATATATTTGAGATTTTTAAATTAGTGTCCAGAAATTAACAGACGTTTTGACTTTAAAAAATAAACAAACAATTTTTATTACATGCACTTTGAAGGTACACTCTTAGGATATTTTTCTTGTAGTCGCCATTTAAATTAAGGCATTTATCAAAACGTGGTACAAGCTCTTCAACACTCTCTCTGTAGAAATTTGCCGCCAGCGAGTTCAACCAGTGGTTTATACCGGCATGCGGTTCAGCGTCAGTGTGAAAACGTTGCGTAGCGAGCCACGTCTTTATCGATGGGAACAGGCGGTAGTCGCTCAGCGTCAAATCAGCGCTGTTCGCCGGGTGATTGAAAACTTCCCATGCAAAAGCCTCAAAGAACTCTTGGGTACGATTGGCCGTGAATGGACGAGCGTTTTCGTGGAGAAACTAAACTTTCTTGCTGAGTTTTCCCTGACGCTTATTTCATATCGCGTGTCTTAATTTTCTTGGTGTTTTCGCCAAGAAAAACCTTATCACAGTTTGCACTTTACAACTGATGGGACTTTCAATTCTAGCGCTCATTTTAACTCTCCACTGTATACAAAGTATGATAAGCATGATGCGCAAGCTACCACGACGATTACGTACTGAGCGTAGGAACACTCTGACGCCAATATGGTGGCGCTGGCTCCGTCCATTGTCTCGCCAGGCCAAAACGTCTGTTACCTTCTGCACAGACCGCGAAAAAATTACAGTACCGCATCGCAGCAATTTAGCGTTCAGGTTGACCAGAAATTATGTAGACGAATTGACAGCCCCCATTGATTGGCGATAATTCTGCTCCATCTAAAGCAAATAAATATCTGCATACAACTTTCTTCCAGTGAACGCCATTTGAAGCTTAGCTATAGAAAACAATGAAGTGGAAGGATCCTTTTGTCATAAATAGTTCAACCAATTAATGTGATTGACGAAAGAAAAGATACTGAGGAAGACAGTGATTTGGCCAAAATGCAGGGAATTCCATCAGCATCAGAACCATTGACTAGAGGTTTGACATTCAAAAGGGGAAGCTCATTTGACAGATTACCTATATAAACACATACTGCAGCCATGAATCAATTTTGATCTTTTTTCCTAGAGAAATTCGATAGAAAGAGCACTACCCCATGGTCAATCTAAAAACATACAAATTTGTCTGAAAAATTCTGGGATCCTGTCATAAGAAAAGCGAACTGATACAACCGAAGAATGGCATCAGAACAAAAGCGTATTGTTAATCTTCGATAAAAAGGCGAGCTAAGAGTGAGAGAATTTTGTGCGCAGAAAGGTCTTTAATGTAAAGATAAGTCTACCTAATTTCTCAAGAGAATAAAGTTGAGTTTGGGCGAAACTCATTTGCTGAGCTCAATTCATTTAATTCCTAGTTTGCCAACCACAGACAGGTCATAATTCCTCGAAGCAGCTCCTAAAGGAAGAAACTTTCGAGGTCAAGCAAGGCACGGTATAGCGTTAAAGGTTTCAGGCCAATCAGTCAACTTATTTTCTATTCAATATGTTAGAAAAGCTGAAATTTTTGTGTTTAAACAATTCTCTTAGTTTGGGGATTTCTATGCAAACCAGTAACGGGTAAATTATTAGGTGCAGGCATTGAAAAATTCTTGCAATAAAGGTCTTTCTAGATATCGACAGTTCTTTCAACAGTGTTACTGCTACGATAATTTAGTCAGTCAATGTTGATTGTGGAGTATATGCGGCCCCAAGGTCATGGCCATGAAATTTTTACTTCTTCGTAGCACTACAGTCCCTCTCGGGTCTTCGCTTCCTGCAAATAGCGCCTCCAAGTGCCTCGGTCCATTGACCGCGTCCTCCAATTTCGAAATCCGAGCAGCGATGAACTGTCTTCATCGACCGAGACAGACCAGCGTTTCCTCGGTTTCCCCACTGGTCTCCAGCGTTCAGTTCTCCCAGCGAATACCTTCATGTGCCCAGCCCATTGAAGCTTCCGCAATCTTTCAATCGTTGAGACCTCCGGTTCGTCAAAAATTTCATACAGCTCATGGTTGTATCGAATTCTCCATTGGTCCCCGTCTAACTTCGCTCCGATTATTCGCCTCAGAGCGAAGCTAGACGAAGATTTGTTACCAAACAGGAAAATCCTATAAACATTCTTAAGCGCAAAGATAGTGAAGACGATTGAAACATGAACACCCTAAGCAGAGGTATCAGTCCCCTTATTTTAAGATCTTTCTAGCAACGAGATATTGGGAGGATTAGCGCGACAGAAGGGCTTGCCGTCTGCACTAAAAAGAGGCAGCTTCTATTAAGTTTAGTAGCCAATTTCAATCCAAGCCACACCCTTCTTCTCTGATTCAAGTTCAGAACCGGTACCAATACCCCTTCAATTATCAAGTAACGGCACTTTTTCTTTAAAAACTTCAAAAGAATACCGTTATTTCAAAATAAATTCTGCTAAGTTTCCTCATTTTTCTCCAAAAGATGAAAAACGTAAAAAAAAATCAGCTGACGAATGAACTAACGAGATCGTATCATTTTTTGTGATTTTAATGAGGGTTGATTAAAAAATTAAGTTAAGTACTTAAAAATTTTTATCCAAAATTATCATTAATTTGAAAAATAAATGGCAAATCAACAAAAGCAATTTTGCCTAATTTCTAGTTGAGCTAATTCATTTTTTAAGGAGCTCGTATGAATTAAATAGGGTTTTCAATAGGTATACAAATTAAAAATAACAGTACTTTTTCTAAAACATGTAACAAGAGTACCGTTAGTCCAAAATCCTGTCAGGAAGGCTGCTATTTTTCGAAATTATTGCAATGAGAAAATCAGTTGAGAAACTTTTGTGAACACGCGAGGGAACTGTGATCACAAAAATTTTTTCTATATTAACATTTTTAGAGCTATCTATAGTTTCAACATAAGGACATTATTAATGGAAGTTATAAAAAAAGTATCGTTATTCAAACAGAAGAATGTTTAGAGTTATTCGCATCGATATATCAGTCGAAGGAAGATGATTTGATAGACTGATAATTGGTAGCTTTTGAATATGCCTCAATTTCTGAATAGCGGTAATTTTAACAACGACACTGATGAAAAAATTGTCAAAAAAACTCCGTTACAATACTTCAAAAATTGCTTCAATGTTTAAATTGGAAAATAACGGTAAATTTCTACGAAATTATCTCATAAGTGCTGTTGTCTGTAGTGATATTTAGGATTCATTCACAAAGTTTTGAAATTTTTTTGGAAAGAGTGGGTAAATAGAATTTTGAGAAAGCAACAGGGCCAAATCGAGGGAAAGCGTTATCAAGGAACTAAAATGTAGAAATTTTAGTGTGGGTTAAATCATTCTTAAAAAAGTGAAATTACGGCAATTCAAGTAAGTTTTAAAGTCTTGGACATTTTCGAAGTTGAAAATAGCAGTAATTGAGTTTCACGAAATTGGACGTATGCCGCAAAATCATCACCAAAATACCAATATTATGAAATAATACTACAGAAATTTGTTATGATTTGGAAATTCTTTGATGGTAGATATAGAATTTACTAATTGCATGCTTAAAAATGTTGTTAGTATCCTTGTGAAAAAATTGCATCTAAGAGTGAAAAAATGAAACACCGTCATATGTTTTCTTATAACGGTACTTCATCTGATGCCAGACATTTGGTCCCAGAAAAATAACGGAAATCTTAAATGGAACTTGTGAAAATCATCATTTCAACCATTGAAGGACGTCTTATAAATTACGAGGGGGCCCACGAGAATTCCTCAATTTTATCGGCGCCATTTTCGTTACACACGTATACATTTTCTCCTGATTACCACAAAAGTACCGTTATAATGAGGCAGAGAATCCAACATTTTTGTAGATAGGAAAATCTTCCTGAAATTATTATTTGAAGCTTCAAGTAACGGTATTCTAAGAGATGTTTTTGTGAATTCGTACTGCGAAAATAACGGTACGTTTCCAGAAACACATTCTAGGAGAATTTTTTTTTAAAACTCACCCGATTTTTTTTATAAGTTTTTTGGCAATTATTTAAGTAGAACGGAAAACGTTGAAGCAAAGAAGGGAGCAAATAGAGAAAGAAAACAGATTGAGAACGACAAAAAGAAAGAAAAGAAAACATAACGGTGCTTTTCCAGGAATTTATTCCAAAAGAATATTGTGTTGGAAAGTCATCACCGAATATTTTTTACGATTTTTTTTGGTAATTGGTAAGTAGAACGGAAAAAACTGTTGAGTAGAAATGGAGTGAATAAAGAAAGAGAAACAGTTTGAGAACGACAATAAGAGAGGAAGAGCAGCGAAATGGAAAGAAAAAGAAGAAAGTGTAAGAGAGAAAAACCAGAAGGATTCTATTTTCGATAAATAATTCTTATATATATGACACGCAAGCCGTAATAAATAGCAACATCACCATTTGCCCTGTATTATCACGGAAGTACAGTTATAAGTGAAAAATTCGATTGTAAGAAATTTTGAGCAAAAGGAAATATCGAATTTATTCTCTGAACTCCTGAGTCTAATAGCACGTATAAGAAGATTTTCGAAAAAAAAGATGCGTTCCAAAATAAACGAGGCTTTTGTCATACATTTTTTTTAGTGGCGCTATCTGTGAATGAGACTGCGTTGGAAATTTACATCCCTCCCTGACTTCCAATGGAAGTTGGTGATATTCGGTTCAGTGAAAACGAAGTTATTGCGTCTAAAGTGACAGTATGTTTGTGTCATCGGTACAAAAATCAGTTTCGAACAAAGAGCTAATATCAAATTTTGTTTTAAAATCGGTAAAACGTCTACCGAAACATTTGAATTGATGAAAACGGTTTATGGCGATGATTGTCTATCTCGTGCCAGAGTTCATGAGTGGTTTACACGTTTCAGAAATGGTCGTGAGGACATAAATGACGATGAACATACGAAATCATCCATCGAAATTGTGCGTGAATTTATCAAAAATGAGGCGAAATCATCGTTGAAATTCATAGAATCGGAGTTGAATATCTCCATAACATCGATTTATCGCATTTTAACCGATCGTTTGGGCTTACGAAAGGTCTATGCACGTTTTGTTACAGTCTTCCAAAATAAACGAGACTTTTGTCATAAAAAATTTTCGATTTTTTTACTAGAAATCTCATTTTAACCATCAATCACTCACCGTATCATCTAATATGGCTCCTTATGACTTCTACCTATTCGGAAAATTGCATTTGGCCATGAAAGAAAAACGCTTTGCGTCCGTAGAGGGCGTTCAAAAGGCTTGTACCAATATCCTGAAGAACATTCCGGTCAATGACCTGAAACAGTCTTTCGAAAAGCTTTTGGATCGCGCAAAACAGTGTATCGAGGCTGAAGGAGACTATTTTGAATAAATAAACTCGAATTTATCAGAACAAAGCTCCTGTCGTTTCTATTTTAGCTTAGTCTCATTGATTTTAGAACACACCTTGTATTTCAAGTCGATTTATGTGCTGAAAGAACTGCCCCAGGATTCAAGGTTGCCAAAGACCGTGTTACTTTACTGCTGTGTGAAAATGCTTCAGGGGATGTAAGAACCTATGATAATTTACCGATCCCGAAATCCAAGAGTACTAAAGGGAAAAACCAAAGATCAGCTAACTGTTTTTTGGAGGGCTAATAGCAAAGCTTGGGTCACTGGTGCCTTATCCCAGGAATGGTTTCATTTTGGTTTTATTGAAAATATCTTACTTCGCAAACGATGGCTTTCAAGGTGCTACTTCTTATCGACAACGCTCCGAGTCATCCTCCCAGTTTAGTTGGGACTAATCCGAATGTAGAGGTGTTTTTTTTTGCCCCCGAATACAACATCATTATTACAAACACTTGATCAAGGGGTGATCGCAGCTTTTTAGGCTTATTATACCAAAAACAGTTTTAACCGAATTTTAAATTCGAGTGAATCCTGTTCAGATGAAACAGTAACGAGTTGCTGGAAGATATTTAACATTGCCGATTGCATTGGTGACATCGATGCAACTTGGAAATCTAGCTCAATCAACGCTTGCTAGAGACAGATATGACCACACGTGGTTGAAAAGGAAAGCACTGTCCCACCATTCTAACATGAGTAAGATGAAATAGTCCGACTAGCACATCAGATTGGTGGTGAAGGATTTGACGATGTGAGACAAGACGAAATTAACGAATTGCTGAATTCCCATGAAGTTATCGAAGAGGAGCAGAAACTCAAGAATCTGAAGAGCCGGGAAAATGCGGGTAAGTATTTTGGCTAGTTTTTATCAATTGGTTTTTCATTCAATATTTTGTATGCAGGCCAACGTTTTTCTTCAAAACAGCTCAGGGAAATTCTAACCATGAGGGACCAACTTGTTCAAAAAGCAATGGATTTGGACTCATCTCTTGATCGACGTTTGTAGTTAAAAAGGGATATCGAGACCGCTTCAAATCCTTATGTGGAAATCCTTAAAGAAGTTGATTATCAGCACAGCAACGTTCAATTACGAGTTATTTCTTTTCATCTACGTCGAAAACTAACAATGGAAAAAACTAACATATACCTACACATTTTTTTATTTTATTTTTTATTTACACACTCTAATTTTAAATAATTGTTTTTTTAATCTTGAATTTCATCTCAATTGTTGCCGTTGTGGAAGGTAACCCCCGTTATTATTATACAGGAAAGTAGACTCAACATTCGCGGATTTAACATTCACGGCAGTTTCCAGGAGCCTAACCCCCGCGAATGTTAAGGGATTACTGTAGTACAGCGCATATTGTTGCATAGTAATACGGGAAAATTCAAACCGCTATAACTTCGTTAAGTAGTATTGGATCTTTTTGAAACTTTCAGGTTAATCCCGTATATAGCCATTTATGTATCAAATTTAATTGAATTTTAGGGTACTGACGCAGCTTTTGAGCGGGCATGGGTGTTTTCAGTCTTACCTGCACAAGATTGGTAAGTCACGGTCCCCCGATTGTCGGTTTTGCCCAGGAGAGGAGGACAATGCCTGCCACGCATTTTTTGCGTGCACAAAATGGGTCAGGCTGCGAAGGAACCTCTACAGGGAGACGGGAGAGCTCACCCCGGATAATATAGTCGCGGTGATGCTCGAATCGGTTGACAAATGGAACCAGATGGCACATTATGCTCGGGCAGTCTTAAAATATAAAAGGAACTCACAGCAGCCGGGGGCGTTGGGGGCTGGGGGGATCGCTTTTCTGGCACTTCCTCTTCCCCTCTCCCCTCCCGCTAGGAAAGGGATCACCCAGCTTGAGGGCGCCTCACGGCGTAACAAAACGAGACCTGGCCCGAAGTAATGTGTCAAATGTTTCCAGGCTGGGTTCGCAGGTCGACCGAGGAGGTGTTTAGTGGATAGTCCAGTCGCCTTCTTGCGAGCATGGGAGTCCCACACTTTGTGCATAAATGGCATTCACCTCCCTACCAGAAAAAGAGTACCATTACGGTTTTATTCAAGAAAATATAAAATTGATAAATCATACTATTACTAACAAAATTGATCGAATATTGACTTCCCACGTATTTTTGATTGTTGTACGCATAAAGGCCTACATTCATAATTTTTGTCAGATTTTTCGTACTAAAGATGTGCAATCATGGGGGGTACGCGAAAATTTCGTACATCATTCTGTTCTTCTTACTGAGAATGCATATTAGCATCTCCAGTTTATTCGTCTTCCTCTGGCAATTTCTCTTCAAGTACATTGATTTCTCCCATTTTATATTAATCCTGCTCATAAAGTCTACTGCTTTATCGTCCTTTCCTTTTATTTAGACAATATTGATATCGTATTCGCTTTGTTTCAATAGCCACAGTTGTAATCTTGGGTTTATGTCTTTATCCCTATTTTTAGTCTGCAACCAATGCAGAGGTTGATGATCTGGGATCAAAAGTTTTGCCCTATATGTATGGACTATAATAGTTAAAGTCCAAAACGATAGTGTGATAACCTCGGTCCCGCGGATCGATATTCCGCAGAGATCTGTCAGCCCTATATAGAAATGTCCCAACCAGCTGATAGGGTTGGTTGACAGATCTCAAAAATTTTTATAATTTTAAAATAACAGTACTTTTGGGTAAAAATTTGAAAAATTGCAGCTCTTCTAAAATCATTTCTGCTAACATTTTTATTTTTTTGGGAATGTTCTGGGAGACAAAATGAACTGAACTGAACGTATGTGATCAGGTAACACGTACCCTTGAAGCAGATGTAGACCACTATTCGTTGAATGGCAACATCTTAATATTTTTTATTTCTACTATCTCCGAAATATGAAGGGTTATTGTTCGCTTAGTGTATGGTTAGAGTATCGAAGATTCCTGGTTCGAACCCTTGACAAGTGAAAGCCTGAAATGGGCTGTTGTGCTAAAGCAAAACCAAAATTGTAAGGAAGGATATATTGATAGATGGGTCGGGTTGGATCAGATGGTGTTATGGGGATCTTGGATGCTTTGTCTCTTTTGTTTGATTTTCTGCCTAATCTAGTTCGTCCCGTATTTGTACGGTACTGGTACGGTTTAGAAGGTAGAGGATTTCCTCGTGGTTGAACTTTTCGATGCTTTTTTATTGTGAATGCTATTTTCAGGAAAATTTTCATTTTAACCTAATGTGACAGGGGAAGTTGAACCATTTTCTAGATTTCGGTACTGGTTTGTTTCTTGTTAATTGCCTAGTTTTCCAAAAGAGCTTGTTGATAATGGATTTCAACGATTTTCCGTCGTCTCTTCTCACGTTTGTCTTCTACCGGTTTCGGATGTGCGCCATCTTCAGTGTCTCTTTTTGTTTTGAGTAGTCTGTATTTGTCAAAGTCGCGCGGTTCTTAGTTATCAATATGGGTTCGTTCATTTTTGTGTGAGCAGGATTCAATTATATATTTATTTTCATTTTCTACAGATAGACCAATTCGTGATTTGGATATTCAAAGAAATTATCATATACCTAAATATATTCCCTCATTTATAGAGATACTTATATGTAAATTCAAAATTTCCTTGACCAATACTAAATACTAATAATATCCGTGATATTGATAAAACAATTTGAACAAACTAATGATAAATAAAACTTCCTAACTCCAGCATTTTTTTTAAGATTATTTTTAAACACTATCTTTGTCTTTTTGTTTTTTTAATGGGAAAATTAATTAGAGAAAAAAATATAACTCTTACCGTTTAAAATGATCGCGTATCCTATCCTCACGTACAATTTCGGGTTGATTTGAAACCCAAAGATGTCGAGTCTCCCGTACCATTTTGCTTTGAGTTCCACATGGAGACGACAATACTGTATTCCACAGGGTGAGTCCTTTTAGGAATTATTTTATTTTTAACTTTATTTCTTATTAGATTTGTTTTTCATTTATCAGTAGACAGATTTTATAGAACTTTTTATATTTATTTTTCTCTGGTGTCTTATTAGGATTTTTTGAGAGGGTTCTATTTTTTGTTTTTCTTATCCTTTCTGTGTAGATCCTTTATTATGTTTTCTTTTTATTTTTTCATAGTTTTAGTTTGGTAAAAGTGATGATGGTTGAGAGGCGGCGAGTTAAGGTGATATTTCTATTTAATAAAGAATGATAAAAGATTGGGTTTAGAAAATTTGATGAGATGTGAAGGGATTTTGTATAATTTTTTTTTTGTAAAACGATTCCCTCAGTCACATTTTCTATGCTAGGAGTACATATATGTAAGTCGATGTATTATGTTACAGCAATAGAAATGATAGTAGTGCGGTTGCTATCTTTCTTGCTTGAATGCGGGAAACCTGATAAAAGTCCATCCCGTGATAGTGTTCCAAGCATAAAAGATACCACGATTTTTTCTTCTTCCAGCATTATCATTCCACACATGCTACATAATATCATACATACATGTATGTACTCATCTAGATAACGGAGAGAGATAAAAGGAAGGGGATTATGATCATTATGACTGTAAGGTTTTTAAATATATTAAATTATTATTCCGTGTTGTTTTTTTTCTGATATATTATTTTGATATACGTGGCGGGTTTTTAAAGGGGGGTAGATATGTGGGGAGTGGTGTTGGTTGTGTGTTCGCGCCGCGATTATAATTCGAATCCAATCGAGACGAAAACGATAAAATTATACACGAGGCATTGCACGAACAACGGAACGGAAAAGCGTATAAGAGGACGCAGGGTGTAGCGTGCAGAGCAGGGCCACAGCAGAAAAAATTTTTATATATATGGATTTATGTATATATAATCATCATTGGACCGAGGAGATAGTTGGCGCTGTAAAGCTGCTATTGCTGATGGTGCTTGCTTGGCTCTTTAGTTGTTTTTTTTATAATTTAGCAATGCCACCCAACATTGTTGGAGGATCACGAAACACGATGCTGATGTTGACTACGATGATGATGATAATGGTGTGGTAGTTGTAGTTTGTGCCGTTTCTGCTTTCTTGCATTCTGCGCCTCGGCTATATTGCTTTTGGCTCCGTAGCTGGTTTTGCTTCTTGCTAGTCGAATGATTTCACAACTGGCTAAATTTCACACAGCACACATAATCACACGTATGTTTATTTCGCTCTTTATCACTCCGCCGTCACTGTACCTTCGTTCTATCTCGTTCTACCCCGTTCACACTATACAGGAAATTTATTTTATTTTTCCTTCGGCCGACGTGTATCTTTTCCCACGACCATACCGCGCGTTTCCCCGACCCAGTTTTCTATATATGGCTTTCCGAGCCACACTCTATATACCGAACGCACAATAAATAACTTGTTATGTACACTGCGCGATTCGAGCGGATTTCACACACGATAGTGGTAGTGGTTCGTATATAAGTGCGCGCGCAATCTACACTCGAGCTCAAATGTAATTCGGACAGCAGTTTGAACGTAGAACGTGTACGTACATACGGAGAGCAAGGTGGATGCCATAGTTTTTGCACCCCACATCATTAAAAGGAAGGCACACATCCCTTAACCGGGGCCCGGGCTTTTCACCTAAAACAACTAAAACACACATTTTTCCACCGTTTCCACGTTCCAAAATTAGCGAGAAAACTTCACCAGCAGCTGAAAATATATTAGTGAAGCCTGTAAGGCTGCCTCCTGCACTATTACTTGTATCTTTTCTCATTTTCAACCCCCGTCTAAAAAAAGTTGTGATATAACGTTAACATGTACCGAGATCCGAAATAGTTCGGGAGTTATCACAGGGAAAACATGTTAGTTCCCATCTTCTGCACACCACACTATATATAATATGTTTTGTGTTCTATTGTTACTACGCCACTATTTCTAGTTCGTTACTTTCTTCCCGGATAGATATTTCTATTTTTTTTTAATTTTCTCAGCGTTGTTGCACACTTTTCTCGATTGCTACTACTGCTTTTGCTATACAGTTGGGGCTGCTACTCGTGGTCCGAACCAAGTATTATTTCGTTGACTATACATGTAGATATTCCGTTCAACCCAGCGCTATGGCCGTAGTTTTCCGTTTCGAGATTAGAATATCAGCATTTTTTTTATTCCATTCCAGCTAGCCCCACAAAGACGCGATTCGCGAAAAGACGGACGGCAACACAAAACGATAATCGCGCGCGCGAGTTTTTCCACTGATTAGGGAAGAAAAATTAGTCCGCGAATTATTTGGCTTTACTAACGACAAAAGCTTGTTAATATTGTTCGTTTTAATACGAAATAAGATTCTGGTTTGGCTAAAGGATTACTATATGCTGTCCTTATACAAGAGGAAGACTTGAGTTCTTCTGTCGGCAAACACTGATTTTATTATGCAACGATATGAATGATTTCCCAGCCTGTGCCTGTGTCTAATGTGTGTAACAAGGGCTATCAAAGCCAGAAAGGATTCATCAAAAATTAACGTTTAGAAGGGATATTTCTCAAATTGTGCCATCGTGTTTGATTATTTGAGTCCTGTATGCGGCATACCCGTCAATAAGGACATTTTCTGCATAGTTCGCATATTTCTAATGCATACGTAAGCATTCATCGGGTAGTACCTAGCAAATAGTTGATATATCTTTGCTAGTTCCCTAGTATTGTGCAGCTCCTGAAAGAGCTCATTTGGGGCTGATTTTCCATCGAAGCTACTGCGCCTGGGTCCAACTCAGCTCCGAGCTTTTTCATTTCAACATTCCAATTCCACAGCCCGCGAGAATAGGAAAAAAGGCCAAGCAAGCAGGAAGAATTGCAACATTGGCAGTCTCTAGCTATTAAGGTTTACACGTTCGAATATGCTGCCAAAGATGGTTTGTTACTCTTTTTCTTCGCTTCACTATTTAAAGCGATTATATTGGCGGCCATTGCTATTAGACGTACATACATATATGCATAAATTCATGTTTTCATAGCCCGTTGCTATCTTATAACTACGGTTATAGATAGAAAGGCTAGGCTGGCTATATAAAGAACACATCGTCCAAGACCAAATGAAACGGTATAAAGCTTTCGGTATATGATGATGAATGTGATATGAGGCGAACAACGCAGCAAAACACTTTGGGGATCATTTTGGAGCGACTGAGATAGTCCGACTTGGAGCTGTATAGAGTCTATATGGGGACAAGAAAAACGTTTATTTTTTCTCTTCACATTTTTCGAACGAGGTCGACTACATATGCCGTGTTAATGCGCGTGAATGAGAAAGCGGCACTTGCTGAAGGTATTTGCTCAACAAAAAAGTTAAAAAAAAACGCGTGCTCGCTTTCGAGAGGGGGAAGCTCTATCTTTTTATACCAAAACCAGAACGCATCGATTTTTTTTATAACAAACTTTTCATGTCGCTACCCGTTGCTCATCATTGCTGCGGCTGCTGGCGCTGGTGCTCCATGCTTTCGTCCGTCTCTGCTTCACGTCTTTCGAATATGGCCACGTACTTATTCGCGTTTGTGTATATGCTCCACCAACCAACACAACAATTCACTAACCAAAAAAATCATTTATATAACCGACATCTTGCACATAAGATACCAAATATATATTTATATACGCGATACGGATGGCACTAACACTTGTACACTGCCTCGAGTACCGCGCACCAAAATCATCCTTACTCCACATACAGCTCCAACGGCGTGCTGGAGCGAGGCGCGACGGGCAACACGTACGTACGGTTTTAACACACACTCGAGCTCAACATGCTATATACTCGCTCGCAACTCCAATCTACTCGAAAACTCAAATATCTAAAACGGAACGTATCTTGCATGAGACCGCGCGCGCGCAAGCGCACTATAAGACTATTATAACACACTCTACCCAGCAATATGGATGACAAGATGGTTGGGAATTTTTTCTTCCTGTATATTTGAGTTGGCAAGCAACTTGGCTCTGGTATTTGGTCTTTACACTAGCGCGACAAGGACGGGACAATATTGGCTGCACCGCTCTTACACAAGCGGTAATTTTCTTGATGTTAATATACTCGCTGTATACATGTGTGGATATGTGGCACCGCGTATGCTGGGCTCTGACGAAGATACATCTCATGATGAACGCAACTGCGGCTGGGGCGCACGAGACGCGACACCGCCACTACCGCACACTCCCGTACTACTCCGTACCGCACACAACCAACTCCCCACCACTTTTTCTTCTCCGTTTACTTCTTTTTTTACTTTATTGTATGTTTATATATATAGATTTTTATTCCCCATATACATCATCCAACTGCTACTTTTCTCAATTCCAGAACATGATTTTTTTTCCTTTTTCTTCTTTTCTATTACATTTATCTTTAATTTATTCAATTCCTCATTTTGAAATATTCATTTTAATTCAACATTATTATCAGCCATTATAAATAAAATTATTTCCCTTCAATAATCTAATTCTCAATTAAATCAAATATATATTAAAGGAAATTCTTTTTAATTTTCCACCTCACCTTTTTTTCCAACGCCGATTTAATTCACTGTAGATACTTTGCATATTATTTTTAATTCCACGCACAACAGAACTTTCCGTTTACGGAAAAAACTCACGCACGCACTATTTTTGAATTTTCTTTCCTTTTTCAAGATTTATTTTAATTTTATTCTCTTTTGTTATTTTCGTTATTCACTCTTTTTCTTCATTATTTCTTATCTTTTCTTCTTCATTTTCGAATAAATTTTTATTTTTTAAAAATCAACGAACACTCGCGATAATACACTTTTCATCATCGTTATCACTTTTTCTTCATATTTCCATTTGCGGGATATTGAATTGATTTTTTCCTTTTTTAAATAATTTTTTAAATTTTCGTTGCGGGATAAAACTCAATCGATTTGAAATTTTGTCGTGAAAGATTAAATACACTGGGATATTTTGTTGCTATTATGATTTTTATAACGGCGCAGACAAGTATAAGAATTATTGATTAGGATATTTTTTTATGTTGCTGTAAAAATTAAAAATTAATTATTTATATTTTTTTTAAATCTATTCGTGACGAAAATTCTAAGATATAAATACAAAAGCTCTTTTTGAGATAAAGAGAGACAGAGAGTTGGAGCATCATCCTAATTTTTCCTATTCCATCGTTTCATCGGTTAAAATTATCCTCAATTAAAAAACTGCAACTAATACTCGACAAAATAATAAATCAGTAATTCATCCTATTTTATCCTTTTCATTTCACCACTTACAAAAATAAATGAGAAAATCGTATTTTTCAACCGAATAAAAAAAACTTATTTTTCCTGCTGCTATCAAATATCGTTAAATCGATCAGAGAGATTCCCAACATGTGTGAGAAAATAAATTAAACCTATTTCAATTGAATAAATATATCCAATAATCCACAATTAATCCATAAATCGGGGAGTGAAGGAAGGAAGGAAGAAAGAATATAGAGATACTGGCGAATTTCTGTATCTGTGGTGTTTCGTTAATTCTTTTTGAATTTTTGTGTTTTTTTTTGTTTGTTTAGATTAAGCGGATTCATTCGGTTTGACTCAATACCTTAAGGGATGTCGGCTGCTCGGCATTTTGTTTCCCACAGGAGAGTGCAATACATCCTTTAATGTTTTTCTTTTTTCCTTTTTCTCTTTCGTTTTTATCGTGGCGGTGCTAGGCTAGGCATATTCCTTCCTAAACGATGTGCTTTCCTTTTTTGGTTGGTTGGATGACGTGAAATGAGTCCTTTTCAGTTCTTCTTGTGGTTGTTTTATAAAATTCTGTAATGAGAAACAAAAGAAAAAGTGAGATTTAATAATAATAGTTGATAAACAATGTAATATTTTGTTTTAAATAATACGAATAATACAGGGTTATCCATTTCGTGGTAGGAAAGTATATCCCTGCCATTTGACATCTGTCAGAATTAAATGTCATCCAAAGCGTGTTTTGTTTTTAGTTGAAGATTTGCCATTTAGAAATATGGATCGTTTAACAGTCGAAGAACGCGTTAAAATCATTAAATTTTATTATAAAAATGGTGATTCTGCTGTATCAACATTTAGGGCTTTACGAGCCGATTACGGTCGACATAATCGACCTACACAGCAAACATTTTCGAACACAGTGGGATAAAGAGACTGGATCGGTTATTGATATTGCAAGGCCTGTGCATCATCGCAACATTCGTTCTGCTGAAAATAACGCTGTCGTTGCTGAAAGTGTGGAGGAAGACCCGAATTTGTCTTGCGGCTCATTCTGGCGGATTTTGCATTTGGATTTGCATCTCCATCCGTAAAAAATCCAACTCACTCAAGAACTTAAGCCTCAAGACCATAAACAACGCAGAATGTATGCGAATTGGGTGATTGAACAACAAGCCATTGAAAATTTACTTTAGTGATGAGGCTCATTTTCCGCTCAGTGGTTACGTAAATAAACAGAATTGCCGCATATGGGGGTCTCAAAACCCTCAGGTGATCGCAGAAAGGCCTTTGCATCCGGAACAAGTGACCGTTTGGTGTGCATTATGGTCTGGTGGTGTTATAGGCCCGTATTTTTTTGAAAACGATCAAGGAAGAGCCATTACAGTCAATTCTGCCCTCTATGGACGGATGTTAGCCGATTATTTTTGGAGAGAAATCGAAGATTATGATCGGGAACCGATGTGGTTCCAACAGAACGGAGCCACAAGCCACACAACACAGGCTAATCGAGCACTTTTGCAAGAGAACTTTTCAGGACGCATAATTTCCAGATTGAGTGATGTCAATTGGCCCGCAAGATCCTGCGACCTAACACATTTGGATTTCTTTTTATGGGGCTATGCGAAAGATCGTGTTTACGCGAACAATCCTCAAAATCTTGAGCAATTGAAAACCAATATTCGTGAAGTTATGGCCGAGATATTGACGGAAATGTGCTGAAAAGTCATTGAAAATTACCTCAAAAGGATTGAGGCCTGTAAGAGGCCCCGTGAAGGACATTTGGATGATGTTGTATTTCACGTATAATGGCAAAGTTTAGACTTTATATTAAATAAAAAATGTTGTTTCCAGCTGAATATTTTCTGTGTTTTCTTTAGCTTTACTTTCCCAAGCGTAAAATGGATAACCCTACATATTGAACGCCTTTGAGCGGTGGGTCCTGAGGCGAATAATCGGAGCGAAGCTAGACGGAGACCAATGTTGAATCCAATACAAGCATGACGTTAAGGTAGTTTTTGGAGCCGGAGGTTTCAACCATTGTAAGACTGCGAATGCTGCAATGGATTGGCCAAATGAATCGTATGGACGAACAAAGTATATCCAGAAAGGTATTCGTTGGGAGAACTGAAGATCGGAGACCAATGGGGAAACCGAGGAAAGGCTGGTCTGACTCATTCAACGAAGGCAGTTCATTGTTGCCCGGATTTGAAAATTGGAGTACACGGTCAATAAACCGAGATAGTTGGAGGCACTATTTGGTTAGGAAAAAACCACATACCAGTGTTCCAAAATTAGAATCAGAAGCAAAGAAGTATGTTGGGAAAACAGCCAATCCAAAAACAGTTAGAATTGTGCTTAGAAAGCATCAGTAATATCGAAAGCCATCTGTAAGGAAGGCCAACATGCATAAACAATGGAATTGCCAGAAACATCTTTATGTTGAATAAAAAGTTTTGTTTCCATCTGAATATTTCATGTGTTTTCTTCAGCTTTACTTTCCCAAGCGTAAAATGGATAACCCTATAAAATATATTTATTCCTGTGAAGTACTATAAACTATCAGGATTTATTTCAAAATCAATTATTCAATTTTATCAAAAATTAAAAAATTGAAGCAGGAAGCCATTTTGAATTATTAGAACCATTTCAATGTACCTTAAAGTATGTATCTCAGTCGATTTTAATTCAACTGACGGAAGCAAAACAAGAAATAATTCAAAGTCAAAAGCGCTTTAATCAATACTAATCGTTATAAATTTTAAAAGAATATAAAGCAAATTCCAAACAAGAAACATACAAAAACTTAATGGTTAAACACATTTTATCAAAAAAACTATAGCAAATTCAAATTAATTAAGATTATTACATATATGTATTATGATTTGATTGGAAAAAGGAGAAAAAACCAACCTACACTATTCAAAATTATTTATAATTTTAACACAAGAGTGAACTTTTTTCTTATACCTAATAAGTTACAACCTAATTCTAATGAAATTCAACCAAAAACTTTATCTTATACTAAAAAATTATATCACAATATTCCTACGCGTTTAACCTTATCTCTAACCTATCCCTAATTTTTAACACAAACAAACAACAACACTAAATGTAGTAGCAATAATGAGCTGAAACTTAAAATCTAAGTAACGAAAAATACAAAAACAAGACATAAACACGAATCATTTAGACATTCTCATTCAGCCACCAATACCTAGATTGCTCCGTTTCAGCTCGAACTTCTTCTCTTCTTAGCACTACAGCCCCTTTCGGGCCTTCGCTTCCTGCAGATAGCGTCTCCAACTGTCTCGGTCTATTGACTGCGTCCTCCAATTTCGAAATCCGACTAGCGATGAACTGTCTTCGTCGACCGAGTCAGACTAGCGTTTCCTCGGTTTCCCCACTGGTCTCCGGCCTTCAGTTCTCCCAACAAATACCTTTTTGGGTATCCGTTATTCGACCACACGATTTATGTGGCCAGCTCATTGCAGCTTCCGCAATCTTACAATCGTTGAGCTCGATCAGCTTCAACGAATCTACCAAAGTAGTATCTCCATTGGAATTATTGGTCTCGTGAGCTCAAATTCGGAGGATATTTTTTATCTTCTTATCGGTGGCCCGTCGATATATGTGATATATGATTGGGACATCATCAGAATCAAAAACATATCGATTCATGTTCAAATACATGAATGCTTGTGGAGGAACGAAGCCAGTAGCGAGGCAAGTCGTAATATACCCGTCTGTAGGGTGGAACGGCTATGAAATCCATGGGTTTTCACTCACAGGTACAGATCTTGCGATATGATATCGAAGAAGTTTCAATATGAAGATATCGACTCTTGTCACTTTTGCAGTTTGATAAATTCTTCTATTCGATATATAATGCTTCCAATCCGCCTCAGGCTTTCTGTACAAACCAGTACATGCACGGACATTTCCTTCCGAAATCTCTTAGTTTTTCCATAGTACTAGCACTCTCTACCAGATCTGACATCCATATGTCTAAACTGGGCTAAGCACGGTCTTGTAACAGATAATTTTGACTTTTTGATCAATGTATCTGGAATGAAAGAGTCTTCGTAGGGCCATGACTACTTTTTGTGCCTTACTGAGCATGATTTTGACATGTTCAGTATAGTACAGATACTGATCGAGATGAACACCGAGGGATCGAACACAGGATTTATGTGGAACCCGTTCTGAACTACCCTCGCCAGCCATGATGTGGAAATCCTTCCAATTACGTTTCAGGTCTTGACTGACCCCCTACAGCGTTGTCCGAAACATGATTGTTCGCACTTCTTTGCGCATGTAGATTTTCATTTGCCAATTGTCAGTGTACAGCTGCACATCATTGAACATTTTTGGAGAATGCTCTGAACTATTGTAGCTTTTCGGTCTACCGTATAGATGATCAGATCATCAGCAAACGCTACCAATGATGGCGTTGGCGAGACATTAAAATCAAAGCCGTTTAATAGCTTGCGAATGAATATTGAAATAAGCAGCTGCTGTAGACAATTCAAGACCTTGAATCCGCACATTGCTATCAGTTACAACAAACGATTTCCCGTATAACACATTACACATCATTGCGACAAGGTGTCTGGGGAACTTGTCCTGAAGGAGTTTAAAAACTAGTCCATCTAACCACAGCGTATCGAAGGCTTTCTCCATATCAATGAGACATGCTCCAACGCATTGTCTATCATTTAGTTTCCAACAGATGTCTGAGGTTACTTTCGTTATTGCATGTTTGGTCGAATGCCTGGCACGAAAACCAAATTGGCAATTCGGCATCAACTCATATTCCTCAATGTGGGCGTTTAATGCTTTGTTGATTTTAGGCAGCAAGCTAATTGGGCGATAGCTTTCCGGGCACGAAGATTCTTTTCCTTTCTTCAAGATCGGAAATACCTTAGCCTTTTTCCACTCATTTGGGAAATATGAATTGCTCAACATGTTTTTGAACAATATGCAATAATTCCCTAATAGCAAACTCAGGCAAATGTCGGAGAACCACATTTGGAATACCATCAGTACCACATGATTTCTTGTTGTTTATATTGCGAAATATGAAACACAAGTCTTCATAGCTGACAAAATAATCAATAAGATTCAAGCTCGGTATGAGGTCATAGTTAACGTTTCATTGAAATGAAGAATTGATTGGCCGTTCAGGCTTGATTTGAAGTCGGAAACTTTTGCTTCAACGACCTGTGAAAATATTTCATTCCCTCTCTCAGGGTTTGATAGATGAACCAATTCAAAATGTGTTCCAATCAGGGCAAGTTTATGCAATCCCTCACATATAATCCTGTTCCCATTTCTATCCGGAGTCGTACTATCAATTTCGATACTAATGACTTCAAGATTCGATTTCTACACTCGAGACTTCTTACGGAATATGCTATTCACTTTCGCCATCTGGGTACCCCTCAATATTCCCGCCCATTGATTGCTGACCTCACTCCTGAAGTGTGACCGGATAAAGTTCCGGACATTCTTCAGGTGTAATATCAACAAAGCCAACGAGGGCTGGTTGTAATCCAAAAATCGTCGATAAATATTGTTGACGCGTGTGAGAAGGCTTTTCAATCTTTTCAACCTTGCGATGGTTGGTGTTTCATATCCTTCCATATTGTTCCGATGTTTAATCTTGGGAACGACTTTCTCAATCGTTTCCAACTTCAGCTTCTCTAACTTCGACAAATAGAGACCTATTTCATCGTTAGTTAGATTTCTGCCATTAGGTACCATTGAGCAAGAGTTGCCATCGTCAGAAGGGGGACATTGCTTCTGATACTCTCGATTAAACTTCTTTTGAAACTTTCCCCAGTTTGTTTTTTTGAAATTCAACCGATGATTTTCATGTTGGACTGGAATGAGGAAGAAATCATCCTTTGATGATTGATTTCCATTACGATTGCGTTATGGTCGCTATCATAAGGAAGCACCTGCAGTTTACGTTGAGGACTATTAAAGCTGAAATCAAGTCTTGCTCCAGCAATGCAGAGGTCCAAATATGAATTTGTCCTAGGGTATGTTGGGAACTCCGACCCATATAGATTGCACCTGCATTCAATTTGGTTCTCTGTTATCCACAATTTCAGGAATACACCTCTTGGATTATTTTTGGCGTTCAGCCATGATGTATGCTTAGCGTTCAGGTCACCAGGAAGAATATAATAATTATGCAGCCAGTTCAATTCGAGTATTTCAAACAAGGAATCGAGCTCCTCCTTGAGCTTGAGAACAGTTCCACCAGTTGCATAGGCAGAGATAACGAAGAGGTTAACCCCACCTGGCAGTGAGATTTTGGTAACGGACACTTAAAGAGATTCAAAGCTTTTGAATTCGACTTTTTCAATATTTTGGAAACAATAGGGTCTTCGAACCAATATCCCGGTGCCACCTCCCCCGTCACCTATTACCCTATCGTTTCTTACGAATTCAAAATCCTTGAATATCATGAAGTGCCATGAATTGAGGTGGGTTTCGGTGAGAAACATGATGTCAGGCTTTTGCTTAACAATGAATTAAAGGAGATAATCATGCCGATGTCCAGTAACAATGGAGTTTACGTTGATCAAGATGAGATGAATCCTATCCATGGGAACGTGACTGGATGACAAATTATTTTGAGGCATTTGAAACTCCTAAACGCTGAAAAACAAGATTAATTTTCGTATCTTGTTTATCGATTCCCTCTGATAGAGAATTTAATTGCTGTAAAATTTTTAGAAGCAGTTCAATATTGCCACTTATATTATTTACACTATTTACCACATTTTCTGCTGGTTCTCTAGCGGCGAATGCAAATGATACTCCGGGCTTGACCAAGTTCGGAGCTAAGACACTGCGGTGTAGTTGTGTTTGCTTTGGGACAAATTTTACTCTCGCATCTTGATATCGGGAGCATCCTCGATATGATGCCGGGTGACAAAAAACAACGCAGTTAACACAGTATAATTTCTCTTTTGGCTCCGTCTGAGCCAATTTGCACTCACCGGGAGCATGCACGTCCTTGCACTTGACGCATCGGTAATGCACGGGGCAGTTGGCAGCCGAATGCCCAAATTGTTGACAGCGATAACACTGGTTGATTTCTCGTTTCTGGAGGCGTACCCACCTCACCACTCGGAAATTCAAATATCTGATTTGTTGAAGAGCACTCAAAACCGAAGGTGTGCGGCTTTCAATGATCACCACAGGACTACCACGAGCGAACGGACAGGTAGAAATCTTAATGGAATACTTGTAATCATCATGTACTGGCGAAACTTAGCGTTGATGACCCTACGAAATGGTACAAACATGTACCAAAAGTTCAACAAGTGATAAATTCTACCTATCCACGCAGTACTGGCGTAACACCATTTGAACTGCTAGTGGGTGTAAAGACGCATACCAAAGAAGACCTGCAAATCAAGGAATTACTTGAAGAAGCAATGATCAGCTGTTTTCAAGAGGAGAGACATGATATACGGCGACAAACGAAGGAGCAGATCTTGAAGGACCAGTCCGAAAATAGAAAAGCTTACGATCTACGTAGAAAACCAGCAACGCGTTATAAAGTAGGCGATTTGGTGGCTATAAAGAGAACGCACTTTGGAGGGGCTTAAGTTAAAACCAAAATATTTTGCCCATATATTGTAAAAGAATGCAAAGCCCATGATACCTGTGACGTTATTCGAGAGAATAAAGGCGATAGTCCGAGGCAGCCAAGTAAATGCGCAGATTACGAGTATCTGAAGCAGTGGTCCGCATGTTCCGAATCTGACGATGATGATGCATTCGGGTCGAACTCCCTGCAGGATGGCCGAATGTGGGAAAGAGATAGAGAACAACACGACGCTGTGGCCCAGCTTTGCGATAGGTTGAGTCAGTCGACAACGAGACTGTGTGAAAGACGAACGACGAGCTTAATAAGTTTTTTATATCATTATGTTATCTTTCTTTCAATAAATTTGTCTTTAGTTTAAAAAGCTGTAATTAATTCCCACATAAAATTACACATATTTGGCTTTATTGAAAAACGTACAACCAATCTTTACGTCAATAAAAGTAAGACAACTCGCTCCTTAAATCAATACAATTTGGCACAACAGTTTCGCATGTTCTTTACATATAGGAGTATTACAGCTGAAGCAGCCATTGATAGTCTTCCTGTCTTTGTTCCTTGGACATAATGAACATCTTTGTGATTTTATATCTCGTAGCATGTGTAGATTGCCTTTCTATTTCCTGATATGGCCTTCAAGCAATGAAAGTCCCAAGCGCTTGCTAAATTCCGTTCTAAGGTTGGTCTTATTCTTCTCTATACAGTTGTTTGTTTGACACACGATGAAGGAGTTTATACCAGCATGGTTTAACATTGAGAAAAACACCGTTAGAGGCCAGCGTTTCCTGTTACGGGAAACATACGTTCGAGCCAATTCATCGACAACATCAACGCCGCTTTTTGTCGAGTTATAAAATGTTATAATAGTCGGTTTTCTTTGATCACCAGTTTCTAGATCTACATCGTTATCATGATGTAAGGAAAACATCATATTTACGCACTTACATGGCTTTGCAACGTAAGAAACAATGGTAATATCTTTTTTGAAATCCAAAAAGAGAAGATTTTTCTTCACGTTAAGCCTTGAATTGAGATGGAAGACATGCTTTCTTCAATCTAAGTGTACCAACAGTAGCCAATTTTGTGGCTCTGGAGCAAGTTTTTAGCAACTTCGCAGCTCATGAAGAAGTTATCTATGGTGATGTTCCTTCCAGATCCTGATACACATCTCATCAAACGATCTTCTACCACAAACGGCTTATTACTAACTGTATATGGGCTATTGTCAGGCTGTTTCCCGCAGTATATTTCCAAATTCAACGTATAAAACGTTTTGTCATCTGCGAGAGCATAAATTTTTAACCCATATTTTGCCGGTTTCGAAGGAATATATTGACCAAACGAGCGTTTTTCTCGAAAAATTACTAGTTCTTCATCAATCGTCGAATATTCAGACGATGTATATGCATCCTGGCAGGTTTTAATGAACATGTCAAAAATATCTCGAATTGGTATCAAGCGATCTATACCAGCTCTTGCCGTTCGAGTTGATGCATCATCAAATATCAAACTGGTGACCAAGAATGATAACCTTTGTCTAGACATCGTTTGTCTGAATATTTCGACTCCAGTACCATCGTTACTACACAAAGTGATTACACTTTGTCTGTTGGACCTAAATAAGCCTGCCAAAAACCAAAGTCCAAAAACGGCTTTCAATTCTTCTTTGTCAGTTTCCTTATTTGACTAAGTGGAAGCATTGTTAGCGAATCTCAAAGAAATCTTCTGGTTGGTATATTTCAAAACCATATTCATAATTGAATCTTCTGTCAACAGACAACCAACGTATTTAGACGAAATCAAAAACATGATGCAGATACTTAATCAACGTAAAGCACCTAGACATGACACTATTACAAACCAATTGATTTCTTGGCTACCAGACAACATTTTACAAACACTTACTGACATTATTAATGCAATATTCCGTTTGCGACAGTATCCCAAAATATGGAAATCAGCTGTTATTATTGTTTTTCCGAAACCTCAAAATGACCTACAATTTCCACAAAACTGGAGACCCATCTGTCTCCTCACATCGCTGTCGAAAATTGTGGAAAGGGTGATTCTACACCGACTTAATGAGGTTGTATCCGACAAAGATATTATACCAGAAGAACAATATGGCTCCAAAGCTAAACACTCTACTGAACTCCAGTTATTTAGTGGTCCAACACATCAGAACAGGCTTAAATCGCAGGAATTCGACAGGTCTAGTTATGTTTGACATAGCTAAGGCTTTTGATAAAGTCTGGCATGCAGGACTTATCTTCAAAATGCATCAAATCAAAATGCCACTGCAGCTCACTCAAATTATTGACTGCTTCTTGGAAAGCACAACATTCTGTGTCAGAATTGACAAACAACTCTCTCGCCTAAGACCAGTTTATGCTGGAGTTCCTCAGGGCTCGCCCATCTCATCGGTCCTATACAATATATTTACTGCGGGTTTTCCCACTCTGTCTCCAAAAGTAAAACTATCACTCTACGCTGATGATACCTGTATATTTATAACAGCACGAAAAGCAAGAGTCATCACTTCAAATTTGCAACGATCAATAAATATTTTATTGGAATACTTTCGTAAATGGAAAATTACGATTAATTCTGACATAACACAGGCCCTATTCATCATAAGGAAAAGATTACAAACTCCACAGAGACTAATCGTTGACAATGAAACAATAGATTGGACACCAATCTTGGAGTAAGATTCGACAGAAGCCTCACATTGAAACACCGCATACAAAATAAACGAGGACACTGCATTAGACTTATCTCCTCTCGTCTCCTCCTCCCAATCATTAAATCGAAAAGACTTCGCCTTTAAAATCGATTGCTCATATTCAAACAAATTATTCGACCGACGCTTTCTATCAGACGACAAAGACTAACAAAAAAGCACACCAGTCCTTCAAAATTAGAATTATTAGAAAGATCTTAAGAATTTCAAGGCACATTAGAAACACTGACATATACAGGGACATAAGGCTTGAGACGGTTGAAAAATACGTACGTGAAAAGGCACTGAAACTCTTCGAAAAAATTGAAAACCATACTAATAGTACCCCTGACATTCCTTCGAACTGTTCGTTCCCAACCATCCGCAAATAGCTCTGTGCAAATTTATTTCCTAAAATGATATAATGACTGAAACTGGCTAAGGAAGGTAGATGGATACTGAATACTCAAAGAAATGAGGGATTTAAGGTGCTAAATTGCACTAACTCCACACCCCCCAATACATTCCGCGCTAAACTATTTTTTTTATTCCTCCTGAAGCTACTCCCGTTCCTCTAAGATTTCAAAGATTCTTGAGGGTGCAGTTCCCCATTAGGTAGAAGAACCTTAAATTTTTTAAGGAAGGTAGTCATGTGGGGTGTCAAATGAAAGGTCTGGATGGGAATTTTACAATACATATCTTAAACTTGCGCTATTTGCATCCAGGGGAGATATGTAGCTATTTACACGTATTTCCATTCAAACATTTATGAATTCCAGTTTTGTATTGGACTACTTTCTACTAGGTCCTATTTGAAGTACACGGAAATTCAATAATGGTAAAAGATAGTTCCTGTTATAGAGAATTTTTTTAAATGTCAAATCGGTTAGTTAGCATAATGAATCCATCCGTAAGACAATATTAATTAGTAAGGTTTTATACGGGACACACTGGACTATCAGAACTAATTCGTAATCGATCGTTTTATATTAAGTACACCACTCTATAGTCTCCTACCCTGCATAGTGTTAGATGATATCGGCATTTTTTCTATATTTGATGGGAAAACTTAGGATTTGTGATTTCTTCCTAATCAATGATAGGAATCATCCTTTAGGAAATAAGCCAATTTTTCTGACAACATTCGAGGTACCTTACCTTCTCTTCTGCGCTATTGGTCATGTTAATATCAAAAATATTTCAGGAAAGATTTGAAGGGTTTAAGAGGACTTCAAATTTTGAATGAGTTCTATGGACATAAAAAGGACTTTTTAATCAAGGAAGCGCAGTGTAATTGGACGATAGCATTCCTGGTACGACAACCATTTCTTGGATTTGTTTAAATCGACCGTGAATCGAAATTAAGAGCGCAAAATTTCTTTGTTTCTTAATATATCTATAGCACGGTATATATTTTCAATCAAACAAAGATCATACAAAGGGTCAAAAAATTTCCGTAGCCATTAAGTCAAAATAACCAATTTAAAATTCCAACTGCGCAATATTGACTACAGCCCATATATTTTTCCATTGTTATTTCCTACTTTTATGTGAAACCTTAAACAACACAAAAATATGAGACCTGGTTTTAACTGAAGGTATGACTAAACCTATTTTACGAACGATTTTTTAGGCCTTTTTTTACCGTAATCTTATCAAAGTCTGATACGAAACAACAGGTCTCCTACACAAATGGTCTGATAACAATTATCAGATATTAGTTTTATCTTATCAATGGTTTTTTTAATGTTCATTTTCAGCATACGAGTACAACGTAATGAATTAAAAAGTAAGAATTTTCGTATAAAATTGTACACTTTATTGTTACAAATAGTGTAAGTACAGAATTAAACCTGATTTGAATTATATTAAAAATAAAAAAAATAGGCAATCAACAAGTATTCAACCAAAATGAAATAAATGAAAATTTCTCACCAAAAGCTATTACGTTGTCCGAACAATAATGCGTGTATTTAGTCAATCAACGATTCAATATGTTAGTTGTGCTACGCTCAAGGTGAGTTTATGCAAGAACCTTCAATAGTGCGTTAACTTCAGCTAACGCGCGCACACATGATCAATACTCTTAGATAAAAACCTATTCGGCTTTGATTTAATGAATGGGAATCTATTTTCAAATGATACATATATCAAATTGAATTGAATTTCTTTGAAATTGATAATCACTCTATTCAGAAGTATTGGAATGGTTGTAATTTTGATGAGTTTCATAGGGGACATTCTTTTTCAATGAATTAGATGAAAATGTAATAAGTGCTCTACTTTGCAGTTTACCAATTAATCAAGGATTGTTTTTACTGCATTACCCAAGCGATTAATGTGATATGATGGCTTTATTGCAGTTATACATATAATTTTTGACTTAAATACAGTTCTTTATTTTAAAAATTTTACAAATAAATATTTCGAATTATATTTTTTTCAGAAAATTTAATTTTGAATTTGAGTTTACCGGCGTTCCAGAATACATTGAAAAGATACTAAAATTGGTTCCTCTTCATTAATCACGCGCCCGTCAAACGCATTGCCAAATTGTAAGGCAAAATAATTAAATTTTACTATTTTGAACATTCGGCGCTTTCTTTCCAATAGTCTCACCACCGCAAAATGCAACATATACCCTCAGTTCAATTACCAGACGCATAAATAGGAGAATTCTCGACTAAATCTGCTGATTGATAGAAAAAATTGTAATAATTGACACCTGTCTTTCAAAAATAGATCTGCAGTGGAAAATAACAAGAAGGAGTGAAAATGGACTTAAAATTCTTGCGAAAATCACATCACAATTTATTTCTTTATTTTATTTTCAAAAATAATTTCTTCATGGCATTATGATGTCAAAAGACCGTCAATTTAACCGGTTAAAAAATTAGGGATCCCCATCATATCACTTTTAATCAATTACTGTTGTTTCAAAATAAATTCTTTTATTCAAAAAAAAAATAATTTTCAATAACGATGACCCTGACTGACGGTCTGGGTTCATTTAATACCATCATGAGGTTCTTTATTATATATATACTATAGTACACCATATATAGAAAGGTATAAATATATATTTGTATTATTATTGAACGTGACTGTTGTACTCAAAATGAACAACAATAGGATTGATGGTAATCTTAATGATGATGCTTTATATGAAAATGGCGTGGACAATTTCGATTTGTACAAGTATGTGACAGATTTGTGGAGGAAATGTGATTTATAAATGATTATTTTTATTTTATTTTTTTTGTCGCGAAAAATGTTGCATCGCGCGGTTAAGCTTGACAGACCATCTGAAACGAATTTAATGGCGATGGTTAGTTGTTTTTTAGTTGAATAATTCGTTTAATTGGGTAGTTTTGGAAAGTGTGTGAACTGCATTGATAAGTATCAAACAACACTGATGTAATGTCATGTTTTGAAGACCATTAAATGTGAAATGATTTTTTTCCCCGGTAGTTTCCATGGTCACATGTTACGGTAGCACACTTCTATTGTGAATGTTGTTGATTAAAAATTAATATTCGTGGTATTAATGAATCATTAAAATAATTATTGAGTCTAAATTAGGAGTAAGTAACCTTTATCACACTTTGAAGTCATTTAGAATTACTACTAAAAACACAACATCATTCAAATGTCCTACACGGGACCTCTTACAGGCCTCAATCCTTTTGAGGTAATTTTCAATGACTTTTCGGCACATTTCCGGCAATATCTCGGCCATAACTTCACGAATATTGGTTTTCAATTGCTCAAGATTTTGAGGATTGTTCGCGTAAACACGATCTTTCGCATATCCAAAGGTCCAAATCCAAAGGTGTTAGGTCGCAGGATCTTGCGGGCCAATTGACATCATTCAATCTCGAAATTACGCGTCCTGGAAATTTCTCTTGCAAAAATGCTCGATTTGCCTGTGTTGTATTGGCTTGTGGCTCCGTCCTGTTGGAACCACATGTTCTCCAGATCATAATCTTTAATTTCTCTCCAAAAATAATAGGTTAACATCCGTCCAAAGAGGTCAGAATTGACTGTAATGGCTCTTCCTTGATCGTTTTCAAAAAAATACGGGCCAATAACACCACCAGACCATAATGCACACCAAACAGTCACTTTTTCCGGATGCCAAGGCCTTTCTGCGATCACCTGAGGATTTTGAGAGCCCCATATGCGGCAATTCTGTTTATTTACGTAACCACTGAGCGAAAAATAGGCCTCATCACTAAAGAAAATTTTGTTCGAAAAATCGTTCTCAATGACTTGTTGTTCAATCATCCGATTCGCATACATTCTGCGTTGTGTATGGTCTTGAAGCTTAAGTTCTTGAGTGAGTTGGATTTTGTACGGATGGACATGCAAATCCAAATGCAAAATCCGCCACAATGAGCCGTAAGACAAGCCCAAATGTTGAGCACGTCGAGGAATCGACAAATTCGGGTCTTCCTCCACACTTTGGGCAACGACAGCGACATTTTCAGCAGAACGACTGTTGCGATGATGCACAGGCCTTGCAATATCAATAACCGATCCATTCTCTTCAAATTTTCTCACTGTATTCGAAATTGTTTGCTGTATAGGTCGATTATGTCGACCGTAATCGGCTCGTAAAGCCCTTAATGTTGATACAGCAGAATCATCATTTTTATAATAAAATTTAATAATTTTAACGCGTTCTTCGACTGTTAGCCGATCCATATTTCTAAATGGCAAATCTTCAACTAAAAAAAACACGCTTAGGATGACATTTAATTCTGACAGATGTCAAATGGCAGGGTTATACTTTCCTACCACGAAATGGATAACCCTGTACGTATGTTGGCAACATTCTCAGCATCTACCTGCATTGTCGTTCTTCCTCCATGAATTTCCAGAAAGCCGTGAGACCGCCATTTTGTGTTGCCCTTGTCACGTGACGGAAACAACTTCGGTTTGTTTGTGAAAAGCTGCCTATCAGTGATAGTTTAGTAGTTTTCTTTAGCAATTTTGTTCAGATAGCATGCCTAGATTGAGGAAATTCAACCCTTCGCAAAGAAGACGAGGAAAAAAGTAATCTAGAAGTGAGTGAACAAAGTTAATGTCGTCACGATCCAATCTTAACCCCGTCTGGTGCAACCCAACCTCAAACTCAACCTTCAAGTTCGTCAAGAAAGAAACTCCGGTACCTAAATTGGGAAAATTTTGAAGAAGGAAGTGTGACGGTGCAATTGAACTTACTCTCTGGCCTCGTCCAAAATAGTGTCACGTGCAAGCACTGTGAAGGTGAAGATTGTGTCAAAGTTTTCGAACATCGCAGTTCAAGAAAAGGTTTAGCTAGTAAGTTAGTGATAAAATGTGAAAAATGTGGTGAAGAACAAAGTGCAATGATGTCCGATACGAACACCCATAGAACTTTCAATGTGAACACCCGTTTTGTATACGGTTTGCGTAGTATAGGGAAGAGCGCTAAAGCTGGAAAAATCTTCTGCGGGGTTATGGATCTCCCTCCCGCTATTGAATGTTTTGAAGTGCAAAATAAAATTTTGCTGGAAGCACTAGAAAAAGTTGCTGATGACTCAATGACTTAGGCTGCAAGTGAAGCTAAGGCAATAAATTAAACATCAGATATAGCAGCATCCTTCGATGGAAGTTGGCAGAAAAGAGGGCATACATCTTTGAATGGGGTTGTTTCTTGCTGTTCAGTGGATACTGGAAAAGTGTTAGATGTACATTGCCACAAATATGCTTTGAAAATGGGACCACATGAGTGCAACAAGAACTACGACGGTTACAGTGAGGGAATGGAAGTTGAGGGTTCATTGTAAATATTTCAAAGGTCTGAGGCTACTCGGGGTGGTGTTAGGTATATGGAATATCTTGGTGAAGGTGACTCTAAACGATTTTCAAAAGAGAGTGAAAGTAACCCGTATGGTGAGGCAGTCAGAATTCAAAAATTGGGAGTGTGTTGGACATGTATAAAAAAGACTTGGAACTAGATTGAGGAAACTCAAACAATCAATAGAAAATGAGAAAATTGAAGATGGAAAAGGGATAAAAGGAAAGGACAGGTTGACTGATCAAGAAATTGACAAATTACAGCTGTATTTTGGATTGGCTATTAGGAGAAGCACCCACAGTCTAGCAAAGATGAAAAAAGGCAGTTTGGGCCACCTACTCTCACAAGCTATCAACCAATGACAAACTACAACACAATTTGTGTCCTCCAGGAAAAGAGTCATGGTGTGGGTACAGGAAGATGGAAGCAGGAAAGAAACCGAACAGTCATAAAAGCAGTCTCCCAGAACCAGTGCTATTAGCTATCAAGAGTGTGTACAGGGACTTGACCAGAGATGATCTCCTCAAAAAGTGCTTGCAAGATACATAGTATGGGAAAGAATTCCCAAGTCAGTGTATGTTGGGTTAAAAACACTTCAAATTGGAGTTTTGGACGCAGTAATTTGTTTCAATGATGGTTGCTGGGGGAGGAAACTAGTGTTCGAAAAATTGGGGATCAAAGTTGGTGAAAATAGTAGAAAAGCCTTTCATGCCATTGACACTCAGCGGCTTTTGGAAGCTGATAGAGCAGCTTTGCAAGCAACAAAAGAAGCAAGAACAGCTGCTAGAAACAAGAAAAGACACAAGGATGAAAAAGATGCTGAAAACGACCTGGATTATGGCCTTGGAGAATTTTGAATCTGTCAGACACCTACTCCCATCATTGAGCTTCTTTTCCCGCAGCCTCAATTTTTCCACATTCACATACCTCTAAAATCCAAACCGTTCAAGTTATCTCAACAAAAATTTTGCATGATGGTTTTAAGTACCAACATCTATTCCAAACTCAGATTTTATTACCCTTGTCTTAAAAACAACTCTGTAATAGCACTTTTAAGATTACAAAAATACCCTTTTTTGGTTTTTTTTTTCAAAATAATAATTTTTATTTTTATTTTTTAAAATTATTTTTTTCCGAGTTTGAGATTGCTATATATGTGTTTCAGGTTCAGAATACAAATTTGAGGCAGTAGCTTTAACAGTTTCCGTGTATTTGGTACCGAAAATCCGCATTTAAACCATTTAATTCAATATTTTGTTAGTTTTTGAAAAATAAAAAACATATAATAAATCCACTTAAGTTAAAACTTAAACCTTGTATGTTATCCTTGTTTCTTTCTTTAACTGTATGCTTAGTTTTAAAACACAATTGCAGATAGATGCTGAGATATTACAGGTAGAAATAAAGTCTTATTTTGGGCAATTTCACGTATATGTCCGCTTAATGGCTAAAAAATCGACTCACTTAGTTCATTTCTACTTTCAAAAAGTTGCCTGAGTTCATCAACTTGATTTGCTGCTTCAGCCGTACTTAGAATTGGCATTTCTTCCTCCACTGTTAAATCGTCATCTTCATCATCGGATATATTGTCGCCATTATAATTGCCGTTCCCGAGTACCTCAGTGATTGTGTCCGCTTCAGTAAGCTCGCCACACGCCGCAACATCTTCTTCTACGTTAGGGAAATCCTCATAGGAGATAGCAGGATCTGACATAATATCCTTCCAGCCGTTAACTGCAAGCACAGCTTCAATTAGAAATTAGTTCGCACTTCTCTTCCTGTTTCTTTTTTTTTAAACTTTCTTGAAAAGGTTTTTAATTGTTTCTTGTGACACAAGATCCCAAGCTTGTTTAAACATACGTGAGACCTGAAGGACATCAAGTTTAATTTTGAGAGAAGTGAAATCTCCGGTGAGAATATTCTCAACCAATAAACACCGGTAAAAATATTTGAGGTTTTTTTATTATGCCCTGATCCATAGGCTGAATGACTGATATCAGATTAGCGGAGAAAAATATAACCTTCACATTGTCCATAAGCGAAGGCTTTTGTGAGTAGTAGTCGGTTTTTCTTTTCAATGTTTTTCATAGATTTTCAGGAGCCACTTCTCAAAACGGGCACTTGTCATCCACGCTCGTGCACTAGATTCATACTCTACTGGTTTCGACTTCACGTTTTTGAAACAACGGGGACTAGCAGATTTTCCTATCATTAACAAAGTCAGTTTTTCAGAGCCATCCATGTTTGCTCCGACCAAAAGCGTTACTCTTTCCTTGCTGAGTTTCCCTCCATGACATTTATCTTCTTTAAAAGCAAGCGTTTTATCAAGGGTGCACTTGAAAAAAAGACCGGTCTCGTCAACATTAAAAATGTTTTTGGGCTCCTTCCTTGTCCTGGATCATCACTTCTAATTCCTTCCTCCATTCTCTTGTTTTATGCTGATCAACACCGCCACTTTCACCACAAATAGATTTAAAAGAAGATCTAGTCATCCTGTGCTTGCTTTAAAATTGGTTTTCCCATTCCAGTGGCAAATTGTTAAGCTTTACCAATTACAAGAGGACCCCTCAGTGGAATTTTTTTATCACGTGCCAGCTTAAACCACATTAAAACACAGTTGTCTAAATCGGGATTAGCTGATCCTCTACGCCTTTTCCGGTCATTTCCATTCTCAAATTCACTGCTTAAAATCTTTTCTTTATTTTTCAAATAAGTCGACAATGTGTTAGAGGGGATTCCGAAATCCCGAGCGATCTCCGATTTCTTCTTCAGTCCCTTTTTGACTTCCCTAATCACGGCTACCTTTTCAGTTAATGTTACGGATTTGTAAGCCCACGGCTCAATGTTTGTTCAGCAAAAAACAATAAATCTGATAAAATTAAGTCTCACAAATGACGAGAACACCACGCGCACAACTTCTGACAATAACAATCCATCATCAATATATAAACATAGCCGACATACACACATTGATCACCTTTACTGTTGACAAAATCAAATTTCTTTAGCGCCGAGTCAAATTTGCTGGTCCAACATCGCGGAGCATACAATATTTGCCCCATAAAGCAGGCCTTCTAATGATGTCATGAGTATGGTTTCCTCGAGTTCTCCATACAGGAATGCCGTCCAGAAATTGAATGATTTTTAGATAATTCTGTACCGCTGTAGAAAGTTATATAGAACCATACCATACCTGGCTGTTGGTGCAAAGGTTTCTTGATAATCAATGCCTTTGGTTAGCGCATATGCATATGCACACATCCATGATTTATAACTTAGACCTGTTGGTTCTTCCTTGACTCGGAACATCCAATTGCATCTTATGACTTTGGCACATTTGGGGGTTTTTTAACTAATGTCCAGTTACTATTTCTCTTGTGCTCATCTAGTTCTTCTTGAGTAGATTTTGTCCATTTTTCTTTGTTGATAGAATTCACTGCTTCTTTATATGTTACAGTAACATCAGACAGGACGACTTCATGTTCACATAGATAAGTATTTTCTTCTGAATCATCTGAATTTATATTTTCAATTCTTTTCTTTCTAGGTCTCAATGTAATGTTACTAACTGGGGAAGTATTAATGCAAACGTCAGGAACATATTCACTGTCTGTAGATTTTTCACATACAGTGTCGTACGAACTTGTTGAAATTGAATCTTCATCTGTCATATTGTCTCACACCCATATTCAGTAATTTTACTTTACTGCAGGTCGGTACGTGCAGTCTGAGAATACTGCTCGCCTATTCGTCTCCATTTTTAAGTATAACTTAAATATAACTACCCGTATAACGTAAATTCGCTTGCCATCTGTTCTACAAATTTAAACTACCCTATTCATCCTATGAGGATCGACTATTGTTGTTAAAGATAATTCCTTAGAGAACCGTCATCGGATCCTGGATGAGTTCCTTCTTCTTTCTTTTCTGTGTAATCATCTTATTGACTCTCATCTAGTCTCTTCGCTTGAAGTAAGAATGACTCAACGCTCATCGTGTTCCCCTAACTTGTTTATCATACCTTTTGCGCGTATGGCGGAAATCTACTTCCATTCTCCCTTGTTGAGCTTCCTCAGAATCATGACCTTCTTCAGCTTTGCCTGTTTCTTTTTTTGTTTCTAAAGCTATGTTGCGCAATGTTTTTCACTAAATCTTTTTGAAATTGTTCTTTTATTTTCTTTTATACTTTATTTTCGAATGGATTCTCTTATTATTATATCACTCTATAATCGGAGCTAGCTCTATGGAGGATTAATGAATAAATAAATAATGATCTTCTTGTCAGGGAACAATGAACGATTTATATTTGCAGACGTCAGGGCAGCGGCAAAGCTGTCACTTGTAGGAAGAGCCCGCACTAATCGGAAAAAGAGACAAATATACGAGTAGGGTAGACTGGTCGTCTCATCAATAATCTTGGGCCGTGGCTCAATAGAGGCCATGGTGAGAATGACTTCTACTTGTCCCAGCTGTTTAGCAGCCATGATCGATTCCATCATACGTGTATAAGATTGGGAAGATACGGATCCAAGACAGCATTTTTTTACTCAAGAGTAATAGATGAAAAGACGCCGGTCTTCTTCGGTCGACGACGATCAATGGACCGAAACAGTTAGAGGTGCCTTTTGCAGGAAGCGAAGACCCGGGAGGCACTATAGTGTTACGAAGAAGTAGAAGAGTAGCTTGATGTACACATCACAGAAAATTTTTAAAAATAGTAAAAATTTATCCGAATGTCTTGTAGAATAGAGTATGAGTATGCACCTTACTTTACCTTAATTTTTACTTTTAGATGGAGAACACGTAGCATCAAAAGTACCGTTACCACCAATTTGAAAAATTCTAGTGAAAATATATTCTCGAAAATTATAGAAAGGAGCTTTGTACGGCATTGCTTGTCTTGCCGGAAGTATTTTAAATTAAACTAATTAAAATTGAAGCGCAGTTATATTTCACCGTTATCGCGGGATTGGATTTCAATTGTATGTTATTTTATGAAATTTAAGCTTTTTTTGAAAAAAATATCGAATTTGACTCCCGAAACAGTGGATCATATCTATTTAAAAAAACAAATAATAAAAAGCTGAACAAAAAATGAGTTGCGCTTTGGTTACAGGAAACCCTAAAAAAGTTACGAAATTCGTGTAAACGCCGTACAAGTAGTCATGCATTTTCGATATTGCGGAAGCATATAAGGTGCCAAATATGTATAAATTACGCTTAAGTAGATTACCAAAATTCATGTCATATTATCCATTTAAAAAAAAATCCACCGTCAATATATTATGAAGCCAATTTAAATACTCATCCACTGCCTGACTAATACACATTGCGACAGGAACATTTTGCATTCTGTTTAATGTTGGATAAATATTACACATTTCAAATTCATACTTATTCAGAGACTTGGACTATAATCAAACCCGAATGTCATAGACCACAAAACAGAAGCAATTTCATTGAGCCAGGAGACACCTTATTTAACCCGAACCTATACCACACACATGAGGCACATTCGAATGCATGGTTACCAGTTCCACGCGTAAAAGAAGAGCTGGTTGCCTTACTTCTTAAGCGTAATTTGCACAAAATTCTTTTACATTTGGCCAAGACTGATCGCAAGCGATTTGCGCAAATGATGTATGACATTACATTAATTTTTGTATAATTTTCATTTTTATAATGAAGAAAAAATCAGCCATGTGAATTTAGGTGGTTTCACTACAGTTTTTTCGGTTCAAATATTTGCAATGGAAGACATCCAGGGACTTAATTTCTGTGAAAACAACACAGACTGAATAAATGTCCATTTAGTTTTTTATAGCTAATGTGATTATCGAAAAGTTAGGCTAGTGGTTTTATATTGAAATGTTTTAAGTCAAGTATTTGACACTAAAATTATTTATATAAAAAAAAAATTTTCTTAAAACATAATCACGTTTGAGGATGTTTATCCCATTCATTTTTCGAAATACAATTAAACTAAACTCTATTCACTCATACTAAGCAGTTGAGCAGAACAATTGTTATTAAAAAAAATGTTAAAATAAAACAAAAACGTTGGAACATAAAATATTATGGCAAGATAAATTCGTAGAAGTGGAGTTTTTATTTGATTTATAGCCAACATTTAGTCATGTTCCTCATCAGTAACATTCATTGTAAATGAAATAAGTATGATCTTTGCAAATATTTCTATTACAAGATGTGAAGTGTGTCTTCGATTGACTTCAGTTTTTTAACCGGACGTATTCTACAAATTTCTCTGCTTCCTGTGGAATTTGTGCCCCGTTCACTGCTTTTGTTTTCTGGTCCCATGTTGAAGTGCTCTTTGGTATTTCTTTTCAGCTTTCTGAGCAGGTTAACTACGACTATTGTAGCTCTTCTCTGTATGTATTCTTTTATAAGTTCTATCCCTAGTGCTTTTTTCCAAGCCCGCTCCATTTCTCCTCGGCACTACCATGGTGTTTATTCCAGCTATATTTAAGAGACGGGTAAAGATTGTCAATGGCCATCTATTATTTCACTATTTTGTCGACTTCATCGACACCACCATCAGTTTTTTTTTATAAAAAAGCTATAATGCTAGGTTTCCGTTTTTGATTTGCACTTGTATCAACTTCCGCTGCGCAATAAAAGGATGAAAGCAATATCACAGACCAATTTTTTTTTTTGGCACGCACGATACAAGGGTTGTTCTATCCGAAAATAAAAACTGGTCAGAATATTCAAGTTGACCTTTTTCTATGAGCCTCGGCGGCATTTCATTCTTATTTTTGAGCAAGTTTCCTAAAACTATCTTAGAATTTTGCACTAAAGTTTTTACTAAAGGAATGCTGGTATTCCAATTATCAATCGTCAAATTCGTCTCGTGCCTGAAATTGGTGATACCAATCTGTTCACGCCAGCTGAATACACAGGAAAACAAAGTCTTAAGGATACAAATTTGTGATAAGACCTGTGTTATACTATAGGTGTGAAACATGGACCCTACCCCGAGCATCCGCAAATATATTGAACGCCTTCGAGCGTCGGGTCGTGAGGTGAATAATCGGAGCGACGCTAGACGGTGACCAATGGTGAATTCGATACAACTATAAGCTGTTTGAAATTTTTGACGAGCCGGAGGTCTCAACGGTTATACTGCGGAAGCTGCAATGGGCTGGCCACATGAATCGTATGGACGAACAACAAATACCCAAAAAGGTATTCGTTGCGAACACTGAGGCCGGAGAACAGTGGGGAAACCGAGGAAACGCTGGTCTGACTCAGTCGACGAAGACAGTTCATCGCTGCTCGGACTTCGAAATTGGAGGACGCGGTCAATGGGCCGAGACATGTGGAGGCGCTATTTGCAGGAAGGAAAGGCCCGCTCTAGTGCTAAGAAGAAGAAGAAAAATACTTGCACTACACCAACAATAAATTTGAACTCAACATCTCAAATCTATCTGTGTTTTATTTACAGATAAAATTGTTATGTCCTTGATGAAAAACCTCCTATTTACGCCGAAAAATAAATCAAATTTAATCGAAAGGTATGACAAGTATTTTTACATAAAAGATCGCGTGTAGTCTTTCCTACGACAGGCGCGGGTAATCTTATCGATGTCCAAGCCGAAACTGAAACAAAAGCAATTAACTCATTACGAACTTTGCGGAAAGGGCAGCTCTGCGAGTTTATCTTTGCAGTGAACTAAAAAGAAGGTACTAGCGACGGGAAATCTCTCTAATGAAACCAGACTGAAATAAAAACAAACATATGAGAGATGAGGTCGATTTGTTTACCCGTGACTGCTTTAAGGTGAATAATTACATCGCTCTCAATATATTAAAATTTGAGCAATTCCCAGCACGATATACAATATAATGTGCCGTTACTTTCACAGGAGATCACAAGACTGGTTCAATAGACGGAGAATTGACTCGACTAAAGACATCCTCTAGTTTCGAGTTTTTTTGGGATTTCGACAAATTGGCCATTGTACCTTTCAAACGTAATTTGAAAGGTTCGTTTTATTATCCCAGGTAATTATACTTTCAAAGGACATTGAATCATTCCTGCACTGGAATTCCATACTTTTTATTTCCTACCCATATCCCAAATTAACATTACTCATAAATTTTATAGACAGAGACCATTAAATGCATGTAAACTTCATTAAACTTTAGCTTTATCACCATTTTATCGGGCAAATCAGCGATAGAATTTGACACACATCTGTTTTTTTCATGTGTGAAATGTTCAACAGACTTGTTGTTTCCCCATATTTCTTCTATTTTTATTTTCCAATTTCAGCATGTCACATATGAAACATTCGATTGAGTTTTTCAGCAATAACAACACAAACTTGTGTAATAAATGATATCAAATCTGCTGTACTATAACCAACGATAAGATGCCAACACGAATAAAAGAAAAACGCTGATAATAAAGTGAATAAGTGAATAGGGAAAAGAAAAAAAGATAAGCATGGTAAAATGATTCAGTAAATTTTTCTGAAATTAGGTTTAGAAAATTATTTTTTTAAATTTTTGGAGGTAGGTTTAATTTACAATATATAGATATGCGGGATCTAGGAAATAGTTCTGTAGCTTAATGAATAAGGATCATTCCAAAATGAAAGTGAAACAAGACATGAAAGATTTTTTAAGCAGAGTTGCAAGAAACGAACACTCCAAATCTCAGTGTTTTATTCCAAAGCACATTAGTGCTTAAAATTTTGAATTCAGAAGTTCAACTGTTTTCTTCCCAAGCACTTTCAACATTGTGAGGCAAAACACTTGCAACACTCTGTGGTTAGATGGTAAGCTACTAAAAAATACCTTTGAGTAAAGACAAGATAGCATTTTCAGTAGATTGTCATTTTTTAACCAGATGTTCAACGGGTCCTATGGAGGTCACAGAAATGCTCAAAATACGTAATAATTCTACAGTTAAGCGCAGTAACGATCACACTCTCTTCGAGTGAGCGTTGATGCCTATCGATTATTATTTTTCTAGTATGATTAATTATTAAAATCATCAAAGGCAACATGTTGAAAGAAAGTATAATTACAAAGCAAATGAAAAACGCCGATTCAACTTTCCTCGCAAGTAACATTTCCTTTTTTTACGTATTCTCAAAGGAGAAACTTTCTCAGTAAAAGTTAATTACTACCGAAGCTGAATAAAACACACATGTTTCCTCATAAATTTACAAGGAATGCTCTTAAATGTTTTAGTACTCATATCATCATTACATGCTCTCCCCCAGACCATGCATTCTATTTTTAGCAAACAGGAAAAAAACAATGTTCTTTCAAAATTAATGACGCATCCTGTAACCTGCACACTCACCGTTGGAATTCCCAAAAACGACATAAATATCGACTTTTCGAAAAAGAATATAAAAACCAGACATTTTCTTAGCGCAATTCATTCTCAGTACCATCCACCCGGCCAAAGCAAGCAACTACCCTCATAATCGCCAACTAGAGGATAGAAGTAAAAACCTCCTGAGCTTTTCTTTTTTTTCATACACTCAACCAGCATCATCCCTTGACAGATCCAGCCATAAATAATTTTCTAAAGGAAGATATTTGGGAAGTTTCGTGAACTTTTTTGTTGGCATCGTCTGCTACTAGCACTTGGGCTACTTCGGCTCCCACCGCTAATGCTATTTCTTACTACAAAATCTTCACCACATCCTTTATAGTCTTGCACGTACACTAAAATCTCAAATTTCCTCCATCAACTTTATACCCAACTAACTCCCCCCGGCCCTCCATGTTCGGGAACAGAGTTCACCCCTTTATAATATCGTTTCTAAAAGAGATCCTTTTTGCGAGTATCCCGAATAAAATATTCCTTCTTCTCATGGCCCATCCCAATCCTTTTTGAGTTTTACGTTTGCGCTGCTCCAAATTCTTCCTGAATTCTCAGTTTCCGTCTTAGCAGGCTAGCTGGTATTATCTATGCACAACCAGCAGAGGCCAGCCCGCACGACCCGTGCAAGGAAAATGAGTAAAATTCTGAGCTCCACAACGACCTACACAGAAGGACAAAGAGAAGTGAGACAAAGTATTCGGAAAGGAGTGGTGTGGCGGTTGCAGGCAATAAATATACCCGTACACACAAAGGCCAAGTATAATGCACACATATACTCGCATAGAATTGTATAGCTCGATGCTTTTATTACGGTAATACTACAAAAGCTCATTTTATTCTGCTCCTCCACCTTTTGATGATCTGAAAGTTTTTTGGGGTTTTCCATTCAACCCCTTCCTCTCTGTTGACATAATACCATCGTATCCTCTCATTATTTGTCTTGAGTGTATTCGTTACTGCTAACGGAACAAACTTTTGACGCAATTCTATACTACGTAAATTATTTTATTATCATCTTTAGAGACATTCAAGAAGGTCCTGTTGGGAAACTTTGTTTTCATTTCTTTTCCGCAACTCATTTCTGATATTGCGCTGTCTAAAGTTTGGTGTCGTGAAACTTAATGTGTAGAATCCTTCGACACAAAATATACTTCGAGTATACATTCCTTTCGAAGGACATGACTAGCGTTCAAGTTTATATTATATACTCCTAGTTTATGAACTACAAACATAGGTGATTTCTCCATTTCCCATGTGACCTTACAATCTCCTTAGTATCGCCACATCCTCAAAATAAACTCCACTCCTGTCCCAAACACTTCGTTTTCGTCCCGTCTTAATGATTTTCAACTTTTTTACGAGGATTCTCTCCACCAAACCAACATTCAACCTCACGATAAGAATGTACTTCACATGAAGAAGTTTACGAGGAAATAGGGATTTGGCTAGAGTACACTCCGAAGAAAGTGTGTGAAAAGATTTTGAAATAGCTCTAGGGATGGGAAGAGGGAGGAGGGTAGCGTTAAAGCCCAAAGGTGACGCAGAACAAGGGAGCGAAAGTTATGAGGCAAGCAGAAGAAATTGCCAAATGAAAGATGGGAATGAACGAATCCATTGACACTTTGTTTGGATTATAAACAATGCGAATATTGGTAGTACAGCACCAACGAAGGATGTACGGTGAGTTCAAGAACAAACCAAGAACATTTGTCGAAATGTGAACGAATTACAAGTCTGCAGAAAATGGCACGAGTGTGTAGGTGGTAGTAATTTCTGCGTCAACGCGATTAATGGTTTGAGGTTTCGGTCTAAATTTTTAATGGTGCAATTTGATCAAATACCAACGTATTAAGTTCATGCCCCGTGGTAGATTAGAAATTCTGGTGGTTTCAGAGCCCTCTATTGCATTTAAATTATCCGAAAAATTTCTGCGAATTGCCTTGTTGAGAATAAGGGATTTTGAACCAGATGAGAAGGGTGAAATGGTTAAAAACGAAGGAATGAATTAATTTTTTTTTTGCTTTAACACTACTTCGCTTAGAGATAGAGTACCTCATGGTGATATGGTTAGTACCATGCTTTGGTCGTGTGTCCGTCCACTCTACTGTGATACGCTCTGACTTTAAACCAGTACTAGCATAACTGAACGGGCTTATAGTCCGAGAATTATTCGGTTCAAATCTTGTTGTCACCAACTGGATTCGAACCAGGGAACTTCAGCTTATTCAGCGAGCACTCTAATCACTACACCATGCGGACTACACCATTATATTACAGTCCAATTCAAATGTTTGTAAGGTTTTGATAGACAATGATTGAGCTGAGAAAACATTGAATGACTGACATTAAAAATAGCTGTATAGAAGCTATTAAATTTCGACATTACGTCACAATAAACATTGAAAAAAATTAAGATGTGTCAAGAGTAGAACGATGGTATGCTAAAACAGCCCTTCTCTCGGGTTATAACCTATACACCTTTCAGAAGGGTTTTGTACTCAACTTGTGATATGCTGTCACCAACAACGAATGAAGTCAACAAACACGTCAGAGACGTTTGTTACGTGTTCAAAGAAAATCAATTGTTGCACCATTTTCAATGGTCGCCAATTTGTTCCAACGTAACAAAAATCACTCACATCATGAATTCTCGAAAATAAGCTGTTTTATTTTATAGTTCGCTGACTCTTGTGCCGGACCATCGGTACCCGCGTTCATCTTCTTCTTCTTCGTAGTACTACAGCCCTTCTTGGGCCTTCGCTTCCTGCAACAAGCGCCCCCAACTGGCTCGGTCCATCGACCACGTTCTCCAATTTCGAAATCCGAGCATTGATGAATGGTCGCGATTTTGTTCCAATGTAGCAAAAATTACTCACATCAAGAATTCTCAAAAATATTTATGTTATTCATCTTATCTGAAAATTTTAAAATCACATCAAAACCGCCGTGTCTGATTCGATGGAAGGTACATAAAGTACCAAAATCGTATATTGCTGTCGTTGTAATTTGAGAAATTTCAAATGGCTTTAACTTCCGCGAATATGATTCGATTTCCTTCAAACTAATAGGGTATAATGATCTTTTGTAAGACTACAAAAATATCGAATTACGTTGAAATTAAGAGTATCTATACGATTTTATTGGGGGATGCGTTGTAGTAATCGAGCAGCCCCCAAGGCAAACTGCTCGAAAACCCTTTGCGGAGAAAATACCATTTGTATGAAAATAACAACGCAATAAGTGCGGAACAATTTGATACGTAACTTATTAATATAGTTATTTTCTAGGCGGCACTAAACCTTACCACTACCATTGCTACCATTATCAGGGAAAACATTTTCCAAAGAAACAAATGAAAAATTAAATAAAGAAAAGAGAGAAAAGAGAGAGAAAAATTGCTAATGGCAATCCCCTTTTGCGACGCAATTTAGCGAAGCAATTGATAGTTTATCTCGACGAGAAAAACCTCCGTTACAGCCATGAAGAGTCTCGTCAAGATAAGCGGAAAGATTGCTATGAAGTGGGACTTGCATTTTGCACGACGAGCGGGAGTGACTGGTTAGCGGTTGACCAACGCGAGCAAATGTGTGCCATTGCGAAGGTGTGCAGTGGACTTTGAAAAATTCAAAAATTAGTCTTTGTTTTAGCGGCGAGTCTCGCGAAATTATTCTCAACTCATTTTTGAATTGATTTTTTTTCACCAGCAAATATGCTCTGCGTGTTTTCGCGAGAGTCGAGCCGAGAACTCTCTTGGGAAAAAAGGGTACTGTGCGGTTGAGTACAAGTATCCTTAAGGTTTGCCATTGAAGTCCATTGAAATTATTTCGGAGATAATCAGAGCAATCAAACGTGTTCAAGTGAAGGTGTGAAAAGAAAAAAGAAAAGAAAATTTTTCTTAAAGAATATCCCACAAGGGAATAAAATGAATTTCTACTGATTCGACGAAAAGAAATACGAGTATATTTAAATTTTTTTCTTCTACTTTTTTAATAAACATTAAATATTCACAAATTTTTGCATCGTGGTTATAGAGACAAATCTCTCATAAATTTCATTTCTTCCCGCAAATGAAAGCGAAAGGCATTTATTGTAAATTTTGGATGAAAATAATGAATAGATAATTTAATTTCACTTTCGGTCTTTTCCACCAGGTGTGGGACTAGCCATCAGGAAAGCTCACCCCTTTCTCTTTGTCGTTGCAGGTGCTCTCACCGGATAGAGTGGCCTACCGCTTGAATTTCCTATTTATGTTAAAGTGATGTGATTCCATCATCCACCTGTGTGCCCCACTCTTATCTGGGGGTCGTAAGTATAGATAGTAAAGACCATAGTATACTCAAATAGTATCCACACTCCATCAACCCTCCGGAAAAATCCGAACACAACCCAAACAGCGAGCCATAAATCTTCGGTAGCAGGTAGGTAGGTAAATGCTGACGTGAGGATTGGCGCGTATATAAAAATATGCTTCGATGAGAGATTTCAGGATTACCATATCTCAAAAAATCAATAACTTTGCTGAAAAATAAATTCGTTCCATGCAATCTTTTAGTTTTTTATTAGGATCTGGCAGTACTCGCATGTTCTGAAATGCGTAAAAGAACACGTGCGTCAGAAATTTTATTTGCTTTTTGCTCGGTTTCATGAGCGCGCCAAGCCTGGGCTCAGCTGTCGTGCCCCGGATCAACTGACGTGCCCCTGGGAAAATTCAAAAAGTGTGCAACACAGGGTAAACGAAAGGTGTGGGTACTAGGTGAATGTACTATGGTAAAGACCATAGTATACTCAACTAGTAACCAAACTCCATCAACCCTCCGGAAAAATCCGAACACAAGCCGAACAGCGAGCCATAAACCTTCGGTAGCAGGTAGGTAGGTGAATACTAACGCGAGGATCGGCGCGAATATAAACATATGCTTCGATGAGAGATTTCAGGATTACCATATCTCAAAAAATCAATAGGTTTGCAGAAAAACAAATTCGTTCCATGCAATCTTTTAGTTTTTTATTAGGATCTGGCAGCGCTCCTATGTTCTGAAATGCGTAAAAAAACACGTGCGTCGGAAAGGTTATTTGCATTTTGCTTTGTTTCTTGAGAGCGCCAAACATGGGATCAGCTGTAATGCCCCGGATCAGCTGACGTGCCCCTGGGAAAATTCAAAAAGTGTGCAACACAGGGTAAATGAAAGGTGTGGGTCTGCGTTCGCCAGGCCCAATCTGTCGCCTCGACACCGTCGAACCGAGATCACCTAATTCGTGAATGCGAATTTTGTTTTTGTAGTGGGCCATGGTGCTGGGGAAAGAACCCGCCCACGACACCGCATTGCTAGCCTGCCTGCGCATGCAATGCTAGCCCGCCAGCGCATTCATGCATCCTCAGACAAGACCAATTCCAGCGAGCACCAGCATCTTTTTCCGCCGAGGCAACAGGCCACCGCTGCAGTCCTTTACGGACATTTTTATACCTCCAATTCACTACAATGTGGACTTCAAAGATGAAACTATCGTTAGCAAAGTTTAATGAATTTCGACTTCCAAGGTATAGGGTTTTCCAATAAGAGGTGTTATTTTGAATAGATCTTGTGATTTAACACCTTGCGACTTCTTCCTTTGGGCGCGTGCAAGAGAAGGTCTACGCCAACAGCCCAGCGTCGATTCAAGACCTCAAAAATGGAATTCGTGAGGCTATCGAGGACATAGGGCAGCCACTTTGGGATTTGGTTATGGAAAATTTCATGAAAAGGATATGGTCCTGTAAGCGTGTCGTGGTGGTCATTTGCCTGATGTTATATTCCACTATTAACGGCATACCTTCCTCTTTATAATGAAATAAACATCCGTTCATTTATATTAAAAAATAGCATTTTTCTTTTAATATCAAAATAACACCTCTTATTGGAAAATCCTATATTTTTCGTTGTTCTACGCATAAAGATCTACCTCCATGATTTGTATCCGATTTTTCGGAACACAGGTGTCCAATCGCGAGGAGGAAGCACATTTTTCGTATATTTTCCCTCCCCCTGTACTCTACGAAAGTTTTCATCAATGTCTTTCATTTGACATCCCTCCTCCTCTTTGAAACCGTTGAAAAATTTATTGATACCCAAACTTTCAGGGAGTCATCACTTCTGATCCACGCATAAAGTTTGGTATCTGTAGCTGCTACCGTTTCAGAGAAAAACCGCTGTGACACATACAGACCTATGGACGGACGGAAAGGCAGACTGATAAACCGACATACAAAACCGATTTTAATAGGGTTTTGTAAGTAGTAAAAAACCCTTTAACACACTCTAAGCCTGTTTGTTATTTCAAAGCAAAAGTTGCTTAAAGATAAACTTAAACGTTGCAGCGTTTTGTTTGAAAGCACTATATAACCATTGTCTCTAACACTATGTAACCATTTTATCTGAAATACATATACCCAAAAAGTGATTTTTACCCAGCAAAAAGAATTGTAAATCCGTACTTTCAGGCACCAAGTTCGAGTGCCAACCTTCGTATGAACAAATTTTGAAATGGTGATATGAAAGCCCGATTCAATTCTTAAGAAACGTGGCAGTATGGAGTAAAAGGATATTGTACGCTGTCGGAAAAGATTGAGAGGTATAGTAGACCGAAACAGCCGAACAGCCCCGTGGTGATTGGTAGTGGTTGTTCTTGATGAGAAAAGCTGGTCACCCTCAAAACTGCTTACTTTGTTGTTTTAACATGCTTTAGTCAACAACACTCGTCAAGTTTCAGTTATTTAAGTACGGATCAGTGCTCCACTTCAGCCACTTTAACTTCTTTAGGTTTGGCATTCCCCTTGCAATGCAACAACCCTCTTCGGAGAAACTAACGGTTACTTTTTCTCAAATGTTTGCGTTTGTCTCAAGCTTCCGTGTCCACTAACTTCAGTGAGACGAAAATTTTGAATTACTGTAGAGTAGCTTGATTGACACGCAATAGATTATTTTTAAAGATAAAAATTGATCTGAATGTCTTGCAGAGTAGAGTAGAGAGCTAAGCTCGGCTTTATTTTATAGTTCACTGACTCTTGTGCCAGACCATCGGTACCCGGGTTCATCTTCTGCTTCTTCGTAGCACTACAGCCCTTCGCTTCCTGCAACAAGCGCCGTCAACTGTCTCGGTCCATCGACCACGTCCTCCAATTTCGAAATCCGAGCAGCGATGAACTGTTTTTGTCGACTGAGTTAGACCAGGATTGCCTCGGCTTCCTCACTGCTCTCCGGCCTTCACTTTTCCCAACTAATACCTTTTTGTGTATCCGTTGTCAATCCATACGATTCACATGGTCAACAATCGCTGAGACCTCCGGCTCGTCAAAAATTTCATGCAACTCATAGTTGTATCGAATTCGCCATTGGTCCTCGTCTAGCTTCGCTCGAATTATCCGCCTTAGGACCCGTCGCGTTCAATATATTTGCGGATGCTTGGTTAGGGTCCATGTTTTACATCCATAACATAGCACAGATCTTATCACAAATTTGTATACTTGGGCCTTTGTTTTCCTGTGTATGCATCTGGTCTTCAAGATCGGCAAAAATGAAAAAATATTTTATTTGCGAAATGTATTCGTCGGCGTATTTAGTCTCTTTCATTAGCGGTTCTTGTTATTTTGGCGCCTAAATACACAAATTTGCCCACATTTTCAATACTTTATTCCCCCAAGAGGGATATTTTGGGTATTTGAGCTATTTTTCCTCGACTGCATCATGAGCTTTGTTTTATTCTCATTGATTTGTATCAATACTAGTTTTGCTTCGTTGTCGAGTTTCAGAAAAAGTCCTTTGGCAGATGTTAACGACCGTGACATAATTTTGATGTCGTCCGCATAGGCTACCACTTGGCTTGACTTGTATATTTACTACCTCTTGTATCGACAGGTTATGACATATTCCAGAGCCAGATTGAATAGAAAGGGACCATCCCATCCGCCTGCTTTAGTTCAGTATTTGTGTCAAAGGCGTTCATGAGTTGAGTATTGATGCGGACTTGGGAGGTTGTCGAAGTCATTGCCATTTTGGTAAGACGGACTAATTTGGCTGGAATACCACAGCAAAGCATTAATTGGACAAGTACATTACGATCAATACTTTCGTATGCTTGCTTAAAGTCAACGAAAATCTGGTGTACGTTTAAATTGAACTCCCAGCATTTCTCAAGTACCTGCTTGACAGTAAGTAATTGATCTATCGTCGATCTACCTGCTCTAAGTCACCTTGATACTCCCCAATAATACTGTGGGCGTATGATCCGATTTTATTTGCGAAGATCTTTAAAAATATTTTCTTCGCTGTATAAAATAGTGATATGCCTGTATAGTTTTCGCCTGAATGGGCTTAAAACAATCCAATTCGCTATAAGGATAGTCAATTATTTTGTTTATTTGATATCCGCAGGCCAATTCTCTTTTCTTTCGTGAAAAGCCGTCGGGCCTTACTTTTTTGATTGAACAGACATGTTCCGACTCCTTTGAGTCATCTTCAGTGTCTCAAGGGACAATGAAGTTGACTCAAAGGCCAGGCTCGGTGGTTCAAAAAAGAATTTACTATAAGGGCTTTACTTTATAATATGCTATGAAATAAAGCACACAACAGCGTTCTCATTTTCAAAATATAATACAAGCAAACCGAAAAAAGGTGACAAAAAAGTTTAAATGCCTAATTTCTGGAAGCAATGCGCTTTTAATACTCTGTGGTTTGGATTGAAAACATACTAACCTTGTGAGAGGCATTTTTTGATATTCTGAGCGGAGTATACTGTGCTTATTCTTGACATATTTGATTCACAGATTTTTAGGTTTTGTTCTTGCACACATTTTTAGGTTTTTTCCTTGCTCAAATGACCAGTCAGTCATTCACCCCGGGTCGCATATTTTCACAAGAAAACTTAGTTTCATGCAACAGTTCCTATATAAATTAAGAATAGAAAGGGCGATTGTGAAGGATGATGAGTAAGACTCTACAGGTCATCCAAGCAGTTTACTATTTAATGGACTCTAGGACTCACCTCAAAGCTCAATCGAAAAATTATGTGTCAAAGAAAACTAACGCAGATCGCTCTCCTTTTTCAAGCCAGCACATTTTTCACTCTTTAACCTTAAATCTATAGTAGCCTCACTTCATAGTACCTTCTTTTCTTGCAAACACAATAGGAGATACGAATAAGAACAATATTGTTCCCAATCTGCTTAGTAACGAGTTTCAAAAGCGGAGTCCGACTCTAAAGTAAATCCATAAAACAATTTTGAGAACAAAGCGAGAGAATAATGAATCTTGTAAATATTTGCAAAATTTAACACACAAAAAGCCCTATAGAGGGCATACTACGATGGAATCTCCCATGATTGAATTCAAATTGACAGTGTCAATAATGCTATTCGCGGCTGATACTGCTTGACTTTGGTGATCTAACGAGGCCCAACATTCCGATCATACTAAACTATCCTTTTATAATGGGGTCAAGCTCATTCACTAGCCGATTTTCTTCCATTCTTCCTACTGGCCAGCCCATTGCAATTCGCGAAGCGTTACGCAAGCAGATACAGGTGGTTCATCAAATAGTTCATACAACTCTTCGTTGTAACGTACTTTTTACTTGCGTCGAAGCGAAGACACGAGGGAGACGATTGCCTGCAAGGAGAGACAGCGCTCACTCAACGGTTGGCAGCTGTCTTGGGTGAATTGCATGAAGGGAAAATGGGCTGCGCGGCTCATCGGGTCCTGAGAGCACGGCTGAATCGAAGGCATGGTGAGATCGACTTCTATCTGATCCAGCTTTTTAGCGGCCATGGGTGCTTTCAGTCTGCCGTGCACACGATTGGTAAGTCACGGTCTCCTGACTAGATTTTGCCTAGGAGAGGAAGACAATGCCTACCACACATTTTTTGAGTGCAAAAAATTGGACATGCTACGACTGGACCTCTACAGGGAGATGCGAGAACCCACGACGGATAATCCGAGCGTGGTCTGATAAGTACTTAGCCTCACCGTTCGATGGCGCCACTATCGCAAGAGAGATTCACTACATTCTCGTAGACCGTTACTGTATTTCAGCCGAATCAGACTCCTAGTGTTGTTTCGAACGCGTTTGGAAGCCGGCGTGTCCGCTGATTTTCGAAAAATGGGGAAAGAGTAATATTGGTCGGCGATTCTAAATCGCACAGCGGAATCAAAGAGCGCTTGGATACTGTGTTTGGTGACTCTCCTCCTGCGATGGCGACCGTAAAAAAATGGTTTAGCAAGTTTCAACGTCGTCGCACGCCCAGGTGCCCCGAAAACGGCTACCACGGAGGAAAATTTGACAAAAATCCACGAGCTTGTATTGGATGACCGCCGATTGAAGATGCGCGAGATAGCTTAGACAGTAGTCATCTCAAAAGACCGCATGGGTCATACTCTACATGAAATTTCGGGCATGAGAAAGCCATCGGCTTGATGGGTGCCGTGTTTGCTCACTCCGGACAACAAACGCAACCGTGAGACCACTTCAGAATAGTGACTCTGTTCAAGCGCAATATGAAGCAGTTTCTGCGTTGTTTTGTGACCATCGACGGAACATGGCTCCAGTGGTACACACCAGAGACAAAGGAGGAGTCGAAACAGTGGACTTTGCCCGATGAACCCGCCCCGAAGAAGGCGAAGACTGTTGTATCGGCCGGAAAGGTGATGGCCACTGTTTTCTGGGATTTACAACATGTGATCTGCATCAACTGCCTAGAGAAGAGCAAAACGGTTACAGGGCTTTACTATGCCGAATTACTGAGCCGATTCGACGCCGAATTGCAGAAAAAAGGCCCCATTCGGCGAAGAAAAAAGTGCTCTTCCACCATAACAACGCACCGACTTACACCTCTGCCGTCGCCACGGACAAATTGGTGAAATTGGGCTACGAACTACTACCCCATCCACCGTATTCTCCGGATTTGGCCCCGTACAACTACTTTTTGTTTCCAAACTTGAAAAAGAAATTTGAATCGACTGAGGTCATCGCCGCCACGGAGGCCTACTGTGCCGACCTCGAGAAAACGTATTTTTCAGACGGGTTAAAGAAGTTGGAGCATCGCAGGGTCAAGTGTCTCGAGCTAAGAGCAGATAATGTTGATAAATAAATCGCCACTTTTCCAACATTTTCGCTTTTCTTTTGTAGGCTAAGTACTTATCGGACCGACCTCGCACAGTCGCGGTGATGCCAGGACTGGTTGATAAATGGAACCATGTGGCACATTATGTTCGGGCAATCCTAAAAGTTAAAAGGGACTCACAGCAATTGGGGGATCGCTTGTCTGGCGATTTCTCCTCCTCCCTCCCCTCCCAATGGAGGAAGGATACCCCAGCTAGAAGGCCCTTCACGGCGTAGAAAAACGAAACCTGGCCTGAAATAATGTGCCAAACGGTTCCATGCTAGGTTCTCAGGTTGACAGGGGCGGTATTAAGTGGGTAGTCCAGTCGCTTGCAATTCGTAAATGGCATTCACCTTCCCACTAAAAAAATAGGTCATAGTCTCCTACGATCAGGATTTGCCGGACTGGAGTATACTTCCTCGTTTGAGTTATGAGTTTAGTTTTCGTTTCATTAAGTCGTAGGCTAATTCAGTTTGCTTCAGATTCTAGGCTCAGAAGTGCTCCTTTGTCATCTGAGATTGAACGTGCCATATTGACGTCGTCAGCATATGCTACCAATTTGTGTGGACTTGAAACATAAGTGTACTCCAGGTTCCAGCTGAGGTCATCCTGATGCGTATTCTAGTGCAATATGAAAGAGCTTTCGGGCAAGCCTATCTCCTTGTTTTAAGCCTTTTCGATTATGAAGCTGCCCGTTAATTCGCCATTTACCTTGACCTGGGACTCTGTGTTTAGCATCGTGACCTTAACCATGCGGAAAAGTATTGTTGAGACGCCAAAGTAAAGCATTATTGTGTACAAGGTACTTCCGTTGACACTGTCGTATGCTTGCTTGACGTCTACAAAGAATTGGTGCACATCGATGTTATATTCCCAGCATTTTCGAGCACCTGGGTAACTGACAATATTTGGTCTATTGTAGGCCATCCACTTCGAAAGCCTCCCTGATGCTCTCCTATAATACTTTCATAGTATGGCTTCAATTTTCTTTCTATGATATTGGAAAACATTTTATAAGACGTCCAAAGTAGAGCGATGCCTCTATAATTTCCACACCTTAATTTATCCCCACTTTTATGTGCAGGACATAATATAATTCTTCGCCAGTCACTTGGTAACTGCTTCTCTGACCATAATCTGCATATTAGTCGATGCAGAAGGTTACTCAGATGGGGACTCCCGCTCTGGAGCAGTTCTGCTGGTATTCCATCTATTCAGGAGACTTCTTTTTTCTGAGGTCCCGTACTGCTCCCTGTACTTCGTCTCTGGTTAGTGGGGAAACTGGAACCTCTTGCTCTACTTCTGGAATATTCACAGCTTAAATAGTTGTTGGTGTCGCTGTCAATAGCTTCTGGAAATATATTTTTGATTTCGACTGGATTACCTATGATTGCTTCTTGTGCACTTTTTCAAAAACTTGTTTGTGTATTGAAGCGTCTCTTACTTGTTTAGAGCCATACGCCGATCTGATTTCATGTAGGTTCATGTTTTGCTTTACTGTTGGATCGTGGTGTTGATGGTCAGACGTTTCCCCCTTCAGCATATTTTGTAGGTTATCGTCAGAGAGTTTTTATTGTTCTTCTTTGGACCGTTTTCGTCACTGAATGTATTCTTTGTACGCTTGGTTCCTTTTTTCAACCACTTCCTTGTATTCTTCATCGTACCAGTCAGTTGAACGTGCAAGCTCTGTGTTAAACGTTATGTAAGGCAGATTCACAGAACCCATCGATCACTCTGATTAGACATCCCTACTAACCCGTGTTGAATACATCCTGAACAGTTCCGTTCATAGTACCACCCGTGAGTCTCTATCAGAAGGTTTTTTGGCATTCCTTTGCATGGTGGAAATATATGATCTTCCCGAGTATTTAAAGGATAAATCACGTATCACGTATACCAGTAATTTAAGGCCAAGGTCGCGGTGATTAGAACGCCCAACTTTGAGGTATTTCTAGTCATCTGTATGTGGAGCAATTAAAGAGTATGTCTCAGCTCCTCTTTGTTACCAACAAAGCAAAGAATATTACCTGGGTTGGTGATGCCTGCATCACCCTCACAAATAACGAGACTTCCTATTTTAGTCTCAATGAGCAGGTTTTTGCACTCAACGCTGAATTGCAAGCCATTTTGGCAGCCCTGCTGCTGTAACCTTGGCCACCGTGTTGAATTTGTTCACAGATTCCAGGGTCGCATTGCCGAGCATTGAAAATAACAAAAATCGTAATAAAAAGTAATCTATGACATCGGGCAGGTCATCTACACCAAACCGAACGTCAAGTTCAACTTTCTATGGACCCCCGGGCATAAAGGAAAAGAGGCGGCTGCAGAAGTTGATTATTATGCTAAAGAAGGGGCTAAGAGAGGCCTTTTGGAACACAACCACTTGGAGCATGATATCATGGATATTATCGCTTCAAGCATTAAACGTGATTGCAGAAATTGTTGCCTAAACAAGGACTAGAGCTCACGGAGTGTATTTGGAAAAGAGCCCACCAGTTGAGAGGCGAAAGTCCATGGTTCTACACTCTGGCGATTAGCAGCCCTGCAATTGAGTCCATAAATAGAATCCTGGTCAACAAAGGTTACAACAACTGGACACTGTTAAAAGCAAAACACGTAGATTTAGAAAGTGGATGAATTTGATCACAAATTTTTTAGATTTAATACACAACAAATAGAATCGAGTTAGGTTTCTTTAATAAATTCAAAGAATTTGCCAAAGTAAGGAGCATCCTGGCCGAAAATGACAGAAATTTGAACGTTGAGTTTGGAAGCTACATTGACACGACAAAGATTAAGATTTAAAAAACGACATGGTAATTGGTAATCCGCGCATAACAGAATTGAAAGATGGAGAGCTCATGGAGGGTGTCTGTCTATCGTTAGTTTTTTTTTTTTTGCTTTCCGTATTTTTAAGTTTTTGGCATATTCCAGTTACAGACAATAGAGCCATGCTATGCAATTATGGGAAAGTTTTTTCCTTTTTTTATCAGAAACAAGTCACACCAAAAAATAGAGTCTCAAAGGATGCTGACTCCATAGGTTTTCATTTCACAATATGTTTTTTAAACGGTTCGCCAGATTAACGTTTAATTATGATTGCTTACCACTCTAAGGCTTTTTTAGCATGTATTTTACCCTGGCTTTTCACCCAGAAGATTTTTTTTTCCTACACATACTTAATAAACGGTCACGATCCTTCTTTGCCTGGTCCTTTAAATATTATAAAGGATTTTCCATTAAGGGCATTACAATTTTCTCTATTAATAAAGCACAGAAATATTTGAGATATAAGTTTAAATTTATTGTAGATGTAGTGCAAGCGTTATGTTTTATGAATGAAATTCGATTTCGGTCTTCACCACGAGCCTGTTTTATGCGGTCGATTTTTTTAACCCAATTTTCCACCACTCGGGCACACATTTCGACCGGAACGTTGGCAATTAGACGTTGGATGTTGTGTTTGAGCTCGTCTGAAGTTGTTAGCTTGTTGGCATAGACCAGTGACTTGATATAGCCCCATAAACAGAAATCGATTGTGAGGCGCGCTGTGTCGCTAGTGGCACCGTCTTGTGGAAACCACATATCGTTGATGTCAAGTTCATTCAATTCTGGCCACAAATAATCTTCCAACATAACACGATAGCGCTCTCCATTGACGGTAACCTGACTGTCGTTTTCATCCAGAAAAAAAACGGCCCAATCCCACCTCCGGCATAAAAACCGCACCAAACAGTAATTTTTTGCGAATGCAACGGTGTCTCAAGAAGCACTTGTGGGTTTTTTGCTGACCAATAACGCATATTTTGCTTATTAACAAAGCCATTAAGCCAGAAAGAAGCTTCATCGCTGAAGATGATTTTTCGATGAAATCCTTCCATTTCTTCAAGCTTTGCCAGAGCCCAATTGGAGAAGTTTTCGCATTTCGAATGATCAAGTTGATTTGTTCTTGAGTCAATTTGATACAACGTCTTTTTGGCATCCTAACGTCCAATAGTGAAAATTTGGAATCGAAATTATCCACTATAGCACGCACAGCCTGTCGGGTGGGACGATTTTTACGGCCCAAAATTTGAGTAAGCGCTCTTAAAGTTGCAACCACCAACTCAGGATTTCTGTAGTAATTTTTAATAATTTCCAAACGTTGCTGGTTCGTGAACTTTGCCATGATAAAAATGTTGGCTTTAACTAACGTTGACAGTTCATTTAAAAAAGTTAAAGGTTGCGTTCATATAAAGATACAAAATTGTTATGTCCCTAATGGAAAACCCTATACTAACATCACTCGGTCGTTCAACAGAGCACACGTCTCCTGAAGTTTTTTTTTTCTAGATGTTTTCTAAAATTTTTTTTAATTTGACCCTACAGAAATCAGGAATAATTGTTTCAATTGGAGATTTCATAAAAACTGTTTTTAGATCTTGCGAGTCTCATCTAAAAGCGGCAAACTTTGAAGAAACAATTTTTAAATTATTTGAGGCTTCTATTATCTTTAAGATGTAGATTTTCAGTTTTCTGTAATTCAAGGATAAAACTAATAATAAATGTTATCCAAGAGAGAGTTAGAAACCTTTCCGTTTTTGAAGATTTTAAGGGCGCTGCAAAATTAACATTGGCAACCCGAAATGAAATTGCTGGTTGATTTTTTTTCAAAAATTTATTTGTACACGGCAAGAAAAACGCCTTATATTTTCTTTCTAGAAACCAATTTTTTTTTAAATTAATTCGCATCATTTTTTCCGAATAAAAAGTGCCAACTCGTGAATTTAACGCAGTAATTGGATATTCTTCCTTATTTAATCTAATCCAAAAACTAGAAAATTTATCAGCTTCGAAAATCTATCCTTATCAACACGAGCAACTGCAAATTCATCAACAAAATGGAAAATTTTCGACGAAAATAAATTAAAAATTTACTTCACACAAATTAATTCAGAACGCAAGGCCTGAATACTAAAATACAAGGAACCTTCTCCAAACCGGGAACAGATAGATTGAAAATAATGGAAAAAGTACCAGCTGGAAAATCAATAAAATGGGCAGCAAACCCACAAGCAGACCTGAAACAGCGCCCAAACACCCACCGCCCACCTATCCCAACCAGGCCATCAACAGCAGCACGAACAGCAATAGCAATCAGCAAGCAGCTATTCCGCACGGCTCAAGAAGACAGGTGCCCCCCTTTCAAGTAAGAAATCCACGTTCGATTCCGTAAGACCCGCTCTCTCCTAGCCTGTTCGGCCCGGCTTACCCGCTCTACACGCCACAATCCAAACTCCTAGGGCCCTCACCTATTTCCGACCAACTATTGTACCCCGCTCTCCCTCTAGTCCCCTCACCTAAACTTCCCCTTCCTCTCCCCCCTCTCTCTCTTCCTACCCTACATCATTTCTTTTACCATATCCTACAACGTTAACGTCGTTCGATTCAATTCAATAAACTGTCAGAAATTTTTGCGCGGGAAAAGCTGGGAAATTCGCTGGTCGTCCCGGAAGCAGGACCTGGCCAACCCTGCGACGCAGTCTACATGTGCTACTGCCTAATAAATTTTCAGGAAGCGAAAAAAAACAAATACTTACGCCATTCTTGGACAATTTATCCTATTTATTGCTCCTACTGCACGACGACGTGCTAGGGTGTAGCAGGTGTATTCCACAAGACATTTTTTCCTCGGTCGTTGAGTGATGGGCCGACAGGACGACGTGATCCAATGAAACGAGGTGCGGAAGAGGACAAGCAAGAAAACCAAAAACAGGGGGAAAAGAACTGAAAACGACTCCCGAATTCGCAGCCTTGCACTGAAACCAACAAATCCCGCACTAACTTCCTTCCGGCGAATCTCAATTATCCCGAAAAATAGAATTTCGAACGACAATGACAATTATCATTCAATAACCGTATTTTAACCGATTTTTCTCTTCTCTTCGATGCACTTTTATTCCTTTCAACTTTTAAATTTTTTCGATGAAGATTTTTGGTCGGTGTGTGGATGGGACGTGTGTGAAAAACTCCGAACGTCTTTTTTCTCTCCTTCCTTCTCGCCTGCCGTACAAACTTACTTCACATGCGATTGCGACGACACAATACTACCGCGCTCACTACCTAAATGTTTTTTCTTTTCCTGCCTCGAAGCACTCGACAGCGAGTCCTTTTCGAGCAAATTGAAGTGTCTTGGCTTGATTTTTGCCAAAAGATCGATCGTACGCGTCCTTACTGTGCCTTTTTCACAAAATTGGAGAGAAAAAGAACTATTTACACACTCAACGATTATCTCAGTAATAACACGGTACACTCCCGATGTTCACTCATCGCGTTTCACTCCGTAACTGGGAAACGCTTCGCGTCGAACAAATGCCGAAAGTCGGAGTTGATACGGCGCGCACCGTAGGGTGATGTGGAAAATCTGTGAAAATTAAAGTCCACGAAGTATTACAGAAAGGTGCATAAGAACTTCACTCGTTCTGAATTCGGCGCTAAACTTCCTTTCAAATTGATCTGCATAGATAATTTATGAATATTTTACGAAATACATTCAATATCATGCATCAATTCCTATGAATATCCCAAATAATCCATCTAATTTGAAACATCATTTATAATTTGTGTACACCCTATAACGCCAAGAAATTCATTCGAGCCAGCTCATGAATGTACTCCCCTCCTTTGTTCATTTCCCAGCACACCAAATTCATTCGAACGTCATGATTCCATGCCCCCACCCTCGAGCAATTAAAGGTTCACTCGCTTTTTTGACCATTTGTACACAAAACATCTCTTCCCCTGATGCGGCAAATTCCAGGAAAGCGTACAAATTCGTTGATTTTCTGTTCCTTCAATTTAATTTCTTGCATATCATTGTGAATTTTTCTCCAACTGCGTTATATAAATCGTCTCAGAATATGAAAAGATGAAAAATCCATCTGCGAATTAGATACAAGACAATTTAGGAGGGAGAAATGTCAGAATGAATACGTTGAAGGGTTTGGCATTTGGGAAGGGAGAGAAAAATAAATGAATTACGTATGACGAAATTAATGAAGAGTGCAGATAGAGTGGCGCAGGTATGTGTTTATTGAAGAGCGAGCAAATCGAATGATACGAATGAATTGCAGGAAGTGTTAAGTAAATAAGTGGGGTGAAATGAACTTGTGATATTAATTGCAGAGTATTTAACCCAAAGCTGGCAGAATCTTCTTGCCCTGCGATACTAAATTTCAACCGTATGGAAAATTTTACCATTCTTATACGTGCATATATTGTTTGACTTTTTACGTACATTAACGCATAACTTTTGATCGAGGATGGTTAAATATAAATAGATAATCTTTATTGAGACTTTTTGCGTACATGACAGTTATAGTTATTACAATAAGTAAGTAAGTAAACTTTGTTGACTTTTTATAACTTGACATTACAGAGCATGCTCAATGACTATGTGACATTTGGCAGTATATGGATGTCAAATAAACTTTGACGGTTAGGAAATATGTAGTTATTAAAATGATAGGTTTAGATTAAATAGTCATGATAGGTAAAGCTGACGGTTGAGTGAAGCTGTTTTATGGTAGCCATACATAGAAAATTGACTTTGCAACTGTCGTAGCGAATAGATGTGTATTGTTTTAAAGTCAAATTTTTTGAATTTTAATAATTCAACATATCTGGAAATGAGAGTGCGTGGTAATCTGCCGAAGAAAGGGTGCTTTCGGTCGATTTACGAAATTTACCCCATAACCCACATGCATTACAAAAAACCGTCTCTAAACTACGTTAAATGACTCGACGAGACAAGTGGTATAGCTACCGTAACAGCTTAGTACGCGGTCAAAACTCCCGACACGTGGAAGCATTCCGGGCTTCGCAACTCCAGCGTACGCCACCGAACGTTGAACCGATACCACTCGTCTATCACGCATACGAAATAATTAGAATCCTTCCGCGACATAAAGGCAAGGTAGCCTTCTTTTTTCTTGAGAGTCCATGCTGATAGGTAAACCCATCAGGCTGGCTGTTCCATCAAGAAAATAGAAAGTCCTTACAGGGTTTAGCCTAGGACAAAACATCGGAAGGATTCTGTCGCGAAAACAAAATCAAACAAAGGAGAGCGGAAGCTACAACTCACGTGAAGCGACTGCTAGTGTGTATCACACAACTCCACTGCTCCTGATAGTGGGACTCGAGTACCAGAGTACGTAAAGGACCAACTCGTCAGAAGACGCGAATTTCTTTCCCCCTTAGGATGTCTTAGGCCCCACGTTGGGCGCCATTTGTAATGATTTTTCCACCTTTTAGGTTCGAACGCGGAACCGACCTCTCATCGGTTCTAGACGTTAAGTCTGAGTAGTGCCAACGGATGATACCAACAGGTCAACCAATCCGTGCACCGTAACCCATTCACGCGGTGGCTGCTTGTCGGCCAGCTAGTTCGGAGAGGATTTCGGTCGCGGGTCTCCGAATGGGTTACGCTCAATTACAATATTTTCAGCCACCTGAACATGCCCGTTTTTAAAACGCGTTATCAAAACCAAACCATACGGAAAAGAAACCTACTTTACGTTACTCCGTATTTCTTCATTCATCCAGTTAAGAATACAAAATCTAATTTTCATTTCACGTTTCCGAAGTCTCGACGCGGTACCGAAAAGTATGCTACTCTAACTCAACCCGACGAAAACTACTCTAAATAAAATAACAAAACAACAAAGGTACCGCGTACCGCGCGCGACGCGAAACCGACCTCAGCGGATTTGGCGAAACCCTACCCTCGCGACGGCATACCTACCCTGCACTCTCTCTTCCCACTGAAAAAAAGAAGAACCGCTGAAAAGGAAAGTCGTGGCTCTGTTTAGCAATTCATTTTAATTCAGTGCAAAGATTCTACTCAATATAGTACCAAATAAGATAACAATAAAATTATTTGCAATTAATAAAATCGAAAGTATTAAGCGAGTTGTTTTGACATTTTTGTTTTTCATATAGGTAATTTTATTTGCAACGGATTTGTAAGCATCACGTAAAGATTTGTGATCACAGTGAGACTTTTTATGAAAAAGCATATAGGAGATGGTACAAATCTTACAGTGTATTTTATGTAATATTAAGAATGATTTATTCTACGAATATTAATATTAATTCAAATACATTGACTTTTATATTACTTGAATATAATAGAATCATGGCCAATTTTTATATGAGCAGAAAACAACGTTTATCGCACTTCAAAACGTGTTAGTAGCTTCTGAAGTGCTGTTCTTTAATAGTATCAGTTGCCATTGACTAATAAAAATGGAAATGATGACCTAGCCAGCCATATCGGCGTTGAGAAGTTTTTCAAAGACAATTTATTTCTATCCAATCCCATCATTCGCGATTGAAGTATTCAATTGTTCATATCGAAAAATTATTATATAAAAATTGACCATGAGATAAGACTAAATGTATTTAAGACAATACACAAATATGAATATATAATTAGATAGAAGAATATTAATTATCATGTGCCTAATATAAAAAGTCTTGGCTACACCGTACAGATTAGTTTTTGAGAATTCATTACATATGTATGCGTTACATTTATTTAGTTTGAGGGACAAACAGTTGTTAAATAATCAAATACTAAGAAATTTTATTTCGCTTTCTAATTGTGTACGTTGTAGAATTTTTACATATGGTATTTTAGATATGTTGACTTAGTAAGTAAAAATATTAAATGTACTTAGTTGTAAGTGGTATGGTAGCTATTGTCGTATTTTCTAGGGCTTACACCTCTGGAGCCAATTATATATATTTTACTAACGAAAGATCCAAAGCAAATTTTTTTTTTTTTTAAGGCAAATTACCCAAAACTGATGTGAACGAAGGTTGCTTTAAATATTGTGATTTAGATCTTATTCAAGGAATAGATTTAAAAAAAAATTAATTTAAATATTTTAAGGATTAATAAGCTTCACAAATGCAATAATGGGTAAACATCAGATGGTGAAAAGTTAATAAGATTTTTTTTCAGATACTGATTTGATCTCACACTGGCTTTTGTTTTCCTTTTTACCCGGAAAAGAAATTTTAGGGCATAGAGAGGTGTTCGTTATGAAAATTAATTATATAAAAATTACGGTTCAAATGTATCCTTATGTGTAAAAGTATGCAAATTCCTATGGGCTAGATACACTGAAAGTTCTAGTCGCAGACAGCTCCCTCAGGCGGACCTCTGCCATGGGCGGCTGAAATTTTTAGTCCCGATTTATTCTTTATGGTTTTGGAACAAAAGACATCCCAGTATCCGGACTCTCCTCCGGCCGGACACAGACACCTAATCAATGTATTTTTTTTGCAAGGGATCTCTCGCAAGTGTACAAGCGTTATAGCTAGTAGTGTAGACGTAGTGTAGTAAAAGTGTAGTGTTTGAGAACTTGATTGTTAAAAATCGCGAATGGCACCGCGTAATATACTTTCCTTAGAAGAAAAAGTTATCAACACACAAGAGACAGAAAAACTATCGGTTCGTGAACTAGCGGAGAGGTAAGTTATTTTATAGCTTGAATTTCCCCATTGTTTCAGGCATCAAGAAGCCAAATGAATTGACAGTTTACTTGCGAGAGTGACACATTCCACGAGAGTGAGGCAAATTCTCGTTTCCACTCGTGGCTTCTTCCTTCATGACTTTTGCTTTTCCTATATCGCACTATGAATACGGAACATTAGGGAGCGCCAGTGCAAGTGCAATCGATTTCTTCCGCGCTATCATGCAATTGTTCCACTCAATGCAAACATGCACAATGCAATAACACTCACGACGCCAATCATGCACTTTTCTTGATCATACTTCAACGAATCCCACACCATGTAGAGTTAAAGTTCATCGAGCGATGGAAAAATAAACAGAAGCATTGCACAGAAACGCGCGAAATATTCACGATTTTTCACTCGGGATTAGTCCGATTGGAATCGAGTGCAATGCGCCTTGCCTTGGGCAGATTAACCATGTCAGTTTACCAGCAGCTAACGGTTAGATTTTAATGTATAACTCCCGGTTTATTTCACTAAGAGTTACATAATTGTGTGAATTTTAAATTAAGCTGAAGATTTGACGCGGCTGCAGTAGTTTTTAATTGATTTGATCGAATGAGTCCGAAAGTACACTAGTTTTTTATTACACATGCATCAATATATTGGTTGATTTGGGAATGAGATGAAAATCAAAACAATGGAACGATCACCTGATTCCAAGCCTCCTTGATGTGTCGAATTAACTCGTCATGTTGTGTGATGGTTTCGCGGGGCTGTTGGGGCGGCCTCCGTGTCAGCCCAGGCACTTGGCCGCGTCTTGAATACTGATGGTCATTGTTTCGTTCCATTGCAACACATGTATCATGATGATCTTCGAAAGTGCGCCTAGCCACAACTCCTTGACCGAAAGAACCTCTCGTCAGTTGGACGTTCGATAAAACAAAAGATCGTCCATCATATCGCAGGTATCTGACTTCTTGATTTGTACATGCAACACGTAGCACAAACTTCTGCCATGGTTTATGAACAGGAAAAAAATGCGTAACGTTATGAAATTAAAGTTGCTGAAATGGTACAAATATTCCATTTTTATGTTTATAAATTACAAACGGTGTACCCAAATCTTTGGAAGCGGGAATATCATCAATCGTTCGTCCAGTCGCCAGAACAAGAAAGTGCTCTCTCGCAAATCCGCGATTGCAAAACAGGGAAAAATCACACACACAATAATCAAGGGCAGAAACTACGACGTATAATGCGATTGTATGACACATTCGCTCTATTATAAATAAACTATAGAGGAGAGTTGAAAACTGTTTAAATTATGCAAAGTCGTCGACGTCGATTGTACGCTATGATTGGCGTAGATTTTCCCGCCGTTTTCTTTTCCTCGTGGCGCCGGACTGTCAATCCGACAACCACCGACAAAACAGATGTGCGAAATGGAACGCCACATGGCGGCAGTGTGCATTTCCATTTGTCGCCAGTGACATAGTGTTTCGATGGCCACGGTGGAGGGGGGCATTCCCAGATGGATATGTCTCGAAATGTGTCGGGGTTTTGATTAATATGATGTTTCAAATATTTATATCCACAGATCTAAATATCTGGCGAGAAAAGAAAAAAAAATATTTTCTGCGCAACGATATCCGCACGAAAGATGAAGTCCGCTTGCATTTCGAGGTCATACCCATCTGGCCGGGTGCAAGGGTTCGGGATCGGAATCACTTCGATTCCCGGGCGTAGGCGTCACATTACATAATGTTAATCGATTTTCACCATTAATCAATAACCACACCTAGCAAATTAATTCTATGCTAACTAAATAATCGTAGTTACCCCCAAATTTTTATAAATAATGTATCAGCAATACATTTACAGTCATTTTTTAAAACAGTCCAAGAAACGAAATATTGTACGAATTCTTTTTCAAACTCTTTCTAACGCACATGATGCGCTTATGAGCCTCATGAAAGAGAAAAACTTGGAGGTCATTCTACTAAACCTCCTGAAAGGCGTAGACCCACTTTAATTATTAAAGGCCTGAGTGCACTTTTCCTAATAGAAGAAATCAGGAATGATATAACTATGCAAGCTCCAGATATTGGAGATTTTGGAGTCTCAAATCTGTCCAGTGCCTGGTCTCGTAGTAATGGGGTTACATTGAACATGTTTCGTTTTATTTTGCGTTCTGAAACTAATATTTGAAAAATTTTAAAAATAAGATTTATTTTGAATCACAAAATTACTTGGGAGAAACAAACATACAAAAATATATCTGACCATTCTGTATTTCGCGTGCTGTGCTCATCCACTGAACACCTTGCAAATTATTCTGGCTGTCCAGAGCAAAAAAAATTGCCGAAAAACATGCTAATAAACCGAGCCCCGCCGAATTTGCCCCGTCTATTGGTAACAGTAATTTTCCTGCTCTTATTTCTAAGAAATATGATTTAACATTTTCTGCCTTATCCAGAAACTCGAATGGCTTATCTTATTCTGCATTCACCAAAACCTCACCCCCTATGTCTGGTAATATAGATAACAATATTCAGGAAAATTGTCTAGCCACATTAGATCAAGAATCCCTTCTTCATTTTGGAGTCCCTCCGGATGCGCTCATAAAAAAAAACCAGAGCTCCTACTACCTTATAACATGTTAAATTCTGATGACCAACCAGAAGCCCTTTTTAATTTCGTCATTAGTATTGCGAGCAGTAAATGACTTAAAATCATTACATTATATATAAATTCACTTAAATCAAATGATAAAAGAATTGCTATGCAGTTAATTCTTCTTGATCGGTATCCTCCAGATCTGGTTTTTTTTTTAAATGAGACTCGCCTGCATGAAAGACATAAGCCATTATTTAACAAGTATACAATTCTTCGCAATGATGCTGGTAGAGATACCGCTATTCTTGCACATTCAAAGCACTCGATTTTCCAAATTCCCTGCAATATTTCCTCTCTTTTTTCTCTTTCTTATACAGTTGCTCCATTACATATGTGAACAAATGGTGGTCACATTAGGAAATTACTTGTGGGTTCTTTATATTTCCCTCGGATTTTGGCTCTCTCTTTATTCCTTATTTTGACTTCCTTTTGAATACCTCTGTTGGATTAGCCGGTTATTCCAAAAGGACTGTTATATTTAACGTTAAATATAACATTCCTTTTGGACAAAAAGTGTATATTTTTAATTTGGCCAAACAGCCCGAAAATTAACGAATTTTTATATGAATGAAATATACCCAAATATAAATTTCAGTATAGAGGAAGAAACAAACGGACAACTGAAATATATGAACTTAACTGTGACACACGAACAAATACGATTAGCTTCCATAACTATTACTTTTTTTTATGGAATTGTTTGCAGCTACATAAATGAGTTGCATATTTAGAATGATAATTTTTCTGAAAAATTATTAGAGAAGAAAAATGATAGAAGAAGATGGTTTCGACGTGTGCACTAATTCTCCTCAAGCCATCACTCTTAGATACACACCGGTGATGGCGACCACCATGCTCAGAGGTGAGGGAGTTAATTTTAATTTTTCTACTTATGCAAACTCAATATGTTTTTTGTATCTGCAAGTTATATTCAAGGTAAATTTCTCTTGTAAGTACTTGTAATAGATAAACTTTTTTTTTAATTGGATCATTTCACCCTTTTCACATCAACTTAATGTAAATCTATACGACAAATTTGCTCTACATTGAAGCTTTTCTAACGTCGCGCGGATATCGATCACTCTTTCGGAATATAACTTGCAGATACAAAAAACATATTGAGTTTGCATAAGTAGAAAAATTAAAATTAACTCCCTCACCTCTGAGCGTGGTGGTCGCCATCACCGGTGTGTATCTAAGAGTGATGGCCTGAGGAGAATTAGTGCACACGTCGAAACCATCTTCTTCTAACATTTTTCTTCTCTAATAATTTTTCAGAAAAATTATTATTCAAAATATGCAACTCATTTATGTAGCTGCAAACAATTCCATAAAAAAAGTAATTTAAAAAGCTATCGGAGCCACCCGAAAGAGTGATCGATATCCGCGCGACGTTAGAAAAGCTTCAATGTGGAGCAAATTTGTCGTATAGATTTACATTAAGTTGATGTGAAAAGGGTGAAATGATCCAATTAAAAAAAAAAGTTTAGCTATTCCATAACTATAATATTCATGATTTCTTCTAAAGGGAAAAGTGCACCTAGTTATTAAAGTGGGTCTACAACTTTCTGGATGGGTAAAAGAATGAAGAATTTCATCCACTGGACCGATTTTGCTGAAATTTTATATTCCGGAGCACTTTTTAATAACAGAATCGATGAGGTGAGGAAAATTAGAGTTAAACATTTTTGCAATTAAATTTAATGTATATTAGTTTTGATATGACATAAAAGAAGCTCCACATTCTTTTGTCAGTTTATAGCTATCAAATTTATTTCCTTTAGAAGGGTGTCCTTTTCAAGGAAAGAAGGGTGTCCTTCTAAAAAAAAGACGGGCGCCCTTCTAAAGAAGAATAGTTAACATTGAATGTCCCCTCATCTTGATATATTTGCCACTTAAACTATTTCAGCACCATCGGGTTTCTGTTTGTATAGGTAAAGTGAGATACATTCGATGTAAACTTTTCTTCCTTAGAAGGGGCCCCCTTCTTTCCTTTAGCTGTAAGCTGACCAACGAGTGTGGTGCTTCTTGTCTGTCATGACAAAACAAACATACATTAAATTTAATTGAGAAAGTGCTTATATCTAATTTTTCGACATCATCGGTTTTGCAAATAAAAGTTCTCCTGTTTATATAATTTCAGCACAATAGGCTCAGCGGTAAAAATTCGATAAAAACGTGCTATAACACAAAGTCCTTTCGAATCAAACCCATTTTCCGCTCCATCACTAAAACCGTGTCAAAAAATTTATTCCATAAGGAACTTGACCAAAAATTCGAACAAAATGCACATACTATAGATTCAACGTCTGGACTCCTCCATTCGGTGCTGAAGCGTCATCTACATGTCGATTTTTGCTCATATGTATATCGGCTTTAATTCGCCGATTTCCAGCTGGTAATTGACAATCACCAGCTGTATCTGTCATTTAAAATTTTATGGAGAGAATTTGGACGCAGGGATGGTTTTGTGCCAATTTTATCTGAGTAACACTTGCCGGTTCGGCTCGAAATGTGTGAATGAGCATTTTGATGTCAAGTAAGTCCGTTGATGCTATTTTGAAGGCAATTCACGTAAGACTCTCTTAACAGGCAACTAATCAAAACGGAAGTAGAAGCTGCTATAAAGGGAACCCAGTGGCCGTTATCTTGTTTCGGCCCGTTCAAAGAGAAGCCTTGTCTGCCAAATTTTATCAATGACCAATCTTTTGAAGAGATTCGTTACCTGTGCTATGAAGCGAAGAAACTAAACAATTTGCAAGCGTATGCCCAGCAATTTGCACAAGAAGTAATGGGCGCACAAAATAGAATGAAAGCTCTGCTTTCGCTTAGTCGAGATGTAATTGATGCCGTTGTTAATCTGTATAACAGTCAGGATCCCAATGTCAACCAGCAAGTACAAAAAAGTAATCCATTTTCTCTTGGTGGGGGAGGAGCGGGTTTTGGTCAGCCTCAAACGAATAATGGGAACGCTAATTCTGTATACGGAGGAGGAAACCCAACCCAAGCAAACCCATTCGCTAATTCAGGGTTTGGAGGAGTTGCTCAAAGTACTTCGAGTATATTTGGCGGTACGAACACAGCTACTGTAGCCAGCAACGGCTTATTCGGACAGCAAGCCGGTTTTGGAACTACTAATACGTTTGGAGCACCAAATGCTTCAATTTTCGGTGGCGGGCAGCAGCAGCAGCAGCAGCCACAACAGCAGACTCAGCAACTTGGAGCATTCGCGCTGCCACAGATTGGTGGAAACCAACAGCCGACTCAAGTCACCAGCCCATTTGGAATGCAACCACAAGTAAATGCATTTGGTAATCAACCCGGAAATGCCTTTCCAGCGCAAAATGCCACACCGCAAACTGGGCTCTTTAGCCAACAAAGTAATCAAATGCAGTCAACGGGACTTTTCGGCCAGGTCAGCGTTCAGCAACAACAGCATCAGCAAGTGCAGCCTCAGAGCATGGGTTTCGGGTCACCGTCAGTTCCACAGGGACCAGGGTTATTTGGGCAACCAGCGATCGCATCTGGGCAAAGCATATTTGGCGGCAATGTGGCTACAACTCCGCAACAGCAAACCCCTTTCGGCAGCCAGATACAAATGCAACAACCTCAACAGCAGCAACCCCAACCTACTTTCGGTATGCAGCAATCAAACATATTTGCATCACCTCAGCTACAACAACAACAACAGCAGCAGCAGCAGCAGATACAACAACAACAATCTTCCGCAACGACTCCAGGTAGTTTATTCGGAAGTGGCGGGCAAGCAAATATTTTCCAACAGAATGCGCCACCAGCTTTTGGTACTCAAAGTAACATGGGGCAGCTGACAACCGCTACTCCTAATACTTCCGACAGTGTTTACAGTAGAATGGAAGACTTATCGCCAGAAGCCCTTGAAGCATTTAGGGCGCCTGAATTTGTACTAGGAAAGATGCCAACCGTCCCGCCGCCCAGGGAACTTTGTTGACCAACTTAATACCATTTAGAATTAACTTATCGTTTATACTAAATTATTTTACAATCCGAATTAAACGCAATATCATACTTTCGTGTTTTGTTTAATTAAAAATAGTAAATAGTTTGGATACAAGATGACTAGACTTGTTTTGATTTCATAGAGAAAATTACCGAAGCTTCACATTGCCAAAATAACTTTTTTCTGTAAATTAAAGAGCACTTCCACATTTCATTGAATGATTAAACACACTTTGTAGTACATATCACTAAATATTCTTAAACCTGGCGGTTTCCTTCCTTTTCTTCATACTTAGTCGGAGGTTGCGGAATGTTCGACGAATTGAGTTTCACAGGAACATTTGCAAAATTTGGTAGTTTTGCAGCAACTGAATCATTGCTTAAGCACGTTAGGATTCATTGAAGTTATATACTGAAACAATTCGACCTTCGTTTTCATATCCTTTAGTCCACACCTCTCAAAGTACTGAAAACGAAAATGGTTAGTTAGAGTTAAAATTAAATTATTTTTTTTTTGCTTACGGAAAGAATATTAGTGCAGTCATTCATTAAGAATTCTAAAGCGGACGGGTGACTTGTATGTACGGATTGGGCCAAGTCAATGTACCAGCATTTTCCATTAAACCACAGGATATTATGTTCGGACAAGTCAGCGTGAACTATACCCGCATTTCTATACATCGTACGCATATTCTGGATGATCTGCATGTACGCAACTTTCAACATGTCCTTGGAAATCTGCGCAAACTTAAGCTTTGGAGCAGGGATCTGACCTTCGCCAATGAATGACATAACCAGGATATTATCCTTGAGATGAATTATATCCGCACACGGTAGACGGGCTTTGTGCAGACGATCCATGTTGAGCATCTCTTTTTCCGCCCACATATTAAGCAGCTTTTTTCCACCTTGCCTTGGAATCCGCTTTTTAAAGCGATAATCGTCTCTCATATTATTATAAATCTCCAGTTCGCGGCCCTTTTGGAAAACCTTTATCACGCATTCTCGAGACATTTTCATTTCGTATTTACGTTCCAAATTGCCATCAGCGTGTATAATATGTGCTCCAGATCCGAGGGCGATTGTACCATTGATCCGCCTCAGAATACGAGCATTGACAAGCTCATCAAGCTCTAAAGGAGTTGTTTCGTCTGGTCTTACTGTCACACTTGCAGCAGTATCTGCACGATTTTGCAATTTTCGAGATTTTTCGAAGGATAATTTGGACAATTCCTTTTCAACCGCATCGACCTTTCTGTGCCTGGGCAAAAATAGGATTGACTCATAGTTTGTAGGCAATTTTTTCCGTTTGGTGTCCGTGCAAGCCCAATCGAAGACAATGGGTTCGTCGTAGCTATCACTTTCGTAACCCGTATAATCGTCCAAATCGTCTTCATCCAATTGTTCACCATCCTGGTATCTGGAAACTTGATTCTTTGATCCTCCAGATTCGGTTTCAAGCTCAGCGTTGAATTCTTCCTGTAGCAATTTGGCAATAATTTCATCCGAATCTAAATATTCCTTGCTGCTAGTATCGGGTGTTGCAGATTCTGTGTCATCAATCGATTTCCTTGAACCGCCACTGGCCACACTCAGTCCTGCCTTAAAATTCAACTTAACACTGCAGTCCTCTGTCTGCTCGCTGTGTCCTTTACATTCTGTTTTTTGCATTTTCCGAATCTGTTCCGAATATATTTTGTCTTGAGTTTTATCTCTTTTTTTTAGATACAAAGTAAAGCCTCCTATATTTTGTGTCTGTTTATAAATAACGCAACTAAACTATTACTAATAGAACTGTCACAAAAGACCGGCTACACGCCACTATGCACGAACTTATTACGTTGAATATCACAGATGTAACTTTGTGATTCATGATTTGACTGTTTATTTATACTTCAACTGCACCAAATAATTTGTTAAAGTTGTGAAATCAGGAGGGAACAACACATAAATGGCTAAATAGTTAGGGAAGACAAATGACAGTAAGATTGTAGTTGCAGATGATTACAAAGGCAGAGCATTGGAACAGGTAACTAACAGGAACGGCCCGATGCTAATGGAACACTGGTTTTTCTTGTCATCAATTCTCGCTGTCGATAAGAAGAAATCTTCATATTATCATATGATTTTTTTGCATTCGCTGTCAAACTCGGCTGTGAAAACGCGTAAACAAACTCGTTTGCTGTGCGATTTTTAGTTAAAATTAGTGAAAAATTGTGATTTGTGCGCTATTTATGAACAAGACGATAAGAGACAATCTATCGGTTAGATTGCAAGTGAGAAAACTATATATTTCGACGGAAAAGAAGGAAAATGCAAATAAAATTTCTAAAATCATGTGCATTGTGAAAATATGCAATAATAGCACGCACCGTCAGCCAACAGGAGTATCATTTCATAGGTAAGTAACAACATCAAATGTAGAAAGCACAATACAATATTTAGAAGTGTTTTTTCACTCAAAATCACTGCTTCCAATTCATGCATGATTATGTTTACATTTCGTTGGCGACCATTTTAATCGATTAGTTTTCGCGTAGTAGCGCCTGCATGTTGGGGGCAAGTTTTGCTAGCATATTGCTTGAATAATTTTATTAATGAAATCAATTTTATTTCTATTTCCAGGAGCCTGTTAAAGGATACTGGACATACGAATATATGGAGATGAATAAATTATTAATGGGCAACTATCGGTAAACTGTTTACTTTTACAAATCTCATCTGGATCTCAGACATATTTTTGTTTTTGCAGGCAAATGCAACGAGCTTAGCGACAGAATTGATTTCAAGCGCCTCTCTGGATGTGGAAGCTATTTCATCCTCGAAAGCGGAAATAGAATCCAGGAGTTGTTAGAATTATTCTTTTGACTGTAGGCATATATAGAATGAATTCCATTTATTATATTGAATTTTCAAATGAATAAAAGTAATTTCGAAATAATTAATCTTTTTATTAACAAGCGGAAGGATATATGAACTCTTAGAAAAGATGCATTGGAAAAATAATTCGAATTTTGTATTAAAACTTTTGATCAATTTTATAGCCTAAATTAGAGAGATAAATTTACTACCGGGGCGCAGGATAATTCATTTTGAGAATAATCACTGGTTTGAGAAATTCAACAGCAATAGACGACGTATGCTCAAATTTGTTCCCTCATATAAATTAAATCAAGATATCATTAAGGTATTTTTGATCCATTCGATCAAGTCTCGCCTATAGCAATATACTGACTGTAAGGCAATTTACTGCCAGTTACGAGAAAGTTTTATTTACTCTAAATAGTATACTTAAAAATGTTAAAAGTGGCATGCATCGGAAAGCAACTCTTTGTTGCATCTGGTGAGCACATGAACAACAATCGACATTTCAGCTTGTTAGTTAAGCTTATAGCAGTAAAATACATCAACACAAAATACTATTTTATTGCGAAATTAAAATCAGAATAAATTTCTGTTAGGCGATATCTTAACAAATTAGTACACCTTAAAGGCATGTAGTTCTCTCACACATAGCGAAGGTCAAGCTCAACGATTATACATTTCACCTTAATTCCACTGAAGACGATTATGAAAGGAAAAGGGAGGTGAAAAAGTATAAAAGAATGAACGATTATAATTTTAATAGTAGTTGAATTTGTAATTACCGAAGGAACAGATTTAGTTTTTGCTTATTAAATGTCACTGTGAGTTTCTTTTTATCTAAATAAAGTTTTACAAACTATTCAAGTCTGAAATAGGAACATTATCAATCGATTATGCAATGGCAGTTAACTTATATATTTTCAAATATTTCTAAACTGTAGCTCCCTTTTTCGACTACACCCTTCCAAAATTAAATCCGAAGAGCAACGTTCGTGGCGCATCGGGAAATGATGACAAAATTTGAGTTGATGTTCCACTCCAGTGTTCCATTCTCAAAGGGCAGAGCATTGGAACAGGTAGCTAACAGGAACGGCCCGATGCTAATGGAACACTGATTTTTCTTGTCATCAATTCTCGCTGTCGATAAGGAGAAATCTTCATATTATCAGATGATTTTTTTGCATTCGCTGTCAAATTCGACTGTGAATCCGCGTAAACAAACCCGTTTGCTGTGGGATTTTTAGTTAAAATCAGTGAAAATTTGTGATTTGTGCGCTATTAATGAACAAGACAATAAGAGACAATCTATCGGTTAGATTGCAAGTGAGAAAACTATATATTTCGACGGAAAAGAAGGAAAATGCAAATGAAGTTTCCAAAATCATGTGCATTGTGAAAATATGCAATAATAGCACGCACCGTCAGCCCACAGGAGTATCATTTCATAGGTAAGTAACAACATAATATGTAGAAAGCACAATACAATATTTAGAAGTGTTTTTTCACTTAAAATCACTGCTTCCAATTCATGCATGATTATGTTTACATTTCGGTGGCGTCCATTTTATTCGATTAGTTTTCGCGTAGTAGCGCCTGCATTTTGGGGGCAAGTTTTGCTTGCGTATTGCTTGAATAATTTTATTAATGAAATCAATTTTATATCTTTTTCCAGGAGTCTGTTTAATGATACTGGACATACGAATATATGGAGATGAAAAAATTATTAATGAGCAACTATCGGTAAACTGTTTACTTTTATAAATCTCATCTGGATCTCAGACATATTTTTGTTTTTGCAGGCAAATGCAACGAACGACAGTATTGATTTCAAGCGCCTCTCTGGATGTGGAAGCTATTTCATCCTCGAACGCGGAAAGCAGAATCCCGAAGTTGATAGTATTATTCTTTTAACTGTAGGCATATATAGAATGAATTTCATTTATTATATTATTGCATTTTCAAATCAATAAAAGTAATTTCGAAATAATTGATCTTTATTAACAAGCAGAAGGATATATGAACTCTTGAAAAAGACGCTTTGAACAAATGATTCGAATTTTGTATTCAAACTTTTGATCAATTTTATAGCCTATATCAAAGAGATAAATTTAAAACGGGGCACAGGATAATTCATTTTGGGACTAATCACTGGTTTGAGAAATTCAACAGTAATAGACGACGTATTTATAACCAATATATGCTCAAAGTTGTTCCCTCATATAAATTGAATCAAGATATCACTAAGCTATTTTTGATCCATTCAATCAAGTGTCGCCTGTAGCAATATACTGACTGTAAGGCAATTTACTGCCAGCTACGAGAAACTTTTATTTACTCTAAATAGTATACTTAAAAATGTTCAAGTGGCATGCATCGGAAAGCAACTCTTTGTTGCATACGGTGAGCGAGTGAACAACAAACGAAACTTCAGCTTGTTATTTAAGCTTATAGCAGTAAAATACATCAACACAAAATACTATTTTATTGCGAAATTAAAATCAGAATAAATTTCTGTTAGGCGATATCTTAACAAATTAGTATAAATCAGAGGCATGTAGTTCTCTCACACATAGCGAAGGTCAAGCTCAACGATTATACATTTCACCTTAATTCCGCTGAAGACGATTATGAAAGGAAAAGGGAGGTGAAAAAGTATAAAATAATGAACGATTATAATTTTAGTAGTAGTTGAATTTGTAATTACCTAAGGAAAAGATTTAGTTTTTGCTTATTAAATGTCGCTGTGAGTTTCTTTTTATCTAAATAAAGTTTTACAAACTATTCAAGTCTGAAATAGGAACATTATCAATCAATTATGCAATGGCAGTTAACTTTTACATATTCAAATATTTCTAAACTGTAGCTCCCTTTTTAGACTACACCCTTCCAAAATTAAATCAGAAGAGCAACGTTCGTGGCGCATCGGGAAATGATGACAAAATTTGAGTTGATGTTCCACTCCAGTGTTCCATTCTCAAAGGGCAGAGCATATCTACTAAATAGCAGCTGCAATTAGAACAAATTTTATTTCCTACGGTACTTATGGAGTAGAGAGAATTAGACTAAAAGTGTGTATGTATGGTAAACAAAAACTTGAATTTGCTTGCAATTTTACCAACACAAGGTAAACTTTAATCCATCTTTTACACGTTTATTTGCCTCTCTTTTCATTTTGACAGCTCCTCGATTGCAGGTGCTAGTTAGTATATATGCTCTGACAAAGGAGTCAAATTTTGATTTTACGTTCAGAATCATGAAGTAATTTGGCGCTGTCAGCGACAGGAAGCAAAGCATGTAACAGCTATTTAATTTCGAGGAGCTGTCAAAGTGAAAAGAGACCCAAATAAATGGGTAAGAGATGGACTAAAGTTTTCTACATGCTCGTTCAATTGCTAGGAAATTCAAGTTTTTGTTTACAATATATTTGTACGTTTATCCATTTCTACCAAACCGCATATATGACCACATGTAGGCTGACTTTGCTTGCTAGTATATGAAGGTATATGGAGAAATCGAGAAATGCTAGATTTCCTTTTTTTTCAATTTTCCAATAAAATATTTTACTAGTTTAATTATATTTTCTTTTTTAATTATTTCCGTTGATATTCCACACTTCCACTTAAACGTCAATGTGACATTATCCTGCCGGTTAATTTCACAACTGATGCTAATTCGGGTCTTCCCCAAGTATAAATAAGCAACACATTGTGAACGTCGAAGTTTAGTCTGTGATATTCGCCGTGGTAGGCCCATGAAATTTGGGAACCTTGAAATTTATCTACCTACAATTGAATTTAATATAAGTGAATAGATTCTAAGAACAGTTATTCTAGTCATGTCTTCATCGTCGATTAATTTGGAATTAAACGAATCCGTAGCTAGCCTAGATGCATCGGAAAAGTATACACGAAAAGTACAATTGAATGTAAATTACAAATCTAGTGAAAAGTTAGATCAAAGCTTAAAGGATCCCTTCGCTTGGTTCAAAGATCAGACAAAATTTGTTAATTTTCGAGCAAGTGGAAATCATATCGAGAATGCAGAATTAAGTGAAGATTGGTGTATTGTTAATAGACAAACGACCGATTCACAATATAACTCAAGTCCCGAAAACAACGAGGGCACTGAACCAAGGATCACGCAGCCGACGTCTTCAATATTGTTCCTAAATGATGAATCCGATGATGATAATTTGGACGAGGACAGCGAGCTCGAACATAAGTTCAGTGACTTATTCGACGATTCAGATTCGGATGGTCCTGAGGCAAAATGTTTTACGAGAGAAAAGGTAATTTTTATCACAATTCCGTTATTATCACTAAATAGGACAAATTCTAATTTTTAGGCCAACATAAACTCCAAGTACCATGAACGTAATGATGTAAATATTGATAATGATTTATATTTGCCGGAATGGAATGCAGCAAATGCTCTTAATTTCCGTATGAAGCCTTCATATGCTGCGCTCAACCAATCAGAAACATACTCCCGCAAATCGAAGAAGTACCTAGAGTGCAAAAAAAATGTAACTACCGCCAAAACAAAGTTGGACAAATCTTCTCGCCTACTTTTGAACGATTTAATGAAAGCAAACGTAATAACAAAAGTAAACGGGATCATGCGTAGAGGCAGGAAAGCTTTTATTCTTCATGCCGATCTCGGGGAATTTTCGGATTCACTTTGCAGGTGGCAACGGGCTTGTGTCATAAAGGTCTTCAAGCCAACTCTGAAAGATTCTAAGCTAGTGGATCAGTATATTAAAGAAGATTGTCGCTTTAAGGACCGTTTTCCTGCAGCGTTTAGTACAGTAAATAGTAATATGTGGGCAGAGAAAGAAAAGCTTAATATAGATCGATTAAAGAAATTGTCTATTCCTTGCCCGCACGTGATGTTACAAAAGAAAAATGTGCTGGTGATGTCCTTTTTGGGTTATAACCGGAAACCCGCTCTTAAATTGAAATATGCACGCCTTTCCAATTATGATTTGAGAAGAGCGTATGAAGAGATAAGTAAGTCAATGCAAACGATGTACACGCACGCGAACTTGGTCCACACCGATTTGTCTGAGTACAATATACTCTGGCATGACTGGCACTGCTACTTTATTGACTTGGCTCAAGCTGTTGATTCGAGTCATCCAATGGCGCTAGAGTTTTTGATGCGTGACTGCGAGAGGATTACTTCTGTACGTTAATTGTTTATTATTAATAAATTCTAACGAAGAATTAAATATTTCAGTATTTTGAAAGATGTGGATTGAAAGTGAGAACCAAAGAGAAACTATTCGTATTTGTTACTGCAATTAAAATTGAATCATATAAAGAACTGATGCTAGAAAAGATGACCTCCCGGCGTAGATTAGTTCCGTAACATCTAAATTATATTTTGCAGATGTTCATCGTTGATGCACATACGTTTTATCCACCATGGCAGGATATGAAATATAAGAAGTGTGCAGAAGTACTTTGAAAACAAAGAAATTTGAAGAAGTACCATAAAATGTGTGACTCATTCGAATGATAAAACCTTCTATTATATGAAATATAAAAGAGCATAAGAAGGAAAAAGGAAGAAGATTGTGTTTTTTTTAAATATTTTTCTATTCACTTACAATTTTCTATCATTAAAATTTAAACTTGGCCAGAAAAAACTTCCAAGAACTTCTAACACATATAGCGAATTGAAAGATATAGGCGAAGAAAAGTGAATTGATTGTATTTAAGGATCCTAACAAGAACTTAACGTGTTTTGCAAGCGGTTGTGTATTAGGTTGGGTGGACGGGCAACCTAGTACACGTATACCAATATGCTAATTCATCACATAAGTGTAAGTGCTGTCATAACCAGCTCGCGCAAAATAGGATAAGTAGAGCCTCATCTACCCGATATTGACTATAAGAACACCCTCAGTCCATTTGCGTGTTTGGAAGTAATTCGAATACTATTGTCCATTTCGGCTGCTGAAAAGATGGTTCTGCAGAAGTTTGGCGCCGCTACAGTGTTACCGTATAGGGAAGAAATCTTCATGAAGCAGCCCAAGAGGTATGCTGGAGGGGGAAGCCGTGTTGTTCGCCTAAAAGGAAGCTTATATGGCCTCAAGCAGGCTCCACACTGCAGGAACAAAACGTTAAATGATTAGGATTTAAACAGAACCGTGAAGGTCCTTGCATCTACATTGCCCCCTCATCAGCAGGAAAAAATGTTGGCAACCAGTCAGCCTGACATGAACTTCTACATTGGACAGTTACACTCTTGATTCGAAAATTTTCAAAGGAAGTATCCCATTTTCTTGGACTTGAAAATTCTCAACGAAATAATGACATCATGGTCGATTAATTGGCCTACATCGATTCTACGTCTAACAGTAGCTGCGTACAGATGTGTTTTTTAATAGTTACTTTCACTAATTTAAAAATTAATTAAAACATTAAAACAAGAAAAACACTTTTTTAAGTTTTAAAAAATTGAAACACATTTCCAATGACACTAATTTTATTTTATCTTTCAGCATACATTAGCGTTTCTAATGCAAGTTGCTACCTTCTTCAATGCTACACTACATTCCACTTTTAAAAAACAGTCCTTAAATAGCTACATTTGTTAACATTCTTAATTACTTTAAATTACTAACCTCAGGCGTTAAATAGCTACATTCTTAATTACTTTCCGAAGAATTTTCATTTTTATTGCCCTCATACTTAATCCTTTTCCTTTTTCCGCTTCGTTTTCACCCGTTTATTGCGCTGCGGGGATCCTGCCTGTCAATCTAATTAATCTGGTGTAGTTGTTGCCTAAGTCGGTGTTGAGTCTGCTGCTTTCTGGAATCGTTTATATGCAAAAACTTTCCACTGAATCCAATTTTTTCCAATCATGGACATAAGCCAATATCTGCACGTTGTCCCAGGATATCTAGTGGGTGCTTTCTATGATGTGTCTGGCTACCATTGATCGCGTCTCCGTTTTTCCTTGTCTCACTGCCATTTCCGCTTCTCTGATGTCCTCCAGAACTCACGTTTTAACCAGTCTTTTAGTCTGTCCAACGTACGCCATCTGACATTCGGGGCAAGTTATTTTGTAAGCCCCGCTCTTTTCATTCTTTCCCTTTGGGTCGTTCGTAGATCCTAGTTTATGAGACAGTTTGTATTCTCTGGACAATGGTGCTGCGGTAACGTTCAATTTTTCCAACAGCTGCTCTAGTTTTCTGTAACACGAAGTTACTAATTGTCGATTATCATAAAATGTGGTGCATTGCATTTTGCGTTGATTTTCTTCCATTCGGTGCATTCTTTTTTGTATCAATTCTCTGGTGTATCCATTTCTGATCGCGGTCTCAAATATATATTCCTTTTCTTTGAGTATTCTTTCTTCTGACATGGGGACTGTTAGGAGCCTATTTATCATGGAGTTAAAGGCTGCCATTTTGCCATTGTGTTAGGGATTATCCTTTGGGTGTGAGTAATTTTTAGGTGAATGTCAAATTCAAGAGCACCGTTGGTCCTGATAACCTTTAAATCCAGGATCGGTAAAACCCCATTAGTTTCCTTCTCCATTGTAAAAACAATATTCCCGTGGATTTTGTTGATATTCTCCAGTAGCTCATCTGCTTCGTTCTCCTTGACAATCGCAAACACGTCATCTACGTTCCTCTACCATACTTGTGGCAAGATACCTTTGTCTTCCAATCTCCTCTCTATTTCATCCATGAAAAGCTACCCCTGCTGTTGTTTTGTAATACTCCTCCCTGAACGTAAAAATGTTTTCCTACATGGAAACTTTTGCCAGCTTCACGTATGCTTTTGCTGTTCGTATCCATTCTGACGTGGAACTATGTCTCTTCAGCCAGTCTTCAATCAACCCGAGAGCTTGCCTTACTGAGATACTCGGGAATAGTGCTTTCACGTCGAACGATACCAATGTGTCATCTTCTTCCACACTCGTTATGCGTTGCACCTTGCTGATGAACTCCTCTCCGTTTTTCACTGTTCTGATACCAATTCTTTGATTAAGCTTTTCGCATTCTCGTAGCAGCAGCGTAATATCCCTGAGCTCATTGCCTTTCTTGTGTATTATTAGGAGACATCCCAGGCGTGGTAGGATCGGGTTCGGTACTGTCTGACATCAGAATGGATACAAACAGCAAAAGCATACGTGAAGCGGGCAAAAGTTTGCATGGAGGAAAACTATTTTACGTTCAAGGAGGAGTATTACAAAACAACAGCAGGGGTAGCAATAGGAAATCCCAAAGACATATAAATAGACGAGCAACGAAAATCTGTGTACTCGTCCATGTGGGAAGCAAATTTAGCACATAAATAAGTTATAAATAACTTACGCTCTCGAAACTATATGATTCCCTCTGCTTCTCCTTCTCCTTTGTTTCCAGACAGGTTTTTCTTTTCTCTCTTCAGAAGAATTACTTCCCCCACTGACACCTGCGCACACCGACTAAATTTCGTCTCACGTGCACCCGATCACGCTCTCGTTATCATTCGTACAGAAAACTCGAATGTCAAAACTAATGAAATTCGTAGAGGCGAAAAAACGGCGAGAAAACTCAGGTGTCAAAGCCGATGGAAAATTCGTGTTTTTAATAAAAAAGGAGAACTAAAGTGCCGATTTCGTACAGTGTGATCTTCAAAATTAAGAATTTTATAAACGTGAACGTGTTTCGGAGTGAATTAAGTGCAAAAACAAAAACATATAACTTCAAACCTCAACTTCACACAACTTTAGCGAAGGTTGCTAATTGCTTCGGCTCTCGCGACCGGTTGCGGATCCAGTACTCTTTTATCCATGGGAAATCCTCTGTCCCTCTTTCTGGGTGATCTGAAAAAACGGAGACACGATCAATGGTAGCCAGACACATCGTAGAAAGCACCCACGAGATATCTTGGGACAACGTGCAGATATTGGAGTATGTCCACGATTGGAAAAAATTGGATTCAGTGGAAAGTTTTTGGATATCAACGATACCAGAAAACAGCAGACTCAACACAGACTTAGGCAACAACTACATCATATTAATAAGATTGGCAGGCAGGATCCCCGCAGCGTGGGGTGAAAACGAAGCGGAAAAAGGAAAAGGATTAAGTATGAGGGCAATAAAAATGAAAATCTTTTGGAAAGTAATTAAGAATGTAGCTATTTAAGGCTTGAGGTTGGTAATTTAAAGTAATTAAGAATGCTAACGAATGTAGCTATTTAAGGACTGTTTTTTAAAAGAAGAATGTCGTATAGCACTGAAGAAGGTTGCAGCTTGCATTTGAAACGCTGAAAAATAAAATAAAATTAGTGTCATTGGATATGTTTTTTAATTTTTTAAAATTGAAAAAAAAAGTTTTTCTTGTTTTTATTTAGAGGCACTAGAAAATCAGAAATCAAAAAGTTAATTGAAACATGTTTTAAATGTCAAATGAGATTACTAATTTTATTGCTTGTTACCACTTGTTACTTGAATAAAAGTGATATGAAGGATATAACGCCAAAGCTCAAAGAAGTGAAAAGCCCCGTTCAAAACTCCGATAAAACTGAGCACTGGAGATTGGAATAGCAGTGCAAACTATTACGCTGTCCTTGAAGTGCTGACTGATGCAAAGAATTGCGAGGATTTGAACAACAAGATGCATTGCGAAAATTCGAACAACAAGGATGCAGATGCCTTACCTCACAAAAATGAATTAGAATACCACCTGTAGGGTCACCTGGAGACGTTGGACTGTCTCATGCTGCGCTGGCAGGCTAGTGTTGCGGTATCATGGGGCTGGTTCTCTTCCCCTCCACAAGGACCCGCTACAAAAAAAATTCACGTTCACGAATTAAAAGGGTCGAATGCCAATCGACTGGTGTGAAGGCCGAGGTAACCTATTAAGGGTTGAAATTGCTGGTTCAAAGAATAAATTGGACATGGAGGAAACGGACGGACTGACAGAGACTTCGTCGTTACCGACGATTCTTATGGCCCACACATAAGAGTGGGGCATCCAGGTGGAAGCGGTTTTCCCTCGAACCCTCCCAACCGGATCAAGATCCAAATGTAGACGTGGCCATACATTTCTCATTTGAGTGAAAAACTCATACAAACATAGTTTGCATGAATTTTTCCATCAAATGAGGAATATAAATGTGACCAATCTATGTTATAGTACTATGCGATGGAGTCACATAAGGGCACGTGAGCGGAAGGCCACTCTACCCGGGCAAGAGCCCTTATAACACAATAAAACGGGAGAGCTCGCCCGATGGCTGGGTCATTTCAGTGGAGGAGTCGGCCATCTTTGCGGGTCCCATACCCGGTCAGGTGTTACGAAAAGGAAACACCGAATTTGTAATCAATTCATCTGTTCATTCTCTTTATTCTTCTAGGTACTAACATGTAAATAAATTGATTGTTTTTCTTTTAGACAACAAGCTACAAAATATACTTTAAGGTTTATGCGTTAATTTTACTTATCAAAGATTCGTTAAAAAAAAAATTTTAACTATTCTTACAATGATTCAAAGGGAAATCAAAAAAGGTATATTTAAAGAAAAATAATTCGTTTCAAAAGAAAAATGGTTGCAAAAAAATTAATGTTTACTTTTCTGCATTATAAATAATATATATATATATATATATTATATTGCATAATACAAGTATATGCGTTTGTATATAAAGGTAATTATAATAGAATATATCTATTCAGAGCTCAATACAATGTGCGGGTCTTTGCGTTTTCATTTCGATTTTGAAAAACGCGCATATATCCTCTGCGATTTTTAACTTTCGTTATTGACCACATTTCTGCCCAGCATAATATATAAGAAATTATTAATGTTACCTCAATCAACGGGTGCGTTTATTTATGTAATGATTTAATTCACAATTATTTAGGATTTTTCTTCTTAAGCATGCATTACCGAAAATTGAAGCAAACTTAAAACTTTTTGCATGTATGCTATAAATAAGTTATTTCATCTATAAACAATGATATTTAGGCAAGTATCAAAAAGGGTACTTACCCAACATTCTCGCTGGGCGCCCGCTGACAATGTGCGTGATGCCTGTAAACTTCGGTGGTACGTTACGCGTGCTTGAACACAAATCTTAATTTTTTTTATACACTATTGAAAGCAAAAAAAGCACGTTCATCATTATTATGTATAAAGGTAAAAATTAAATTTAATATTCTGTATTTTTTGCTTTGTTTCCTTTTCCTTCTCTTGTCTTACTTTGTAATCAATAAGGTTTTGAGATTAAGTTATATTTTGTTTAATACACTAAACAGTAATAATTAGTCAATTCTTTCATATCATTCATTGCATTCAGAGCGTTCTTGTGGATCATCTTCTTCAAATATTTTCTTTGTTGTTCTAGTATTTCATTTTGTTTTCGCTAACTGGAAAGTTCATCTAAAACCTTAAATTACTCTTGTTTTTTAATTTTCAAATGTAAATATGTAACTTTTTAAAATTTTCGAATGTGTAATTATTGAACGCTTTCAGTTGAGCAAAAAAAAATGCCTCGGCTTTTTCCTTTATTTTAAAACTGCCTTCCGGTTGAAGTGTTGGTAGAACGTTGTTTTCAAATCGATCAAAGACTACGCTGCATTTACTTGAACAATCACTTAGATAATTATATTCGTATTGCTTGCACGTTCTTCTTGTGATACTCCTCTACTGTTATTTCACCACCTTGTTACGGATCAACCAAACCAGTTTCAATAGCCCCTTCGATGTAGTAACTGAATGCTGCTATTGTATGTTGCTTCAAAACTGTAGGCTCAGGTTTCACTAATGGTATGACAATACTTTTAACTGTATTAATACATGCATCAAAATCTACTATTGGATCTTCAGCCGTTGACTTAGCATGATCTTTGCCACTCACAACATATTCTGTATTTGAATAGGTCCATGATTTATTTCACACTATTGGATTGATACATTCACTTTTAATGATGGTTTGATTCTTTGGTAATTTGTTTGTAAACACTTGATGCCGCACAGCCATCAACCCCAATCCCCGATAACTATTCGTGAAAACCTTAATTTCCTTGTTCGGTGATTGTAACGGATGAACATATTTCTCAAAAATTGGAACTTGTTCTGGATCAGCTATTGAAAATGTCACTTGCGTACTAGCATCCCCTAAATCAAGTGCAGTAGCTTGATTTGATTTTGACAGACGACCCAATAGAAAATTAACCGTGAACCACGAAAAAATTCCCTCATCGATACCATCCATAATTTCAACCGAATTTGCATCAACCAGAAATTCCGATTTGTCGAACAATTCCCGTACAGCATGTAGAATACTTTTAGGTTTGTTTTCTGGTAAGCGTCATAGATACGCTGTTGCTTTTAATACAATCGGCGTTTCGTGCCATTTCTTCTTAGGAATCAATGCTCGTACTTCATCTAACAATAATTTAATACTATGTGCACCTTGTCCCGGAACTTCAACAAATGAAGATAAGCCCGGCATCCTTTCTTTCAATATTTTCTCATCTAAAACCAATTTATTATGCGCCATCTCCGCACTGTGCCGTCGAATGCCATCGTTTGCAATGCTTAAAAACTTCATTCCACTTGAAACCACAAACTGAAACCTGTAATCACTAAATGCTCATAATAATGTCCAGGCGAAAACCAACGATTACGGATTTATTGATAGACTAAACTAATTTATAAAGCAAACATTCCCCACTAAGAGTACTGTCCGCGCGCGATTCCAACTTCTTTCCTTTCATATCGCTAAAAATCACGTCTGCAAAAATTTTCCCTTTTTCTTCACTTCGCTCCGGTCGTATCCTCAATCCGTATACGGAAATCTCCGTTTTTTCCGTAACACGTCGCATGTGGTTTTTTTCGTGCAGATCCACCGTACAACTCATAAAATTCTCTACCGAAAGAGATTGGGAAGAATATCCAAATTCGAACCGGACAGCTACGACATGTTCTTCGAGGCCGTTCATACCAGACTCCTCGATCCGTACAAATCTCCCATAATTGTTCCGTGTCACAACTGTAAATCAAATTCAGCTGCTCGTTCAGCCTAGTTAGATTGCATTCGGCAATGCAATACATGGATGGGATGCACTTAGTCAGTGTTCTCATGTCCGAAATTTTAATTTGCAGATTTGAATTTTAAAAGTTAACAGAAGTATAGAAAAATGAAAAAGATTTTAAATAAAATAACAGTTAAATATTATAAAGAATATAATTAAAAGGAAACGTTTAAATTTAATATAGAAAAAACTGATATATGTAAAATTTACATTGAATAGCAATAATAAAAATATTTTAAAATTTATAACTATGAATGGAAGTAATGGAATTTTTTCCAAATCTGCAATTATAATTTCGGATGTGTAATGAAGGATTTCGAGCAGTTTGCTTGTGTGACTGCTCGATTGCTACAAATATAGTCAAGATAATGTTATTAATTAGCTCAAAAAAAATAGAGGATAGGCCTACCAGTGGTCCTGTTGGTCCTCAGGGCCCAAATAATAAGAAAAGAATACCACCGATAAATTGTTTCAGGCATTGTGGTAGCGATATGGTTCAGCTTTTAGTCGCTCAACAAAAAATCATTCATTTTTAAGTAAAATGAATATACTCTGAAAAAATAACAAATAGGACAGAACTACTGATTGACTTCAAGTCAGCACAAGATGCTTTAAATAGTGTGAAAGTTCTGCGCTTCACATATACATCAAAGGAGAAAAATCAGACCTTTCTTTTGAAGGGCCTGGACTGTGGGGAGAATACAGTTGATCTCTTTGAAATATTTATTGCTTTCAAAAATTTCGTGACAATGAGATCAACAATTAAAGGCAAAATTTTACGATTTTATTTGGTTCAAATGACAAATGCAGTCCAAGGGCCCTTCACCAGATAAGGAACTTTAACCTTAGAGTTTTGAACTGGGAACACCTTCAAACAATAAAAGGTCAATTAGTGTTATCGGATCGGTACCAAAGATTTGGCCATTCGGCTGCCACCTGCGCCATGTATGATAGATGCGTAAAATGCAAGAATATTCACCCGTTAGCGAAGAAGTTTTAGCTAAAAAATTAATATTGCTATATAAGATGTCAAAAACAAAATAAGCTAATGAGAAACACACATTATTTTATCTATAAATTCCAACATAACTTATTTCGGCCTCCGATGCGGCGGCCGACAACTAGGTTTAATGCACTTTTAAAGCACGTACATTTCCACTTTCATCTGTATTGTAAATTTGCTTGACATTATTCTTCCTTCTATCTTTTAACTTCAATCGAAAGGGATATTGACTAGTTTTACGATTCATCACTGGGTCATATCCTTTGAGGCAAAGATGCTTTATATGAATCAACACTCAGCGACGTAATGTACTCAAACAATGTCTCTTTCGTTTTCATATTTGGCAAACCAAATTTCTGAAAATACTGATATTTTGATAAATTCACTAGGATTCAATGTTAACTATTATCAAACTTACTGTTATAACATGATTGCAATCACGCATCAAGAACTTCAAGGCTAAGGGATGATTTGACGCAACGGATCGAGAGAAATCGACAAACCAACACTTCCCAAAATACCATAGAATATTATATTCAGACAAATTTCCATGCACCAATCTTGCTTTATTGTACATTGCGTGGATGGTTTCAATTGTCTGTAGATATGCCTCACTCACTTGAACTTCCTGAAGCTGAGCAAACTTTAATTTCGGAGCAGCAATTCCATTGTCACCTATTAATGACATTACTAAGATATGCTTCTTAATCAAAACGACTTCCGGGCAAGGAATATTTAACTGCTTAAGGCGTTCTAAAATGAACATTTCCTTCTTCGCACGTACATCGGTTGAGGTACCACCGGTATAGTTTGTCAAATAATCTTTATATTGTTCACCGCGATTACTGTAGCAATCTCGTCGTGCGATTTCTTTTAGGCTTGATTTAAAGACTTTTATAACAAATTCGTGTGGAAGATACGATGGATGACTTTCAGCATGCAATATTAGGGAGTCCGGTCCCTCGGAAATGATACCAGTTACTCGCTTCAGAATATTAGCTTTGACCAACTCGTCGAAAATTGTACGAGTACTATAGTTCAGCCTTATTTTGGGTTTAGTGGTGTTTTTCTTATGCTCTTGCACTTTATCTTTTCTCGATTTTCGTGAAGATGTTTTTATTTGATTTGTAACAGCATCGGTGAAGTTATAGATCGCATGAGCATTTTTTGTATCAAATTCTTCGTAATGGTCCGCGGCGATTATTTCGTCCTTGAATTTCAAATAGAATTTATTGGGCATATAAACAACAGTAACAGTTCTTACCTCTTCCGTATTATTAAATATGGGAATTGATTCTAATTCTAACTCTGTCCCTTCAACATTTTCCCAATCATAGAAGTCATTCTGCTCCAATTTATCACTGAAGAGCACAATGTTGTCGTTTGAAGCCGACAGATCCGAATCCTTGCTCAAAGATAGAAGCTCTACTTCCTCGCGAAGTTCATCATCGGTTCCACTGATTCTAGACACGTAGTTTAGCTCGTCTCGAAAAAAATTTGCAGAACTTGAGTTTCCAAGTTTACCTTTCTCTTCGAGGGCTTTCTCCCACTGAATACTAACATACTTCGTATCCTGCTGTGAAATATCTTTTCGGTCTTTATTTCTTTTCTTTTTCTGACTCTGAACAGATTCCTCCGACATTAAGTTTGTGAAATTTGCCATTTCGTTTGGCCCGACTTTAGCCCAGGGTGAATACATTTTCTATTTTAAATTGTATACAAATTTTAATATAATTTTCTAATTTAGGAACAGTAGCACAAACTTACCAAGTATATCACAGCACTTTTTCGATATTCACAACCAGTAAATAACTAAATAAAATCTAATTCTAAAAGACAAACTATCACAGAAAGCAGTAAATCGAGTGAATCATATCATGATTTTGACGTTTATATTGACAGATTTGAAGTAACAAATAATCTAAATCTTATCTAGGGGAAGCCCCAAAAATTAATCGAAGTTATGAAATTCAATGGGAAACGGAATATCCAGGTTGGGAACTTAAGGAGGGAAGAAAAGGTGTAAATGGTAGCTCAAAAACTTTCCGAATGTCGGCTATTTGTTTGTCCAGCATGGAAGGAATGTGATTTGTACCTTTTTCATGTAAAACATGAGAAAAGGAATTGATATCTAAAATTAAAACAAGCTGTGGCTAAAATTTTCCTGTTGTTAGAATTAATTGATTACTTAGAAAGATTTTACAAAATTAAATAAAAATTAGATGACAAAGTTTTTATAGGTACAAACATAATTCATACTCACATGTGGTAAATATACAGATATGAATTGTCATTAGAAAAAGATTAAAAAAAAATGAATTGCTAAACGAGAAAAAAACCATCTTTCCCTTTCAGTAGGCAGTTGTTCTTTTTCAGAAGGAAAGGGAGGCGGGAGGTGAATATGCCGGCAAGGGGGTAGAGTTTGAATAATCCGTGATTCGTCGATTCAGTGATGCGGTTCGGTACACGGTGCGGTAGTTTGGCTTCGCGTTTTTAGTTAGAGCAGATTGATTCGGTTTTGGATTCGAGTAGTATGTTTCTGGCACCACGTCGATGAATGATCGGCAACGGGTGATTTTGATCGATATTTTTGTTTCTGTCTTTCGGACTGGACATACGGTTGGAAAGAGAGGAAAGTGAAGTAAAGTAGGATCGGCTTGATGGAAGGTTTCGACGCATTTTAAATTGGGCATTTTATTCGGTGGCTGAGCAAGTTATAGTCGAACTTAGTCTGCTTGCGGAAGACCTGTGACCGAAATTCCTCTCCCAAGTAGCTAGCCTGCCAGCAGCCACCTCGGAGTAGACTAAGGGCATCCGGACTTATTGACCGATTGGGTATAGTCCAATGGCACATTCCAAGACTTCACGTCTAAAACCGATGAGAGGTCGCCATAGATTTCATGCGGGAAATAACGAAACGAGACGGATGAAGAAAAATATTACACCTTAGTATACTGCTATGCTAAACAGCACAGTGTGCTGTCTGCACTTTGTGGCACAGTTCAGTGGGCTGTGCCTATCACTGCAAATCATATCGTTAAGTCTTAGATAAACTTTAAATGGATCATTTCACCCTTTTCACATCAATTTAATGTAAATCTATACGATCATCTTTGCTCTACATTGAAGCTTTTATTACGTCGTGCGGATATATTGATCTCGTTTTTCGGATGGCTCCGATAGCTTTTTTAAATTACTTATGGAATTCTTTGTAGCTAGCTACATGAATGAGTTGCATATTTTTTAAATAATTTTTTCTGAAAAATTATTAGAGAAGAAAAATGTTAGAAGAAGGTGGTTTCGACGTGTGTACTAATTCTCATCAGGCCATCACTCTTAGATACACACCGGTGATGGTGACCACCATGCTTAGAGGTGAGAGAGTTATTTTTAATTTTCATACTTATGCGAACTCAATATGTTTTTGTAACTACGATTTATATTCAAGTTAAATTTCCTCTTGTAAGTACAAAAATGATCGTATAGATTTACATTAAATTGAGGTGAAAAGGGTGAAATGCTTCATTTAAAGTTTAGCTAAGACAAGTACTTACAAGAGGAAATTTAACTTGTATATAATTCGCAGTTACAAAAACATGAAAACGTAGGTGGGAAACCAGGACGAAGAGAGAACACTACGAGAATCTCAGAAAAGTAGCGAATAAGATAATTGTTATTAAGAAAAGAAAATACCATGACGACCAATTGAGAACTATCCATGTAAGTTTAGCGGGCAACAACACGAGGCAAGTTTACGAAGTAGTGGAAAGCCTGAAACATGATTATCAGCCCAAAACCACGCTCTGTCGTGATGGCAGGGGCAATATCATCGCTGATGAAACCAAGATTAAGAGAATGGGCATCAAATTTTAAGAAGCCGCTTAATCCTCCACACAGCTCCAGAACATCGAAGCCTATACATGTTTCCAGAGAACTTCCATTGGCCCCACCGACTCTGGATGAAGTTTGCTCTACCATCAAAGGCCAAAAGAATAATAAAGCGACGGGTATCGATGAGATTCCAGTGGAGCTCATCAAATGTGGTGGCAGCGGTCTTCAGAAAGCCATCCATAAAATCATCCAGCACATTTGGCAACAATAACATATGCCGAACGAGTGGAGAAAATCAATTATATTCCTTATTCACAAAAAGGGTGACAAGCCACAGTGCGAAAATTATAGAGCCATATCACTACTTTGTACGGCATACAAAATATTTTCAAAGATATTAGAAAATAAAATCGGATCATACGCCAACAGTATTATTGGGGAGTATCAAGGTGGTTTCAGGGCAGGTAGATCGACGATAGACCAATTGTTCACTTTAAGCAAGTATGGGCTGCTCCTATTGCTATTCAATTAGGCTCTGGAGTACGTAATAAGAAACGTACATGTCGACACACGAGATACATTACTATACAAATCGAGCCAAGTAGTAGCCTATGCGGACATCAACATTTTGTCATGGTCATTAACAACTGCCAAAGAACTCTTCCTGAAACTCGACAGTGAACCAAAACTAGTACGGCTACAAACCAATGAAAATAAAACAAAGCTCATGACGCAGTTGAGAAAAAATACCCCAAAAACATACTGTATCACACTTGGCAAATACAGTATCGAAAATGTGGGAGAATTCGTGTATTTAGGCGCCAAAATAACGAGAACCGCTAATGAAAGGTACGAAATACACTGAAGAATACAGCTCGCAAATGAAATATTTTATTCAGTTTCGGCGATTTTGAAGATCAGCTGCATACACAGGAGACCAAAGCTCGAAGTATACAAATCTATGATAAGACCTGTGTTATGCCATGGGTGTGGAACATGGACCCTAACCCAAGCATCCGCAAATATATTGAACGCCTTTGAGTGCCGGTCCTGAGGCGAATAATCAGAGCGAAGCTTGACGGGGACCAATGGCGAACTCCATACAACCCTGAGCTGTATGAAGTTTTTGACAAGCCGGAGGTCTCAACGGTTGCGACTGCGGAAGCTGCAATGGGCTGGTCACATGAATCGTGTGGATGAGCAACAGATACCCAAAAAGGCATTCGTTGGGAGAACTGAAGGCCGGAGACCAGTGGAGAAACCGAGGAAAGGCTGGTCTGACTCGGTCGACGAAGGCAGTTCATCGCTGCTCGGAGTTCGAAATTGGCGGATGCGGTCAATAGACCGAGACAGTTGTAGGCGCTATTTGCAGGAAGCGGTGACCCGAGAGGGGCTCTAGTGCTACGTAGAAGGAGAGGCTGTTCTTACACGACTAGGGCGCAGAGAAAACGAACGAATGTCTGTGGCATCTTCCCTCGGATACACGGGCCCAAGGATAACTATAATAACCATCTGGCCTTAGCTCTCTCCTCCGAATTCGATTCAAATTAGTCTACTAAACTATTCATGCCAATTCCTTATCAAGTTAAGTAAAAACACGAAATCCCATCGAATTTTTATTTAATTCAAAGCCAAAATTTTAGGATGGATAAAAATATTTCTTTTGTTATCTGTGGCCTCCACAATTCATTTCATACAAAGAATTGGTCCAAATATCTTCTACGTCGACAATATCCATTCTTGAAGCTGCTTCTTCATCCTTAATCACAAACTAGTGTTTCACATTCGACTGGATGCTGAATTGAGAGTACTTTCAAGGCATCTGTACTTTCAGTAACAATTTTTTCGACATTTTCACTACTTTCTTCCACATTCTTCTTCTTCTTTTCGGTTTGAATCTTTTCCCAAGCTAACTCGAACGGATACTCGATGGGTTTAAATCGCTCAGGAACATCTTCCGGATTCGGCAGTGTAAGTTTGGTGACCGATTCACCGCGAGTGTGTATTCGTTCCAACATTGCTGTATTATACGACTCAGCATTCAACGATGTGATATATTCGAACAATTCTTCCTTCGTTTTTAGGTTTGGCAATCCGCATCTATCAAAGAACTAAGAAAAATATCAATTATAAAATCCGTGTAGTATGTTATATTTTTTGTTGCACTTACAGAGATTATATTGTTGCAATCACGCATTAAACACTCCAATGCTGAGGGGTGACTGGGCTCTATCGATTGCGCGAAGTCGATGAACCAACATTTTCCTTCATGCCACAGAATATTATATTCGGACAAATCGGCATGTACTAGTTTTGCTTTGTTGTACATTGTGTGCATGGCTTCAATTATCTGTTCATATGCTTCACTCAATTCAGCGTCAGATAGTCGAGCATGCTTCAGTTTCGGAGCTGCGTTTTGATTTTCACCAATGAACGACATCACCAGGATGTGCTTCTTAAGCAAAACGACATCCGGGCAAGGAATATTGAACTTTTGTAGACGTTTGATATTAAGCAGCTCCTTCTCTGCCCACATATTGATCACCACACGACTGTTCTGTTTTGAAAAACGATCCTTGAAACGATAGTCGTCCTTAATATAACGATCTCGTTGCTTGAATTCGTTCAGAGTTGTTTTGAAGATTTTTATTGCACATTCTCGCGGTATCACGAGCTCGCCTTCGTATGATGGGTCGCCATCAGCGTGTAGTATTAGAGCTTCCTTTCCTGTAGAAATAATGCCATTGACTTGTTCAAGAATTTGATTGTTGATGAGTTTATACAGGAGCAAACGAGTGCGATTGTCTACTCCCATTTCGGCAGTGGCAACGTTTTCCTTGCGATCCTGCATTTTATTTTTTTTGGACTTGCGTGAGTATGTTTTCAGCTGGTTGTAAACTGCATTTGAAAGCTTCATGTCGAAACCGCCTGCATCCCCCGTTGAAAACTCTGGTGGAAACGACATAACACGACAAGCATTGCGTACTCCACAAAGTTGCTCGTCATGTTTTGTGACCATTTGTCCCTTGAAAGTTCAAATAAGAAATAAAGCATATAAAAAACAAACACTTACAACAAATTACCTCTTCGCTCATTTTAAACCCGCACTTTGGGATAGATTCCAATTTTTTCTCGTTTGTCTCAAATCGATCCCAATCACCCTCCAAGGGATCGTCCAAATTGTCATCATACTCGTCATCCTCCTCCAGATCATTGTCACCGTGGCGCTGATAATTCTGATACGACACCGACACTTTCGATTGCTTGTTTTTCTGTTTTTCTAATCGCTTTAGCTCCTCATTATATTCAGAGTTAAACTGAGCTTGAAGCACGTGCGCAATCAACTCGTCTGAATCGCAGAATTCCGTCAAATTGGTTCCAGCTCCAAGCATTGGGTCTTCTCGAATGATTTTCATAACATCTTCAGGTGTTGTGTCTTTTTTCTCAACCTCAAGAACGCTCGATGTGCTTGCATCATCTCTGGGTATACTTGGCCCCGGTTCATCTTTCAACCGGGCACTGTAATCTTTTAAGTTTTGTTCTATGTACTCACCGTACTTCTGATTTTCTTTCTTTTGCAGTCCCCGAGCATACTCTTCAGACATAATGTCTTGGAAGTTGGTCGGTTCTTTTGGTTCAATTTTTGCCCAAGGTGATGAAGACATATTGTATCTTGTTATTGCTAGATTCTATTTATAAATATTAAAACTATTTTGTAAGGTTTGACTTCGTCGTAAAAGCCAAGTAATGGTTCACAGTTTAAGAACTTATCAAGTTGTATATCACAGAAAGGAGTATGAAATTTACAATTTCACTTTGTATTTATATTTAGGTGGCCTCGACGAGAAGACCTGCAAACTAAAAACAAATTTGCCTCTGAAAGCTGGCAAATTAAGACGAGTTGTGAAATTTCGGGGGGCAAGTCAGAAGACGAAATAAATGACACTTGACGTTTGAATGGAAAGGTGGAGGTGGTGTTGTAAAAGACGTCAAATAGAGTTTTTGTAATGAAATAACTTGAGAATTATGGGCGCTGTAATCGTTATTGACAAGGGATTTTAAATTCCAAGCTACAAATACTACACCATTTGAACTAATTATGAATATTAATCTTTTCATCACTATATACAAGCTTCAGTTATTAGCATTGTTTTTCTGTGAAAAACTTTTTGAGTGTATGCAGATGCAGTAGAAAATAAAAAATTCAAAATGCAAAAAAGGAGCAACTACGGTCAGAATAATTCGAATTAGAAGCAATCGTAATTGAATATCGAGTGAAACTCTTAGGGAAATTAGGAGGAAAATATTACAAAGAAGGAAACGTAATGGTAACAAATTTAAAAACAAGCTCAACTCGAGCTCCAGTTTCACTTTATCGTCCTCTCAAACTCAAAAGGTTGCGTTAGCGCTAATTTGTCTCAGCGGTGTGCGAGTACATATGATTTGAAACCCCCCATTAATTAAATTAAAAAGTTAGCACTTTTGAAGCAATTGACTGTCCACTCTCACTACAATATGTACTTTGATCACCCCATATTTCTTTCTACAAAATGAATTGTATTTTGCACTTGCTCAAATGTTTTTATTCTTTTAGAGAAGATTAGCCGTTTTTATATCTTTCCGGGAATTATTAGCACGTGATCATCAGCAACGCCTCTAGTCTACTCGCAGTTGATTCTTCATCTACGAAGAGCTCCAGAACTAAAACTGCAATACTCAGAAACATGCTCTTGGGAAACGCAATCACAAATCGAACACAAAATTATTTTTTTGCAACAATTGCGCCCCATACAAAATTCCCCGTCGGCGGTGTGGGAATACGTATTCAACTTCCAAATATTTCCACTTGGATCTTCGTTACACTCGCTCGTTGTAGACAAGTGGTTTCATAAACCCATTTGAGCCACACACGGAAGCACCGTGCGTAATTTTCGGCTAGCTTGCACTCTCTCTCACCAACAGTGGTGCAATGTGCATCTCTCACAACATGCAAACGAATTCAATCGGATACTATGAAGGAGTGATGGAGAACTATCGATGGCACTATCGATAACTATTGATAGTTTTGGCTATCGGTACTATTGATAGTTTTTTTTAAACTACCGAATACAATTTCGATAGTTTTGTTTTAAAATAATTTTCTTTTTCAAAATGAACGAAAAACTGAAATAATTAAGCATATTATTAATTTTGAGCATCATTGTCCACTGTCACTTGGGTTGAAATGTTGAACTAAAATGTATGACTGGTGGGAGGGCTACAATTAAGTGTAAGGCATAGAAGAAACGAAACATTCGGGACCACGTCTTAAGTTCGCAAATATTCAATTTGTGCTTACACACTTCGTCACTCGGCTTGAATGTTCGAATGTGAACTCATTAAATGGTTCGTTCTTTTAGTGATTTAATTATGCCAAAGCATAAAATATCCGAAGTGTGGAAATTTTATAAGAGGAATAACAATAACAAGTAAGCTAAGTGCGTGAAATGTGGAAAATAGTATAAAACGAGTGGTAACACCAGTAATCTCATAGATTACCTTAAACGTTCACATCCTGGATATTCAAATGAATTGATTGAAGAGGACGCCATTCCCGAGCTTCTCGATTTCTGCGAAGCAGCTTCATCTTCTGGAAATTCAAATTCTCTTACTTCTTCCACGATATCTTCTCAGTCAGGTATGTACTTTACTGTAAGCTTTTTAATTTTTCGAGTGACTTCTTTAATTGGATTGGCGAATACACTTTTTTCGTTTTCTTTTTTCCAAAAATTAATTGTTTTTTTTGTAGGAAGAGTTCACATACAGTAACACTTTTCATTCAAATCAAACTCTTTGATAAAAACTCTAAGATCCTAGTCCCCGACCTGTTCATATGTTCCTTTCCAGGAAGTTTGAGCTCGTTTTTTAAAAGGCAGTATTCCTATACAACGGATAGCTCTCGTAAAAAAGAGTTAAATCGGGCTCTTGTTAGAATGATTGCTTTAGATTTCCAGCCATTCAGCGCTGTAAACGATTCTGGATTTAGAGCCTTCGTCAAACTTCTCGATCCAAGGTACGACCTACCAAGTAAAACACAACCTTACGAGATAAATACTTATCAACCATTACGAAACGAGCAGATAGTCGTCAAGGGTGAACGATAGCTTCCTTACAGTTACTTGTCATTTTGCCGATGAAAATAACGTTATCCGTGGAGCTCTTCTATCTACAGAATTTCGTAGCAGCTCTACTGCCGAAAATATTGTAAAAGTGATTTATGAAATAATGACCGCTTGGTGTATAGAAAATAAGGTATCTTGTATACGTGTAATTTAAAAATAAAAACAACGTTGTTTCCTCAACGACTATATTTATGTATTTCTTCAGTAGATACGCATTTCGGCACGGAACATCCGGTCTTCTTCAGTACACTAAAGAATTTTCCCCATTGATCTAGTATTTATACAACTTACTTTTTTTATTACAACAATCATAAACTTAATCCTAATTGCCTAACTTAATCCTTATTACCTTACAAACAATAAATCTATTAATTTTGAGTCACAATTTCCGAAATATCCATTTAATCGCCGGTTCGAAGGTACTTTTCTAATTTCGATACTTTCACATACATCCAGTTTATTGCTCCTTAATCCCTCTTTAATGACCCTAAAGTTATCCATTGTTATTTCATGCCCTTCGCTTACTATATGCTCAGCAACTGATGATTTCGCACAATTTTTCTTTTTGTTCTTTATGCTGGCGGCTTCTTTTACGGTTCTAAATCACTAAAGTATCGGAGCCATCCGAAAACGAGATCGATATCCGTGCGACGTAATGAAAGCATCAATGTAGAGCAAAAATTATCGTATAGATTTGCATTAAATTGATGTGAAAAGGGTGAAATGATCCATTTAAAGTTTAGCTAAGGCAAGTACTTACAAGAGGAAATTTAACTTGAACATAATTCGTAGTTACAAAAACATCTTGAGTTTGCATAAGTAAGAAAATTAAAAATAACTCTCTCACCTTCAAGCATGGTGGTTGCCATCACCGGTGTGTATCTATGATTGATGACCTGATGAGAATTAGTACACACGTCCAAACCACCTTCTTCTAATATTTTTCTTCTCTAATAAGTTTTCAGAAAAAATTATAAAAAAAATGCATTTCATTCATACAGCTACAAAGAATTCCATGAGTGCACTTCACTGTTAAGTGAAGTCCGACGTCGAAATGAAACGACAGAAAATGAGAAATTTGTTTCATTTGTTGCTACAGTTTTTCAAATATTTGCACTCAAAACGTTTCGATAAGCACCAATAATTGATAAACTTGCCTCAAAATGCATAAATATTGTTAAGAAATCAATTTAATTTATTTGATGCAGGGAAATCTCAATTATGCTGGGAGTTTATCTTGGTATTGATAATGGATTTATACTAGGTTTCAGAACGTGGTATACTAGGTTTTACGTACTACATAAAACCAAATAATTACATTAAGGTTAAAGACTAGATAGACATGTGGTATCTGAACTAAGTATACTTACTTAGTTCATATACCACATGTCTATCTAGGGTTTAACCTTAATGTAATTAACTGGTATTTCTTTTTCTGCAACCTCTGCCTCAACGATTGTGTGGATAAGTTTTACGACGTACTATATTTTCTTCTCTAACTTCTTAATTTATTCCTCTTTTTTCCATCAACAAAGCCCAGCGATGCTCCTTGGTTAATTTTTGATATTATTAAAGCGCTTAAAGTGTGGAATGTTGCTCGTAGAGCATTTATTTCCGCCGGTAGAGGCCAAAAAGTTGCCGCTATTGCTCTTTGCGCATATTTAAATCATGTAGAAGTATCAGTTATACTCAATCAAGCTCGGGCCATCTGATCGTATGTCAAGTCCTTATTCGCACTTTAACTAAGTCCCCGATTGTTTATACCCTGATTACATAACTTCATCTGGCCCCCAAAATCTTGTGAACTCTTTGCTTCCTACTTTTCTTCCTTTTTTCAAAATTCTCATTCTTACTCTTCATTTATTAGATGCTTTCCTCCTCTTTTGTGTCCCCTTCTACTCTAACAAATTCTTTGCAGATTGAACTACTCTTGAATAATCTCAATTCTAGTACCAGTGCTAGCCCTAATGGCATACAAAATTGCCTGGCTAGATCGTTATCATCGTCTCATTTTCATTTTTTCGAATATGAGTCTACCTTCTGAAACTTTCCCTTCTCAGTGGAAAATGGCACATATTCAGTCTATTTTCAAATCAGGGGACCACAATGCCATTTTCTGCTAGCGTCTCATATCCACTCTTTCTTGCTTTGGCAAAGTTCTCGAAAAGATTGCTTATGATGTGCTGTATACCCAATATTCTCTCTTATTAACAGACCAACAATCAGATCCTCCCTCACAAACTTGCTTTCTTTTATCTATCCTATTTCCGCAGCAATTGATCGTTAACAACAAATTGACGTTATTTTCATTGATTTTTTGAAAGCATTCGGCTCAGTAGATTTTTTTTTATTTGCAAAACTAAAAGTGTTCTATGCTCTTGATTTTCTGTTTATCTGGCTTCTTTCTTTTATTTGAGATCATCACTGCGTGGTTACTGCCAATTTCAGCCTTTCTTTCGTTTTTTATCCAAACTTGGGTGCTTTACGAGGATCCATTCTTGACCCGTTACTTTTCCTTCTGCTCATTATTGATCTTCTCTCAGTAATTACATTGGCTTGTCTTCTTTACTCTCTTATAGATGCTGACATTTTACAACGAGATCTGCTTTATTTGACTGACTAGTGTGAAGCCAAATTCTTTTCCTTAAATAATTCCAAATGTGTAGAAAAAAGTAGGGTACTTGTCAAAAAAAGATTAAACTTGGATTTAGGAAACGGGTCAGAAAAACGGAAGTTCATTAAGTAAAGGTTTTTAGATAAGTTGATGAAATATAATTGATAAATAGTTAAGGGAGAAATAATGTAATGAGATGTAACATATAAATAGCTAAGGAGTAGGATAAGTTAGGTAGAATACTGAAGAAGTCCGAGTGTTATGGACGAAACACGTGTCCGTGGAATATATTAAATAAATCACAGTTATAGGAAAAAAAATTTTGTTTTCTTTGTCTAAATATTGAAATCGTCAAAATATATAAGGGTTGAAACACAAAGTTCTTTAGTATTCTTTCAATTTATACCGTAATAGGTTAAAGAATACCATTCGAGTCAGTCGTTTCAGTAAATTTACTAGCCACCAACTTAGATTAATATATAGCAAAGTGTTGAGCTCTTATTTAAAAAATTCCATCCTTGTATATACATAGCAAGTAAATAAACATTTATGTTTTGTATTGGAAACCAATAAGAAAACATATTCTTTAACTGGGGCAGCATTAAATTTGATTCAATTATTCCTGGAACAACTCTAGCCTGAAAAACTCATTAAATAGTATTACATTTGATTACCTAATGTGCAGCCATCCTAACCGCTTAACAAATAAAATAGTCGTCAAGATCATTATAAATGCATCCGTTTATCTTATATTAGCAGCTTGAATACAACCTTTACAACAACCATATGATAAGATAATCATTAGCTGCTTTATGACCCATCATAATAACAAATTAGTGCAAGCAACAGAAAATACTTATTACAAATCCAAACAAATGTTTAAAAATCAATTAAAATGTGCATCCATAAAAAATGAGTTCTACTACAATTTTTTCTCAAATTTTATATATCGTATTCTTTCTCTCAGTCTTCTTTTCTCTTTTCTCACTTAAAAACTGCCAAATTTCACTGTCAAATATTTTTTGACACCTGTCAATCGGTCCTAAGTGAAAATTTTCGTGGTCGTGACAGAAAAGGAAGAATCTAATGTTTATTAGTGCTACAGTTAATAAAAGCTAAGTGTTTATTAAGTAAATACAAATAGGAAACACTATTTACTAATCAAAAAACAATGTGAATAGTTTTTGAATCGAGCTAAAATGCAAAGGAGGGCAAAAACAAGTAATTCAGAAGGGGCGTTGAGAGCGATACATAATAATACAAAATTGCTAACGTGAACAAGCCAAGCGTGTGTTTCTTTTCTCATCCAAGGCTGACCTTCATAGGAATAAAAGATAATTAAACTCCAAGTGAGAATTGTTAGGGCCTCGTAGTAGTTTAGATCCTTATTTGGATGCGCAGTTCCAACACGACATAGAACTGCTGATACTACTTGTACTTGGGCTATTGCGAAAGGTTGGAGAGTCTGAAGGGAAATTAAAGTGTATTGACAGCAATAAATACCTTGTCAATAATCAAGGCTTTGTTGCACAGTGTGGTATTGAATGCGAATTGAATTTTCATAATTTCGCGACGGCTGTAAATGAGATCAACGGTCAGTTATATGTTGTCACATGGACCGGGGGAGCCAATAATGTCTCATCCGGATTATGAACAACATGCACATCATCATGGCTGTTTGTTGGTATTGTTGCGTGGTATAGGACCAGCTAAACCGAGATATTTACAACGGATATTCGAGAAGGTGCAAAAAGTAAATAATGTTAAAATTACAGGTAAGGCCAGTTGAACGTATTGTTTCTAAAGATGAAAATAAAAACAAACATATGACAGATCCAAATATTTACTTTTGTACATACCCTTTCTTCAGTAATGAAACAATAAATTTTATAAGTTAGGTATGAAAACACATAATTAATTAGAATAATAAAATTGGGTGCATCTGTCAGTATGCAATATCTACATAGTAAAGAAACAATGAGCATTTGATGGCGATAAGCTTCTAGTCATAATAATTATTAAATTTTTCTCTATTTATCGATTTAGAATATAATAGTATTAAAGCTTTGAATAGGAGGAAAAAATATTCAAAGCTGATATATCAATATCTGACGAACAAAACTGATTCTAAATGTAGACGAAAAACTATACAGAAGATTTGAAAAGTTTCCCTGATTAGCTAGCTCATGCCAAGAAGGACGAACTTTTTTTCAGTTAGCAAGCAGATACACCGAACTCAGGGACAATAGTACAACTTTTTGGTTTGCCAAGTTGTGTAGTGGTTAGAGTACTCGCTGCGCAAGCCGAAGGTCCTTGGCTCGAATCCTGTTGTTGATAACGAAATTTTTTGTTTTCGAGTGATTCTTGGGACGGACTATTATAAGCCCATTTAGTTATGATACGTACTAGTTTAGTCAGAACGTATCGCACCTAGGTGGATGAACATACGGCCAAAAGAGTGCCGAAACATTCGATCAAGATAATTAGATACTCTATCTCTAAGCGAAGGCCCGACTGCCACTATGACTCGGACCAACTAAAATCAGAAAAGAATTAGATTTTACTCTACGAGACATCTGGGCGTGTTTATGGAAATAATACATCAAATTTCAATTGTATGAGAACAATTTTAGCGTATATCCTTTATTATTTCGCAAATAAAGGCATCTTCGCGTAATCGCCCGGCACAATTTTCTGTACGAAGCCGGATCGAATGGCATAAAAATCTTGTGAAACTGGGGAAATGAAATTTATGCAAGATTGTTCTACCTGCAGAAAAAGTCATGGTGTTGATTTTTTGAGATGTGTGTAGAACAATATTCCTTGATCCTAACAGCACAGCAAAAATAATGCTTGACTTTGGCTTCGCAGATAAACTCATCCGCATGAACAAAAGGAAGCCTTCATACGACTGGAGAAGCGAAAAAAATTGTCCCCTTGTTCAATGAAACTGAATCATAATCTATGACCACTACAGGAGAGACATGCCAGTACGAGAAAATCTGACCTTAGGAGGCTACAACCTGGCAAATGTGGATAGCTTCCCATAATTAGGAATCCATTATAATCGATAAGGCATAGAAAAGGGCGACAATGGAAAAGGATAAACCGATAGAAAAGTTCTTTTTCGGAATAATTTTCTTAATAAAACAAAATTTAAAGGTAGATAAAAATTAAGATTTTTTAAAAATTAAACCACGAATATTCCCACATCGCGTGAACTCAAAGTGCATTTATTATGCAAGCACAGCTTTTAGCAGCTCTTTTTTTATGAATTTTATTACTTTGTCTCCATCCCCACAGGATTAGGCTATCAACACCATAATAAAAAGTATGAACGCTTTCAAAATTATTGAGTTTATGTGCAATAGGCGTTTTCTCGAATCATTGAGTTGGTTATGCTCTCACAATTCAAGGAATACTTTTTAAAATTATAAAACCTGATCTGAAATAAAACATTTTACCGAAGCCTCATTAATTTCAATGTTTTCATGCAAAATTTTACCATCAATTTTCTAACACGCAATACCAAATTGTGCAACTTTAACGAATTATGGAAACAATTAGGGATTTCTACTTATGTTTGCATGTGACATAATCAACAGACAATTAAAATGTTTAAATAATCTCAAAATTATTGAGATCTACAAACATCAGCGGTCAGCTGCTGAGTCCAGTAAAAATTATTAAATTGAAAATTTTCATTGATTGTTAGAGTGAATTTACCTGCTTACTTCTTATTGAAATTATGTTTTGAACAAATTTCGTTAGATCAAAATCGGTCCGCAAAATTTGTTCCAACATTTACTTCTTCAAATATTTACCTATTCTCTTTTTTCTCTATTTATCTATTCCGTTATTTCGACCAATAAATCAATACTCACTGTCGTCTAGTCAATTACAAACATGATTGATTTATTAACTAAATACTATTTCTTCAAACAGACACGTACCATAAAATTATATATACTGAATCAATCTAAATCTAATCTAATAATTAATGATTCATCAATTTTACATTTACTTGAATAAAATCGTGAGGATACCCTTAAATTAAATGATGATGGCTACTTATATAAGACTGATCAGCCATTAAAATTTCAAAAGGATCGAAAAGTATTAAACAAAGTTATGATGGTTTGAATTTTCCTGTATCACAACAACAACAATACATGGCTATGGAACGATATGCACTTCCAATCGACTCAGCCACTACGGGCTTGATGTGGATGATGCCTGAAAACTTAATTGAAATGTGGAGGAAAATTCCAAATCACACTTTTGCACTGTATATACGAGTACATCAGCTGACTTAATCAAATATGATATCGAGACAAGTGGCTTTGGGTCAACTACACCAACAAGCGGTTCCGTTATAACTACGTACTTTTCGAATACAACCCATATCAAACTCATAAACATCATTCTACCAATTAATGTTTTTTCTCATCCTTATATTGACGATCTTCAATTGCAGTTATGAACAAAGTTCCACTATCTGGAAACATCATCCCATTTCCTTTTAGCCACTTATCTCTGGCGAACAACATCGTATCCAACGTTGATTCGCAAAATAGATATTATAATATCAACATTCTGAATCCCATCTGGCATTCCCACGTCTCCAACTTTTCACTTGGTAGTAGTTATCAAGTCTGCTAATTGATTGTCAATAACAATTTGCACCTGCTCTCTATGAGCTAATTTCACCAGTGAATGAGCATACTTGAACGTTTTATTTTTCTCTTCAACGATACTCCAAGCAGATTGATCGCAGTTTACTCTCGCTATGTTGTCAGTAACAACAGTAACGCAAAAAAATAAAAACATTTTAATCGCCAAATACCACTTAGAATGTTTGGCTGTCGGTGAATGGGAAATCACAAAATTTTTACAGGTTTTTTGTATGATGATTGGACCTAGTAAAAAATCCATAAATTATTTCGGATTTACTATTTAGCTTGCAATTGTGACGTGTCGCTTCAACGGGAGTCACTTTTATGTCTAGTAAATTATATACTTGGTCTTCGTATTTATGCTTGAACCCTGTCACATTTCAAATATTTTACAGGGTAAACTCGGATAACAACCATAGCTATATCACGTTTTTCTACTCTAGTTTAACGTAAAATTCATCCACGTATTGTTTTAAAGCGACTGTTAGGCAAAAGTTTATTATTGCTTCACAATTTCAAGTGCAGCAGGAAATACAAGTGAGCAGAACTGTTTAATATGATTGCAGGGGCCCAAATAACGCGAAATCATGGCTACTAACAAAAATGCGTTGCTAGTGGAGCGACACTGAATGTTATTGTTGGGGGCGAGTACGAAATCACGGGTGTCCGATGGGGTTAGCAATGGCCAACTCCTATCATTTAAAGCAGCCGCAGAGCCCGCTAATGTATGGTTTACGTTCCAATCGTACTCCTTGCACTCGCACTGCTACAAATCCTTCTGTGCCGCTAGCGATGGCTTTCGTGCGGACTGGAGTTGGCAAAGTGCACTTTTTGAGTGAATGTGCGCCTGGCGATTTATCCACGTTGGTTTCGTCTGCTCCCGTGCACAACACAAATTAAATTTTTCTCGCTGTGGGAGGACAGTTCAAATAACGCAAAATGGGGCTAGCAGAAAAGGTTACGTGAACTTTATGGTCAAAGCCAACGTTCTCGGGCCTTCCACACAATTTTTCGCGACAACGAATGGCGAATTCGGTAAACGATGTTTTGCGATTGACAACAAAAATATGCTTCTTCGCGACTCCCTTTGCTACCAGTCGTCACCTTGCGGGACTGCTCGCAATGGCAGTTGACGAGTCTTCCATCGACTCTCAATTGCATTGCGGAAGTGCAATTCGTGAATAAGCTCCGTTGTAAAAGGGTTGCCGTATCCAAATTTCAATTGCAAATTTAAATCATTAATATTTTTTTAAATTTACAATTGTAATTTGGATCTGAATTATGGTGGTTTTCGAGCAGTTTGCTTAGGCGACTGCTCGATTACTACACTTTATTACCTTTTAATTATTATGAGCTGCCTGCTTCTTCTAGAAAATGTATCGTTATTATTTTATCCCAATATTACAACTATTTAATCCATTCCAATAGACTCGAGAATCCATTTCCTATGTTCCTCAAACCGTATCTTGACAGTTCTCCTTGTTTGTCCCATGTATACTTTTTCAAATGTTTGCACGATTTATGTATATGCAGCTCTTTTTCTACTTTTTTTTTTTGTCTTTTGGATTCTTCAATATATTTTTATTTGATTTCGTGCGCTGGTTGGAGCTAGCTTAATATTCACTTCGTTCAATATTTTTGCTAAATCGCTGGTTAGGTTTGAATGGATAATTGCTGTTTGCTGTTCGTTCCGTTTTTGTATATTGGCTTGATTGAATTAGGGTCGTTAAGCAATCTTTTCCGCTGTGTCTGAGATGTATTTTTCTTTCTTTTCCCGGTTCTCTCTGCTCATTGGTACTGCCAGCATCCAATGCCATTTTTTGCGATTAGGCATGGTTTGATGTGCTCGGCATCGTTGTTTGCGTGCTTGTCGGCTTTCGGGAAGAATATCCAGCGCCAAACTCCTGTTGACTCGCTTGATCTTCAAACCTTAAAAATTAAATTTCATTATTAAATTATTTTTCAATTTTAAATTTAATGCTTTTATGAATACTATTCAATTTTTCCAACAGATTTTCAACTTCTGGTTTGACTATGGCAAAAATGTCGTTATCTGTTCATTTTCAATGGTTTCTTCAACCCATCCCATGAACAATTAACTCAAAAATGATGAAAGGACCCTTTGGTGCTGCATTCTTTTGTTTGTTTAGCCAAGATGGCCCGGAAAAAAAAACAAGTTTTTCTTTCAGTTAAGAGACTGAGACTACTGTTTTAACACTTCTTCTACATGCTAAATACTTGAACTTCAAACCAGGGGTTTTAGTGCAATTATAAGAATTAAATAAATAGGCAAAACTTAGGTAAAAATTAATGATTTTAAATATTACTTTAACCAAAAATTCAAAAATTAATATTTTTGCGACGTTAGAAAAGCTTCAATGTAGAACAAATTTGTCGTATAGATTTACATTAAGTTGATGTGAAAAGGGTGAAATGATCCAATTAAAAGTTTATAATACAAGTACTTACAAGTGAAATTTACCTTGAACATAACTTGCAGATACAAAAAACAATTCCATAAGTAATTTAAAAAGCTATCGGAGCCATCCGAAAGAGTGATCGATATCCGCGCGACGTTAGAAAAGCTTCAATGTAGAGCAAATTTGTCGTATAGATTTACATTAAGTTGATGTGAAAATGGTGAAATGATCCAATTAAAAGTTTAGCAAATCCTTTTGGTTTTTTGATTGACTACCACACGGACACTTTTTTGTAGCGCTTTGGTTTTTATGCTACCAATGACTCATTTTTCAATATTTTTCAGTTAAAATTAAAAATGAAATATTAAAATCTTAATGGATAATTGTTGTAAAAAAGCTTTATGAAGAGTTTGCTCATTAAAAAATCAGACAAATATGCCATCTTTGTGCATCTCAGATCCTGTTCTCCTACTTGAATTAGTACCGAAGAAAAAAGCTCCCTAATCTTTGTATTGTATTTTCGACCGCAAATCTGTTGTGTAGTTTTGATCCAACTTTTTGTTATTTTTAGTGAAACTTGATTCAAACTTAGTTTTTTTTGTTATGACTTATAAGGAGACATTTAATCCAACATCAATTTTTGTGTGTATTTCGTAGACTCAGCCGGGCAGCTTCGAGATATTTGGGTGCGATTCACTTATGATCATCCGGTCGAGAATAATGACTGGGGCGACTTTCAGACGCACCGACGTCTACTCGGATTGGTAACAATTGGAAAATTTGAAACGCAAACCGAATTAAACGAGCTTTGTCGACTTCATGAATCGCTCAAGGTTAAATATACCAGCACACTCTACGATTCAAGGTGCATTCTATTCGGTCCTCTACAATCGTCGCCCCCACGTGAAACACCAGAATCAAACAGTATTGAAAACAATGAGCAAGTGAAACAACCTCTTACGAAAGAAACTCTAAATCACCCCCTGAAAAGACTAGAAGATGTCTTTACAACTCCGTCAAATTTTAAGAGTCGTGCGTTTTTCTATCAAGAAAATGATACATGTAGCAATTTGGAGGAACACATAACAGAATTTATTAGTTCCCTATTTTGGATATTAGAATCAAAACGCTTGGATAGATCAAGAGAGAAAATTGACAAGGTTCCTTTATTGTTAGCTCCATTCGAAAAGAAAGATTTCGTAGGATTGGACTTGGAATCGAGAAATAATCGTAAAAGGTGTATTGGTAGAGTAACGAAAAATCTTGGAGACCTTACCCTACAAGCTGGTTTGGTAGCAGAATCGTTGAATCTCTTTCACGCCGCCAGTGAAACACTACGTGCCATAACTGATTCGCTCTGGCTTGGAGCAGCGGACGAAGGTCTCTGTGCTGCATCAGCGATCCTATTGTACCCAAACGTTCGTCAGACGGAACCGTTCTATCGAAATGCTAGTCTTCAAGAAGGAGTTTCACCGAGCAAGTTAGCTGCAGAGCGAAGACGATCGAGTGGAGTTGAAACGAAAAAACAGACCTTTTCCACAATAGTTGAACAACAAAATTCAATAGAAAACTCAATATCATCCAATTCGTCGTCGTCATCTTCAGTCTCATCCATTCTTACAACATCTTCATCATCAACTTTATCTGGGAACCAAACCACGTTCCGAAACGACTCATTACCATCGAATATTCTATCGCCCGACGAAATTGTGAACCACTATCGTAAAGCAATTATTAATTATAGTAAATATCGTCATGCAGGAGTTATAGAGACTGAGGCAGCTTTGAAAGCGGCACGTATTTGTATTGAGCAGAACAAGAATCTGGATGTTTCAATGTTTCTGCAAAATGTGTTGTACATAAATTTAACTATAAGTGAACAAGAACGGGCGAAACGTTTTGAAGTGTTAACAGATTTGTATCAAAAAATAGGTTATAGAAGGAAAGCTGCTTTTTGCCAACGGCTTGCAGCGTGGAGACATGTAGCACAGGGAAATCAACAACCGGATTGGGCGCAAACCTATCGGTTGATGTTGGAGAGCTTTCCCGGGCATATGTTATCATTGGATCCGCTTGAAGTTTTGGAAAACAATGCTGGTTGGTCGATGCTTCAAATTGACTTACTACAACAATTAGTGATAGCAGCAAAAAGACTGGGACACTCTGCCCTTGCTACACGACATATGACTTATTTGCTGCAAACACAATGGAACAATATGAGTCCAAACGAACAAAAGGATATGGCTTTGCAACTGCAGGTAAATTGAGTTGAATTTACTTTATTGTGTTAAGCCTACTAATCGTTGATCTACAGAACTTAAGTGCTCAATGTGAAGGATCACCTGTGCCTTTAGTATTGGAGAATGGCACTGTAATACCACCGGCAAATCTGACTGACATACCATATTGCGTTCAATTCCAATTAAAAGATTTACCATCGCATTTGAAACCATATAAGATTAATATAGATAAAGTGGACAATGGACCGTTTCTCTTTACTCCAATTCACTTCAGTTCCATAGATCGAAGGGTCACCAAGAAGACGGATAGCAAAATAGGTTCGTAATGAGTTGAAAAAATTACTAGATGGCTCATGATTTTCGTTTCAGCTTTTCATTGGATCCAAAACGATTTATCTGAGGTTGTACTCAAATTAAGAAATACTCTCCCCTTCGAGCTGACTGTCAGTGATATGCGACTTCTTACAAATGGTATTGTTTTCGAGGCATTGCCTCAAACTGTATCCTTACAACCGGCAGTTCCAACAACAGTGACTTTGCATGGTACTCCGATCGAAGCGGGCCAATTAGAAATGCAAGGTTATAGCACTCACACATTAGGCGTCAAATCAAATTGTAGACTTAAGCACATGAAAGATAGGTCTTTGCCGCCCAATTATATGATTGACGTTATTCCAGCTTTACCGAAGATCAGCGTGAAAACGTCACTCCCGCAAACTGCAACTTTTAGCAGTTTATCTAACTCAGATAGTGTAATCACATCAGCAAGTCTTACAATTTATAACGGTGAGACATCAGAGTGCCTAGTAACATTGAAAAATGAAAGTACGACAATACCCATCGAGCATCTAGAGGCGTCTATTCATTCAAATATAGAGGCAGAACTTTTAGGGAAAATATTTGATTTCGATATCAACGACATACAATCTCAATTGCCCATTAAACCCCAAGAATCAATTGATTTTAAGATACGCATTTTCGGAGAGGCAGACTTTCTTTCAGCGCATGGTCAGCTGACTGGGTTGGGATCATCTTCTTCGCAGTCGGGAAGTGGTGCAGCCGGTACGAATGTTCAAAATGATGGTCCACAAAGCCTGAATTATTCAATGTTGTCTTCTGGGCATGCCAGCTTACCGAGTCGTGTAAGCTCTCCTACACATATGGTAGGCACTCGGCGAACTGAGTTGACCTCCAGCTTCAGATCGTCTCATTCAGGAGGTCATTCATCTCTGGCTACGTTAAGCTTTCCGCCTCCACTAGCCGGAAACAATATACAAAACCTAGAAGCTCAATTACGCTTAAGATATTCAGGTGGCGATGGACTCCAGGAAGGTTACTGTCGACAATGTGCCATTTCATTTTCATTAGAAATGTTACCAAGTGCACAGATAACAAACTGGGATGTTTTGCCGGCAGAAACGTAAGTGGATGATTTCGCTTAGTAGTCCATTATGTGGATAATGGAACAAATCTTATTTATTTGTAGGCCATCACAATTTTACTTAGTACTTGATGTTTCGAATTTAACAACGCAAGAAATGTCGCTTGACTATACGAATATGAAGAACATTCTAATCGAAGCTAAAGAAAGCTGCAGAGTTCCAATACCTGTTGATCGATGTTCAATGGAGAAATTGTGTAGTGACGATGGTAACGATAAAAACCGTGAAAATGGTGAGTAGGAATATTTAGCTATCAATATATAAAATACTATAAATGCTTTTGTTATTAGACGACTCAGTACAAGACCCATCCCCATTTATTGAGGTCAGTGAAAAAGTGTGCTCGAGGCATATTGCCGAGCGTGTTAAGCTCAATTGGACATTAACCGGTACCGAAACACGGGGTATTGCATCGTTAAAGGGGATCAGTCTATCTCCGGCCATGATAGATTTGATAACAGTCGCCCCACTACAGTGGTGTAAGTAATCAGTGATTCATTTGAAAGAAAAGCAAGATATGAAGCTTTGTTTTTATTTTTCCAGCGGTTGCTTTTGACAATAAACTAGTCCAGCCACAATCCGAAATTGTGTTCTCATCAGGACAATGCATAGCTCTTAATGTGACTGTATGTAATTTATCACAAACACCGCTTCGTCAATTAGCTTTAACTGTACAATTCTATCAAGACTATCAGAATAGTGTACATAACTATTATTTAGAAACGCGTGTAGCCATGTCAGGACCAAATCAGTAAGTAAAATTGTTAATCAGTGTAAATAATTTAATTGAAAAATACGCATCTTGCAGAACACTCATACCAATTCTTCAGCAAAATGAGAAAGCTCACCATAATTGTTCCGTGATCTTCTTCACCCCTGGCCGTTTTAAAGCAAACATCCAATGTCGATCACTTGCAACATCGTCGACAAAAGCAGATACCACAGCTTTAATACAGCCAAATGTCACAAATACAGCAGCCTTTACTAGCTTCTACGAAACGCAGCACGTGTGGCGATTTATTCCGCCTGTGGAGGTCACTGTCATCGAATGAAAAGAAAGTATGCAACTAGAGACGATTATTAGCATGTAAACGAGTGGTTACAATATGGAGTGCATAGATTTGTAGAAGTCTGTTGTACAACCTGGTTGGATCGTGCATTAACTCATTGATTTTTCTCACAAAGTTAAATTAAACCACTACTGTAAATATAATTTACTTATATATAGTTTTTTTATCATTTAGCGTTGTTAAATATGGAAAAATGCTTTAGAAAACGTAATGTATGTAATATGTATAATGTATAAAGATGAATAATGTAATTGTAGCATAGCCTTTTGAAATGCTCTCGTTGAGAGAAGTGGAGATGAGCTTAAAGCAAAGTACATGAAAATGAAGATATATATGTATATGTGAAGGTTAGGCAAGAATATAAGGTGGAAAAAGAGGTACTGAGTTTTGTTAGTATTACTAATTTGTTCTGTTGTTGATAAAGAAATTATATATTTTATTTTTTATATCAAATTTAAAGTAAGAGGGAACGAAAAGGTTCGCGTTCTTTATTTAATTTTTAGGAAAGGGTTAAAATATTTCTGTAAAGTACTCGTATACAATGATTGAGAACAATATGTGGATCATAATCATATTTGCGTTTTAATTCATTTAGTTGTTTTTATGATTAAAAATATTCGACGAAAATCAACATTTCAATGTGCTTTGACGCAATAAAGCAATCAAGAAAAATTATTGCTTTTGTTTGTTCCTGGAAAACCCCTGTTTGAGTTTTGAGCTGTCGGATATTTTATATGATGAATTTTTATACCCCAGCAAATTAAAAGATGATAGTTCCTTCAATCCATTGATTTTTATCTGGATATAGCAATGTTTCGAATTCATGATGATACACCTTCCAGATTTAATAAAAAGATTCAAACAAATTGATAATCCATTCAATAAAGTACTTACTGCAAGACCGAATACTGAAAATCAAAAAAGCTAAAAACGGGCTAAGTGCATTCTTCTAATTTCCGAAGCCATAAATTTTCAGACTCTCTATGGTATCTATTCTTGAAATTTGGTGTACCTGGGTGATGACCCTGAACTTTTCAATAGTGAGTGACCTTGTGACCTGTTTCATATATGAGCTTCACCACAGTTGGTCTAATAATTACATGTCTTCTTGTTTCTTTCGTTGTGTTGTCCCCTTTGCTGAGATGTCAGCATAAGCAGGAATAGTTTTATTTGGGAATAAGGGGAATATTGAGCCAAAATTACAGTATATGCTCATAAAATAATGTGCGAATTATATGATATATTCCTGTTTGTTCACGTTCAGGTTGTTACATTGTATGCGCTGGTGAAAAAGCTTTTGTATGTGCATAGTTTGCACCAAAGACATTAATAAATGAACGAGAAAAGAGAATCTGTGTACTCATCGATATGGGAAGCAAGTTTTACACATAAATATCTTACGCTCTCGAAACTATACCTGTATGATTCCCAATGAACAGTTTGAGCACCTTACAACAAACGTTCTCTCATAGAAAACTCGTACATCAAAGCTGATGAAAACTCGTAACTTATGAATAAGAAACGTGAACTAGTGTGCTGATGTCGTACACGCGATCTTCAAAATCAAAAACTTTTTAAACGTGAACGTGTTTCGGAGTGAAGTTAAGTACAAAAACACGGACTGAAGTTAGGGCAAAAAGACAACAAACGTTCTCTCACAACACAGCAGATGTAGAGGTTAGAAAACTCATGTGTCAAAGCTGATGGAAAATTCGTAAGTTTTTAATAAAAAAAGACATCTAAAGCTCCGATTCCGTACACGCGATCTTCAAAACCAAAAACTTTATAAAGGTGAAAGTGTTCCATAGTGAAGTTAAGTGCAAAAACAAAAATATATAACTTTAAACCTCAACTTCACACAACTTAAGCGAAGGTTGCTAATTGCTTCAGCTCTCGCGACCAGTTACGGATCCAGTACCCTCTATATCTATGGTTTGCACAAACTTAAATTGCACATATAGTTTGCACAGGGTGAACATACAATTGTTTAATGAGCTTAGGCAGGCAGTCTTGAAAAATGCAAGCATGAACAGCAAAGGATATGCGGAACGAGTCCTACACTAGCGAAAGGGTACAAAAATTAAATTTTGGAAAAGTCAAAGTCAAAAGCGCTCTATTCAAAGAGTATAAAGCAAATTCCAAGCAATAATAATACGAAAACTTAATGGCCCAAATGGCTCTCTAAATTTATACGTTATCAGTTAAACACATTTGATCAAAAAATTCATAGCAAATTCAAATTAATTAAGATTATTACATGGAGATAAAACCAACCAACACTATTCCTAAATTATTTATAAATTTAACACAACAGTGGTCTTTGATCATACACCTAATATGTTATAACCTAATTCTAATAAAATTCAATCAAAAATCTTTAACTTATACAAAAAATTTTATCACAATATTCCTTACCTAAGCGTTTAACCTTATCCGTAAACCTAATATAATAAACATAACATATACCTAACCAATCCGTAATTTTTAACACCAATAAACAACAACACTAAATGTAGCAATAACGGCGGGGGTTTTTATCCGAATGTGAATTCATTTTTATTGTTACTGTTAATTTTGTAGATTTTCTTTTGAATTTTTTTAATAGCTAATATCAATCAGCGCTTACTGTTTCAACTAATTTAAATTTTGCACTTGCCCTTTTATTATAATTCGAGCTATACGAGTATTTTAGAGCTTCAAAGGGATTTATGAGGAAATTTCGCAGCAAAACCCAAGGCACATTTGTAGCGTTTCTGCAAAAACTTAGGCGAAAACTTGAAGGAGGATTCTTTGTTAGACTTTTTCAGGGTGCACCAGAGAGAAAGCTACTGAACAAAACTTATTAACCTAATGCATCTGCGCCGAAAAATGAGAGGTTGCCTCAGATAGTCTACTACAGGTTGAATCTTAAAAACTTTCGAGATAGTATGAAGTGGGCTTTTACCGAAAATAGCACAAAAGAGCCGATACTGATGATGTGACAATATTCAACAGTTCTTCTCGTTCAGTCACAAACTTAGTGGAACCTGTAACTGTGTGCAAAAATTCCTGGGGTTTTCAGCCATTCCACACTACCGGGGGGCACACTGAGACATGTCTCATAGCTGGCTTCATTTCTGCAGGAGCATTTATGTTTAAAAAAACTCCACCTTGCCCGAAAAGGGCTGTAGTGCTAAAGCAAGGAAAGGGTTGTTGAAGTTAATCGAGCGGAGACTCAGTTATCTCGATATTGGTGGCTGTGTAATAGAAACAATTGAAATTTTCTATTGTTCTTTTGGATTTTTTTTTTGGTTTGGTTACGGTTACGCTCACCAGTGTATTGTCACCACGCTTCAGCTTCATGCGGAACGTGGAGCGTGAGGATTCGCATTAGAGGGATTTAATTTCGAAGTCCATTTAGTAAATCTATAAATTAAATTTTTCGCATGAAGTACAAGTAATTCAATTCCAAGAGACTGCTTAAACTTCGTACATGCGTACGCGTTCCTTCTTGACGACGAGCATGCGGCTCGGGATTTTCAACTCGGAATTGGGTGGACAGTTAGTGCAGTAATCCAATCCAAAATTAAGTATCCTATGTACAGAGTATATCTGAAACACTTTACAAGTGCTGCCAACGTGGAATCATCAAGGAATAGCCACATTACTTCATATACCTGAAAACAAAACGCCGCAGCTGCAAGATTAGTTCAATGAAAAACTGCTAACGACAAACCTCCTTAATTCAAAAAATATTTCCACATTTTATTGTTTTTTTGGTTTAGCACTACAGCCTTTTTCGGGTAGAATATCTCATTATCTTGGTGCAATTTATCGGCACTCGGGAAGGTGATATGGTCAGTACCATACTTTCACCGTGTTCTGATTTAAATCCCGTACGTATCATAACTGAACGTGCTTATAGTCCGTCCAAAGTATCGCTCGAACCAAATCTCATTGTCACCAACAGGATTCGAACTAGGGGCCTTCGGCTTACGTAGCAAGCGCTCTAACCACTAATTATTCAGCAATTAAAAAATTTGTAATATTACAGTGCGTATATTTTGCTGGCTGAGTTTTTCTACTGACATTTTTGACCGCTGAGTTTCTTAGCTTGGTTTCCGTGACAAGTGGTTGGATTTGAATTATACAAAAAAATTCATTAGAATATCATCTCATATATTCGAACACTCCTCCTGATTAAAGTTACATACATACACACTCCTACATATGCATATGTGTTGAGTATAAAAAGTGACATATTTAAACGCAAAACAACTGCCATACGCTTCTGTTTTCAGCTTAAAAATTTACTTGCAATCTATTAATCCTTAATTAGGCGCATGGGGTCAAACCAATTTCAAATAAAAAAATTATATTAAAGTGTTTGGAACGCGACAGCGTACTTTCTATTTTCCGATCTACCCACGGGGTATGCAAATCAGTCACGGTCGGAAAGCTAACGCCTACGCACGTGTCGCTGCTCTTTTAGGTGCTGACCCCATGCGACCAATTACGTGAAAATTTTCAGCAAAAGGTAAGTTTTCATTTTTTTTTGGTTTTACGAACATTTATTTATTTATTTTTAGCAGCATTTGTTTATTATTTCATTGCATATTGAATTTATATATTCTTGCCTTTATTTTTATAATTTTTGCATTTATTTCGCTTTTATTTTGAACTTTCAATATGAATCAGAAAACACAGATACTGTATTGGCTAGAAGAATGGTTCGATGATGAGCAAGACGTCACTGGTTCCACCTCAGAAGGTGAAATAGCAGACGGTTCTTCCATACATACTGTCCATGACTCTGAAAGCGAAATCGAAGAGTCCGAAGATAGCGGAAATGTCCCTGAATTATCAGAGGGTAACTTTTTTATTTAGACAAACTCAAAGAAATGGCCCAAAAGTGAAATGGTCTAAAGTACCAATATCATACAAAGGGAAGACTCGCGCACAAAATATTATTATTCATTCACCGGGAGTCAAACAGTATGCTAGAAACACACAATCTCCTCTAGAATGTTTCCAATTATTTTTTGACAGTAAAATTATTAAGCTTCTCGTCATGAACACTAATTTGTTTATTGATAAGATAAAGGATACATTTCAACGAGATCGAGATGCACTTCCTACGGATAATTTGGAAATAAACGCATTTTTGGGTTTGTTGCTTATGGCTGGAGCCCTAAGATCATCAGACTTGAATTTCATTGATTTATGGGCACAAAATGGATCCTACACCTGATCCATTTTATTTCGGCTGACAATGGCTTATAAACGGTTTCTATTTTTGTTACGATATGTTCGGTTCGATAATACCTCAGACCGGCAGGAAAGACATAAACTCGGCAGTTTAGCAGCTATTAGAAATTTTTGTAACATTTTAGAGAGCAAGTTTTTAGCAGCTTATACACCGGGTGAGAATCTAACAATAGATGAACAGTTAGTTGGGTTTCGTGGTCAATTTACAGGAAAAGTTTACATGCATATATGCCGAACAAATACGGCATAAAAGTGCACGCCATGGTTGACTCAAAGACATATTACCTATGCAAGTTTGAGGTATATTCTGGTAATCAACCAGATGGAGAATATCAAGTATCCAATTCAACAGATGACATCGTAAAAAGGATTGTTGGACCAATAAAAAGCAGTGGCCGTAAAATAACAACTGACAATTGGTACGCTAGTATGAAACTGGCCAAGGAGCTGCTAACACCTGAATATAAATTGACTCTTGTTGGTACATTGAATAAAAGGAAACCTGACATTCCATCTGAATTCTGGCCACAAACAACTAGGGAACAATTTACTTCGCTTTTTGGATTCAATAATCAAATCACTATGGTCTCCTATGTCCCTAAGCCAAAGAAAGCTGTCATTTTACTTTCTTCCATGCATTATAATGCCTCCAATGATGAAACAAGTGCTAGCGCTCAGAAACCAGAAATAGTTACCTTTTATAATAGTACCAATGGTAGTGTCGACTGCAATGATCAACTATGCGCTAAATATAACGTTGCCAGAAGAACAAAAAGATGGCCGTTGGCGGTATTTTTCCACCTTCTTTTTTTTTTTTTTTTTTTTAATACTCATCGTTATAAATTTTAAAAGAAAATAAAGCAAATTCCAAATAATAACAATCAAAAAACTTAATGGCCCAAATGGCTCTCTAAATTTGTACGTTATCATTAACTCATTTCATCAAAAAAAAAACTATAGCAAATGCAATTAATTACGATTATTACATATTTTTACAATTCAATTGGAAAAAATAGAAAAAACCAACCAACACTATCCAAAAATTATTTATAATTAATACACAACAGTGAAACTTTGATCCTACACCTAATATGTTGTAACTTATTGCTAATAAAATACAATCAAAAAAAAACTTTATCTTATACTAAAAATACTATAACAATGTTCCTAACCTAAGTGTTTAATCTTATTTCTAACGGAATATAGTAAACATTACATATACCTAACCTATACCTGATTTTAACAAAAATATATAACAATACTAAATGTAGCAATAATGAGCTGAAACTCAAAAACTAAATAACGAAAAACACCAAAACTGAAAACAAACACGAAAAATTTAGACATTGTCATTCAGCCACCAATACCTGGATTGCGCCGTCTCAACTCGATCAGCTTCAACGAATCTAGCAAATGAGTACCTCCATTGAAATCGTTGGTCTCGTGAACTCAAATTCGGAGGATATTTTATCTTCTTATCGGTGGCCCGTCGATATATGTGATATATGACTGGGACGCCGTCAGAATCAAAAACATATCCATTCATGTCCAAATACACGAATGCTTCTGGAGGAATGAAGCCAGTAGCGAAGCAAGTCGCTATATACCCGTCTGTAGGGTGGAACGGCTGTGAAATCCAAGGGTTTTCACTCACAGTCACAGATCTTGCGATATGATTCCGAAGAAGCTTCAATATGAAGACTATACTTCACAGGATCATTTTTCCACCTTCTAAATGTATCTGGCATCAATGCATTTGTCATACTCAGGACGAATACTGATAAGAGTAGCACACATATAAGGCGGATTTTTCTGAAAAAACTTGCAGTAGAATTAGTTGAGGACCACCAGAAAGGTCGCATTCAACAGCTAAAGGTCGCATTCAACAGCTATCCCTTCGTTGACAAAAAAACGACTCCGTGAGGTTCACGATATGCGGAAGCGGTCGCTGCTCGTCATATCCTAGGAAAGACGACAAAAAAGTGCCAAATAAATGCCATAAAAGTGGTAAATTTGTTTGTGAGCAACACTTCAGCGCTTACTGCATTGGGTGCATAGTACATGAATGTGCTGATGAATCTGGATAATTATTTTTTTTTCAAGTTGATGTCGGCTATACTAAAAATTAGTAATTTTAAGAGGGATTAGAAGTTGTTTTGTGTTTCTTCTACTTTGTGTTCATTTATTTGTTAGGGGTCAGTAGTGACCCCATGCGACAATTTGTGTGATTTCCCTAATGCGCCTAATAAAGGGTTAATCGTGCTCCTGGTGGTATGTCAGCAATTTCCCAGGTTTCGTTTTTAATCAGTGATTTCATTTCTTGCTCCACACTTCCCTTGAAGTCCTTTTGATCAGGTTGTTTCTTGGCTTTTTCTTAGGTCTGCGAAACATCGCCAATATAGACTTCTACGCTGAGGGAGAACGAAGTGAAGGCCTCAAAATGTCTACGTAATACCGAGTTCCTGGTGCTCGTCTTGGGGCTTTCTCTGTTTCTAGTTTACGATCCACTTTTTTCTATGATTTCTTCTTTTTCGTGTTTTCCCATATCTTGAGTTTCCACGAATTTTACTGTCATCAATAATTTTTTTTTTATATCCGCACGTCAATTCTCTTTTTCCTTGAAAAGCTGTCGGGCCTTGCTTTGTTGTGTGAGCAGACGCGTTTCGACTCCTTTGAGTCATCTTCAGTGTATAAAGGATGAATGGAGGGAAACGACTTTATGTAGGATAGGTTAAGCAGGTAGACCCTAGGTTAGGCCAGGTAGAGAGATATTCTGTTTTCATTGGATGGTGTGGTCTAGTACTGAGAATATTGCGTCGGAATTTGTAATAAGTTGTTCGTTGATAATGCTATCACCTATCTTCCTATGCTTATATACTTAAAGTCATTCTAGGATATCAAGTCTCGGTCATTTGCTTTGTTTGTGTTACAATGTTATGGAGTTTGTAATAGCGCCAGGCTCATGTGCGTAGTTTTGAGGGTGCGTCGCGTACTTGGAGTGTGTCTTGTTGTGTAAGAAAGAGCCTATCTATACCATGTCTCAGTCCTTGCATGTAAATTTATATACGCCGCTGTTCTCTTATGTTGATGTATCATTCAATTTATGGGACAATTCATTTCCAATGTTGTTAGTTTTGAATGCAATTTGGTGTTTGTATTTCTTAAGGAAGTTTGATAGTTTGTATATCTCTTTGCCTACGAATGTTAACATAGTCCATTGTTGGTAATTCTTGTGCGTTTCAGTAAGTTGACGTTTTGATTTTTGATTGTACCGTATAATAAATTTGTTAATGTCACGTTGTTTGTATCCGTTATTACTTGCTACATCAAATGTTGTTTAGTTCGTTGGAGTAGTTAGTTGGAGTCATGGGGATGGAGTGAAGTCTCTGGACGCTGCTAATTTATGTCTTGCAGGGTGGCTAGATGTTACGTGTATGGTATGATCAGTAATGGTTGGTTTTCTGTATATTTTGTTGTCTAATCATGTTTGTTTCCATGTCACGGTTAGGTCAATATGGTTGAGTTGGAGTTGACCATGAAATGGGAACAAACACGATTAGACTACAAAATATACAGAAAATCAACTACAACTACTACTAGCCGCAAAAATCGACTGCGAGACGGAGCGCGAAACAAAAGGTTTCGTGGAACGAGAGCGCACGTGTGCGGCTACTCAGCAGTTTCAGGGGAATTGGAGCAAAAGCTCACTGCTCAACCGTTTAGAAGCAAATGTTCAAGCAATAATCAGGGAGTTGTCTTACATAACGAGGAGGAGTTGTTACTTGATGTATTCGCGCTATTTCATCGAAGACGTAATGTACCCAATTTTGTGTTTGCGCTATTTCATCGGGACATAGTCCTACCCTACTTAGATGGTGAGGTGTTGGCTTGAGTCGCGTTCCTCAACCTGCTTGCTAGCGTAATACGCAGCGTAGCAACCACCAAGTAATAAGTGTCCATTTTTCCCAGGCTTCCTTGGGACAAAAAATCGCAGCCAGCCGCACGAGTGCCTCGTGTCAAATGGAGCCTTTGGAGTGGTGCGGAAGCTAGGATCGCGGTGGTGCCCCAAAGAGACCTCCTCTCGCCAGCGTGTGCATACCGGTTCGTCAAGTGGCAGCTGACGAAACAGCTGGGCGTAGGCCTGGTACACATCCCCGTAGCCAAGGAGGTCTGGAGGACGTGTTCCGGGAAAATCCTAGGGCAGGACCTCGGCCCATTACCCATGAGGAGTATCTTGCCAGGTCGAAGGCACCACCGCATACCACTGTCCGCGAAGTCAAACCAGGGCGATGGCGTGGGAGACGTCACGCGCCTCTCGGTCACCGAAGCAGAGCGGCGTTACTTCCACCAGTAGGTTTCGGAGCTGCGGCGCCATATCAAAAAGGAGATCACGGATCGGTTGCGAACAGCCAAACTAATTGAGGAAATTGTAAATAGGAAAACGATACGAAGTAAATTATAACGTATCTTTTATCCGCGTGATATAGTATTTAGTAACATCCAGCTTGTGCCGTCAAAATATATTCGTGATAATTTAAAGCCTCCGTTAATAGAGAAGCGGAACCATTAGTTTATAAAAAAGGGGCCTTTAAGATTTGTTTACAGTCCAAAGTCTTCACGAAGCCGGAAGAACGAAAATCAGAGGTAGATGTTGTTAGGAGTAAAGCATATTTGCAGAAGTTTGAGCGAAAAAAGAAAAACAAGAATTAATCTTCCATGTTGTGGATATTCTAGCTATTTTGATTGTAACTACGCTCGTTGAAGAATTTTAATTCATACCTTTAAACCTTAATTTAGTATTCAATAAAGCGCTTTTTGATTTTATTGGCATAATTTTAAAGTATCGTAATATCTCACCCATTCACCGGCATCATTTTTCATGTGTAAAGTTTACCTGCTTACATTTCGTAACTTTAACTAAAATCCTAAAATTTGAATGGTAAAAAGTAGAAAACGTTGGTCGTATTTTCAAATTATAAAATTTAACGGTATTTCGACAAGAAAATAAACGTTCTCGACAGAGATATTATTGTGATGTTTGAAGGAGAAGATGAATATGAGCTAATTGAGCGTTAAAATGTTAAGATCAGTTTTAAGGCTGTTTGAGTTTTGTATTTGTACTGAATTTTGCTGTGAGAATGAATGAAGATATGTCCCCATCAAAAGAAAATAAGCAAAAACTTTATCGAACAATGCATCGGCTTAATGTGCTATTACGTCCTGATATTTGACTAAGTCGATCAAATCTTTCTATCTGGTAAAATTCATAAAAACAAGGAATACCTCTAAAGTACCTTTTGTTTGTTTGTAAGATTTCAGTATTATGTTAGATGGATTATAGCTGCGGCTATAATTGAAAATCAAAAAGGAAGTTAGAGAAAAAAAATATTAGACATAATGGTTACGAACAATCACCACAGAAAAATTTAAATTATACTTATCACTTCATAAAGAAACTATTAAGTGAACTGCATTATTCGCTGGCTACAAACTTTGTCTTTCTAAGAGAAATAAAATAGTATATCGGTCAGAACTGCATAGTTTGAGCTGCAAAAGAAATACATAGGACAGGAGATAAGATCTCAAAATTAACCCTTACCTTCAATTTAAAAAACTTGTTGAATGTTTATATTATTTGTGCCCCTTTTATAATCTATACCAACTGAAATTGAATACTAATGACTCTATTTCTACGTTATCTTCAGGATAATTGTCTTGAGTTATTGATTTTAATGAATAAGGTACAAACAATTAAAAACGAATAAATTCATATGCTATCTTTAATAAAAAATCAAATTTTGAGCAAGATTTATCGCCAGAATCGACATATTTTCACATTCCAACAATGTATTTTAGTGTAAAAACAAGCATGGAAATATATTTTTAACCGTTATTCGTCTATAAGAATCACGTAGTTAATCCGTAGCTTGCGCAATCTTACCATCGTTGATACCTCCGGCCCATTAATTATTTCAGACAACTGTAGTTAGAGAATTGGATACAAAAAAATGCCATTGCTGTACTATACAGTATTTCATTTAAAATATAATAATACTTATTATGTGATGAAGAAGAAATCATGAACAGTATTTTTCGAGTAAATAATTGAAAAGCAAACCAGTTATTTAAATTAGCACTTCTTTATTGAATATTTTCAGTACAATTTTGATAATAGTTCATCTTTTTGACAAATATATAATAAATAATGCACACAACAGTAATCAGGTTTATTATCAACATTTATTTATTATTAAAAATCTCTACAAATGATAAATATCAATTTATATAGTTCAATTCTTTCAAAAAGACAAGAGAAGATAGGACAAATACACAAACAATTAAAAAAATCTTTCAACAGGAAATACTTTGTATTTGTAAATATAAAATTAAGAGATTTCCAAAAGAAAATATTGTTGTAAATAAAATTTAATAAAACAAACATATACAATTTCCAATTGCATTTATATTGCACACATTACATGTATGCTTCGAATATGGCAGAAAAAAAACCTCATTAAAAATTTATTTGTACATATTAGTCTCAATCCTTTAAGGATTCATCTCTAGAATCTTATAACGTTGTAAATCTTATCATACAGTTGGGTCACAAAAAACCAGCAACTTAAAAACTTTTCG